>OY821521.1:116876484-117250406 GCA_963682025.1 Cordilura impudica | reverse complement strand
TAATTATATTATATTATATTATATTATATTATATTATATTATATTATATTATATTATATATTATATTATATTATATTATATTATATTATATTATATTATATTATATTATATTATATTATATTATATTATATTATATTATATTATATTATATTATATTATATTATATTATATTATATTATATTATATTATATTATATTATATTATATTATATTATATTATATTATATTATATTATATTATATTATATTATATTATATTATATTATATTATATTTATATTATATTATATTATATTATATTATATTATATTATATTATATTATATTATATTATATTATATTATATTATATTATATTATATTATATTATATTATATTATATTATATTATATTATATTATATTATATTATATTATATTATATTATATTATATTATATTATATTATATTATATTATATTATATTATATTATATTATATTATATTATATTATATTATATTATATTATATTATATTATATTATATTATATTATATTATATTATATTATATTATATTATATTATATTATATTATATTATATTATATTATATTATATTATATTATATTATATTATATTATATTATATTATATTATATTATATTATATTATATTATATTATATTATATTATATTATATTATATTATATTATATTATATTATATTATATTATATTATATTATATTATATTATATTATATTATATTATATTATATTATATTATATTATATTATATTATATTATATTATATTATATTATATTATATTATATTATATTATATTATATTATATTATATTATATTATATTATATTATATTATATTATATTATATTATATTATATTATATTATATTATATTATATTATATTATATTATATTATATTATATTATATTATATTATATTATATTATATTATATTATATTATATTATATTATATTATATTATATTATATTATATTATATTATATTATATTATATTATATTATATTATATTATATTATATTATATTATATTATATTATATTATATTATATTATATTATATTATATTATATTATATTATATTATATTATATTATATTATATTATATTATATTATATTATATTATATTATATTATATTATATTATATTATATTATATTATATTATATTATATTATATTATATTATATTATATTATATTATATTATATTATATTATATTATATTATATTATATTATATTATATTATATTATATTATATTATATTATATTATATTATATTATATTATATTATATTATATTATATTATATTATATTATATTATATTATATTATATTATATTATATTATATTATATTATATTATATTATATTATATTATATTATATTATATTATATTATATTATATTATATTATATTATATTATATTATATTATATTATATTATATTATATTATATTATATTATATTATATTATATTATATTATATTATATTATATTATATTATATTATATTATATTATATTATATTATATTATATTATATTATATTATATTATATTATATTATATTATATTATATTATATTATATTATATTATATTATATTATATTATATTATATTATATTATATTATATTATATTATATTATATTATATTATATTATATTATATTATATTATATTATATTATATTATATTATATTATATTATATTATATTATATTATATTATATTATATTATATTATATTATATTATATTATATTATATTATATTATATTATATTATATTATATTATATTATATTATATTATATTATATTATATTATATTATATTATATTATATTATATTATATTATATTATATTATATTATATTATATTATATTATATTATATTATATTATATTATATTATATTATATTATATTATATTATATTATATTATATTATATTATATTATATTATATTATATTATATTATATTATATTATATTATATTATATTATATTATATTATATTATATTATATTATATTATATTATATTATATTATATTATATTATATTATATTATATTATATTATATTATATTATATTATATTATATTATATTATATTATATTATATTATATTATACTAGCTAATACCCACTACTTCGTTAGCGGACATTTAAGTTACATTTATTCGTTTGTACAGTATATTATATTAAAAATGCCCCTTTACTGGACTTTGATGTTATGTATTCGGAAAGGCATGTTTTTCCCCTGGTTTTACTCCAATTCAATATTTTTTCCATTTTTCTTAATTTTTTCCTATAGCACTCAGTGATAACGTAGCTTTCAACAGGTGAAAGAAATGTTGAAATCGGATAAGTAGTTTAGAAGATCCGTAAAGGGGGAGACTTTTCCTCTTTTTGCCCCTCCCGGAAGGATAGCCTATAGCACTCAGTGATAACGTAGCATTCAACTGGTGAAAGAAATTTTGAAATCGGATAAGTAGTTTAGAAGATCCGTAAAGGGGGAGACTTTTCCTCTTTTTGCCCCTCCCGGAAGGATAGCCTATAGCACTCAGTGATAACGAAGCATTCAACTGGTGAAAGAAATTTTGAAATCGGATAAGTAGTTTAGAAGATCCGTAAAGGGGGAGACTTTTCCTCTTTTTGCCCCACCCGGAAGGATACATAAAAACCTTGGTATTGACGTCACCTTTCATGAGAAGTTTACAGAATTGAAATCGGTTCAGGCATTACAGAGAACATCAATGCCAAACACAATGCTCTACATTTTTATATATATAGATTATATTATATTATATTATATTATATTATATTATATTATATTATATTATATTATATTATATTATATTATATTATATTATATTATATTATATTATATTATATTATATTATATTATATTATATTATATTATATTATATTATATTATATTATATTATATTATATTATATTATATTATATTATATTATATTATATTATATTATATTATATTATATTATATTATATTATATTATATTATATTATATTATATTATATTATATTATATTATATTATATTATATTATATTATATTATATTATATTATATTATATTATATTATATTATATTATATTATATTATATTATATTATATTATATTATATTATATTATATTATATTATATTATATTATATTATATTATATTATATTATATTATATTATATTATATTATATTATATTATATTATATTATATTATATTATATTATATTATATTATATTATATTATATTATATTATATTATATTATATTATATTATATTATATTATATTATATTATATTATATTATATTATATTATATTATATTATATTATATTATATTATATTATATTATATTATATTATATTATATTATATTATATTATATTATATTATATTATATTATATTATATTATATTATATTATATTATATTATATTATATTATATTATATTATATTATTATATTATATTATATTATATTATATTATATTATATTATATTATATTATATTATATTATATTATATTATATATTATGAATTCACCATACTATACCTATGCTACACATGTGAAACTCTGTTTCACAACACAGCAACAACCAGAATTAAGAGGAGATAATTTTCTTAACAATAATAAATTTTTGTTCACTTTTTTGAATAATGAATATTTTTATATATAAAAAAATAATTTAACCCAAATATTAATTTCCTTTTGTTAATCATGCCTTATTCTTTTATATTGAATTTTGTTTCGAAAACCGATTGTTTTTATTTATGCACGTGTAATTAAATTTGGCCATTTATGTACCATTTTACCTGAAGTAAATTTTTTTTAAATAACATACAAAATTTTGTTAAAACTCTTATGCAGTTGAGCATCGATTATTCGTGATTCAATTAACCGTGAATATCAATTATCCGGGGTCGATAATGAAAGAACATTTTTATATTTCAATCTATTAATCGTGGTTACCTCAATTATCCGGGATTGCAAAAGATGTAATTATTTATTATTTTTATTTAAACGTGTTAGCGTCACTAAAATTAATATGTGTATAAAGTGAAATAGGGGAAATCCCTTGTTTGGATGTTTTTTCTATTGAAATTGTTTAGTTGGATGTTTTTGCTTTGGTGTTTAGTTACGTTGGAAATTTGAGCAGTCCGAGTTGTTCGTGTGTAATTTTATAATGGAATCGATATCAGTAAGATCAGATAAAAGACAAAGAAATATATAAACGATTCAAGAAAAATATAATTTAGTACGAGAATATTTAGAAAACATGTTTCTGCTCAAACATAATCACAAAAATATGTGTTGGGAAACAAATAGTTTATGACGTAGTGAAATATAAAGATAAAATATTAAAATATTCTGCAAAGTGATTCAGTTATTGGCTTCCAAAATCGAAAAATTTAAAAAAGTACAATCAAAATTCGATTTGGCGATATACGAATGGTTCCGGCAAGAACGTTTTAAAGGGGCTCCAATTTTCAGTTTAAAGATAATGGAATAGGCTAAATTTTTCCACACAAAATTAAGTATAAGTTTAGAATGTGAATATTCTCGTGACTGGTTACACAACTTTAAAAACGACAAGGTATTTTCAAACTCAAGGCTGGAGGAGAAAAAGCATTTGCGGATAATATATCTGCCACAGTTTTTGTGAATGAAATGGAGGAGTTCATATCAAAGGAAAATCTTACATATGCACAAATCTACAATGGAGATGAAACAAGCCTTCTTTGGAAGTGTTTCCCTGAAAACAGTTTCGGCTGCCTTTAGAAAATGTTTTGGATTGCCATAAGAAGTATAAGGAGAGAATCACCGTATTGGTTTGTGCTAATGCTGCTGGTACACATAAGTGTTAACCGTTTGTTATTGGAAAAGTGCACGCCCAAGGGCCCTTAAAGTGTTCGAGAACATCCTGTAATTTACAAAGCTAACAAAAAAGCTTGGGTTACACAAACGTTGTTCTTGGAATGGTTTGAAAAAAATTTCGCACCAGAGGTGAGAGAGAATTTTAAAAAAATCGGTTTAAGTTTTAAGATTGTAACGACACGTAATGACACGTTTTACCAATTTACCCTCTGACAGAGGGTAGAGATCACCTGGTTGATGTTGGTAGAACAATCTTTCAACCGACAGTGATGTTCCCCGTTGTAAAAACAGTAGGTCTTGTTCAATCGAAAATGGAAACCCTATACAACGATTGACCCAAACTGTACTGGGAGTCCCCAGTAGTCCAAGTCGGATATGCTGTGTTAAGTTCACCGGATTGATGTTGGTAAAACAATCTTTCAATCCAAGTGACTCTACCCAGGTCTGAAGGCAGTTATATTCCACTGCTGATGGAAACCCAATATGTCAGTAGAATACGACCTTACTTTGTGGCCATCCACTGGCGAACTAACTTTTTCTTACTAATACATCGCCTTTTTTACTTTAATTTTTACCACACAAGTGGATTCTGCCGACAGCTTAATACAGAGGTGGCGTTGAAAAAGACTCACCATACTATGTGATGGGCTGTTAAAATTGTCTAAGCTTTTCTAACATTTTTTTTCTCTCAAGAACTTAACAAACGTTGGTTAACATACGCTTCTCCACATGTTTACCATAGTAGTAATTATACACATATATATCGAATATAATATAATGAGGACAAATGATAGTCACTTATATGATCTACTAATATAAAGTAATACTAGATAGACTATTAGAATAATATGAAAATAACATTTTTTCTTTAATAGGTAGTTTGTTAAACTAAAAAACATTTTTTCATATGTTAGTAAATAAAATATGATTCTGATATTGGGTGTATAATTCAAAATAAAATATATTACTAAATAAAATAAAAGAATGTTTTGTGTGGGTGAAAACGAGCGTGCGACTTTTACTCGTCACAAGATTTGAATAACTTATTGAAGAACCAATAAATAAAGATTAATTACAAAAAAAATTGTATATAATATCAAGAATGCCTTTATCCGTTTTGAAAAATGTCAAGAATAACATTAAATGAATGAATTTTTTAAGTAATTACATAAGCTATAATTAAAAATGTATTACTAGAACGCTTCCGGTCCGGGAGAAAGTAAGGAGGAAGTTAAGTGAAAACAAATACGTTTGGGACATGTGTTCTGGTTATATGATATAACCTATCGCTTCAGTTAGTTTTGTCTTTTTGCATATTCACCCTAACCTCCATTGCGTAGATAATGGTTGTGTAGGGGGGGGGGGGCTAAACGCGTTAAGTCGCGCTAATAATAAATACTGGTAAACTAAATCTTAATGCGGTCGTAATCGGTCTATGGAGTAACTAAATACTAAACAAAATAAAAAACATAAAATTCATAACTACAGACCGGTTTAGTTTATTGTCTTTATTTGTTCAAAATAGTCATAAACTTATTTTAAAAACATATATAAATGAGCTTTGCAAACAAACGTCTGTAACAGGTAAATTGACAACTGTCTTATTTTTATATAATATTTTAGAACTTCGAAATACAAATAATTATTAAATAATAATAATATATATGGGTGAAACCCAGATTTTAACTAAACAAGTCAAAAACGCATTAAAAGTAAAACAATTAGCATTATCATTGTTTTACATAAGTGCATAACAATTTTATAAAAAACAATATTAACGAATAAAATTTAGTCAGTTCATACATAAGAACAGAAATAAATGTTTACTTAAAATGAATACATAATGTAATAAAGATTTCAATCATTGCAGGTACTTCAGTACATAAACCTCATGATGTTTCTTCTAATTTAAAGCTGCTGCGACTGAAGATCTTCAAAAATTTACTTGGCCATTTCCTCTTCTTTTTGCTTTTTTCACTACAAATTGAGCTGGTAGACAAGGTCGACACGCTTGCCGTATTAATATTGGTTTGATATGGCGTATGCAGTTGACCAGTGGAATGGGCATTGCGCAGTACCATGCTATCGTTAAGCAGTAGTCTGTTTCTAAATTGGCGCATAGTTGAAGGCTTTAACTTTGAGCGTTCTTTTTTCATTGGTTTTTCTGTATCATCTGGAGGTATAATACTAATGCTGGGAATTTCGTTAGGCGGAATTGGTAAATCATTGAAATTGTATTGTAGAGTGTCCGATGTTTGCCTATATATTGTGAATGAAAAACATATTATTAATGTTAAACAGTAGTACAAATCCGTAACTACAACTAGAGGATAATTATTTCGCAATTACAATGTTGTACACAATTTGATATTGGAAATATTTATAAAGAATTATATGCAATACAATAAACCAATGTTGTTTTCTGTCCCATATCGTAAAATTTTACATAAGATTTAAAAGTTGTTTGATATTTTTTTTATATAAAAATTATTTACTTTATTTTAATGAAGTATTTTTAAAAAGGGGTTCTATGTTGACTATTTTATTAGCAAAAAAAAAAAAATATATCAATCACACGTGACCGTTGAACATGATAGCTTAAAATGTTAGTAAGGCAAAACGGTTTGTTATATTGTATCGCCGCACAGTGGACCATTTGGCGAGAAGGCGGTCAAAAATCTATAACTTTTGATTGGATTGGAATTTTGATATGCGTTTTTTTTTGTTTGGTAGGTGAGACTTTAGCTTTTAAGTTTTGCTATAAAACGTAATTCTCGACCGAAAATGAAAAAAGTTACGGAGGGTTTAAAATACATTTTCATTTGTAGTTGAATTTTAGTACAAAAGTGAAGTGTTAAAAGGTAAAAAAAGGTTTTTTTTTTAATATAATGTCTTATTTTATCAGTTAATTTTACAACTAATACTTTTTAACAATTTTTTAAGTTAATTTTTTCAGAAAATGCCAAACTTTGGCCCCCGTAAACTTTTTAGTCCTAATGTGCACAAGGGCCAAAGGTTGTTTTTTTTTTAAAGATCCCGAGTTAAAATATAATTTATTAAGCAGCGAACGTAAAAGTTACCTTATATTGGTTCAAGATAGAGAAGTTTCAATGAAAAACTCGTATGTTTTTGTTTTAGTTAAATTTTTTTTATTGTCTTTTTAAATATTTCTATATCAATTTTTATGATAAATTTATTAAATATAAAAATTTTTATTGTAAATTTACAAAATATATAAATTTTTAAATCAAGAAAATTTTTTAACTATATAAAAAATAAGTGTAACTTATTGTTAGTGTAATGAAAAAGTACTTTAAATCAACCAATTTTAGTAAAAATTTCTTCTAAATAGCCTTGATTTTCATCTTCTAGAAGTTTTTTAGCTTCTTCGTCTAATTCAATAGAGGTAGTTTTCCATTTTTGACGAATGTTGGACATATATGGATCTGAAGTGCACAACAAAATAGTGATAAGGTCTTCATTAGTACAACATCTGGACATTTTCCTTGCGTTGTGCTCGCGAAAGAATCTGTAGTCTTTGTTTCTTTTTTCTTGCGCTTCTTCAGATAGATCTCCTATTGGTAGAATATTGTTTTGAATTATTTGTTCCCCATGGTATAAAATTTAATGAACTGTGGATGGCATATATCTCCAAGACTATTTTTCATTATAAAGTATAGCTGTTTTATTGGCGTACTCTCCAAATTTTTTTGCATTTATCTTTCTGCTGCATGCTGGAGCTTGTAATATGATTTTGAATCGTCTTATTAATTCATGATCTACACCTGTGATAGATGCTGCAATTTCCGGATCGGAAAAAAATCTCCTTGCAGTATTTCCATCATTTGTGTTTCCTTCCCCTTGTTTTGGTTGGTCGATTACGAGGCCTAGCTATAGATATTTTAGTTGAATTTGTTTTTTTTTGCTTTCTTTTTTCTTCATTTTCTTTGTTTATTCTCACTGTTTCGCCAAATTCCAAATCATAACCCAATTTAAGAATATGCTCCAGGAAACGTATTCTAGCATGAAAAGGGGACATTCCAAATTCGTAGGCTTCCTTAAAACTATCGTCTTCTGGTGGGGGTTGGCTTAATTGACTTGATGTCTTTTGGCATATAATGCAGCTTGACGTTGACTTTGTTAAAGCTTGTGCAACTTTTCCATCAATCATTGTGAGACACATTTTAAAATGTACTTCAATGTCTTGGTCATCAAATTTAAATATTACTGGTTGAAGTTCCTTAATTTCATCTTTTATTTTTTGAACTTCTTCAGTTATGACATCTTTGGTTTCCTTTTTGAATGCAAATTTTATTGGTCTGCAATACTTTGTTGAAGAAGGAATTTCATTTTTCCATATATCAATTTCTGTTGCTCTACTAGTTAACGGCTCTAAAACGGTATACCTTTTTGTTAAGCGCAATGGAACGAAAGATACCGTAAATAAATTAGCATCTGATGAATTTTCGGCATTAAATTGCTTGTATTGTTTCTGACCAGAGCATCCATCACATCCCCATTTAGAAATTAAAGTAGTGCTGCCATTACCAATTTTTTTTTAAATGATCAGTATCAAGCGTATTTAGCAATCGTTCTGCAGTATGTTCAAGGAGATCTTGCAATTTTATTTCTGCTGATGTTGAAGTGACACTAATAGCAGATTGTGAAGGTAAGCATTCTTTTTTGGCAGAAACTAAATCTCGATACTCTGGAAAAATCCCACAATTCTTTTCATTGGTTCGCTTCCGCAATTCCTTATATTGATTTTTGGTCAATTCCAAATTCAAAAATAGGGCGAACGCTTCTTCCGGCGTAAATTTTTTATCTTCAATTGGTGTAGGAATGCTTTTCAAAATCCTCTTTGTGCGCCTTGGACTCGCTTCTACAATTTTTTCAATTATTTCAATTTTATTTTTTATACGCTATACCACTATGTGGTTTGGGTATAATGGTTTTGTGCTGCTGTTTGTAACAACCAAAAATATTTGACCTACCATCTTTAATTATACCGATCGAATCAGAATCACTATCTGATTCGATTTAACGATGTCCGTCCGTCCGTGCGTCCGTCTGTGTGTCCATGTAAAGCTTGTAATCAAACTGCAGGTCGCAAATATGAATATATTTTGATGAATTTTGGTATTTAGTCTTATATCGGCCATGGGATGAACGCTATTGAAATTGGTGAGAATCGGTCCATGTTCAGACCTAGCCCCCATACAAATGTCCCCTATGAAATCAACATATATTGCCATAAGATCCAAATTATCATACAAATCTTAGTCAAATTGGGTTTGTATGTATATATTACATCCATTACTCAGTAGTCCAAAAATTATCCCCATTGGACAACTCTTAGTCATAGGCCCCATATAGAGCTGCTTCCCGATCTTCGCTAAAATCTATCAAAAAACAAAAATATTGCACTGATTCATCTCAAATTTTGCTTGTATATATTTTTGCAAAATACAAGAGACTTTACCAAACATGGTCAGGATCGGTCCATTTTTGGGCATAGTCCCCATATAGATATAGCATCCGATATGAACTTTTTCATATCTGCAGCCGAAAAAATTTATAAAAATCCCACTCGAATTTGGTTTATGCATATTTACTATATCCAGTTAGTTGGGACTGAGAGATAGGGTCTCTAAACGCATGGTATAGGGTATCGTATAGTCGGTCTAGACCGACTATAATTTTCTTACTTGTTTTATTTTGGGTTGGTTGAATTTGGTGCAAAAATGAATCCTTAATAATTATTTGAGAAATTTCTTCATTGATATTCTCCAGCTTGCGCCTTCGAGATCTTTCACTACATCCGTCAATTGGTTTTGCTGGTCGACCCTTTTTCCACTTTCGTTGGCAGTTGTAGATGCACTCTCAAAAATAAGTTCCTTTATTAACCAGTCTTGGTAACGTTTGTACATCTTTGCCTTGCTATGAGAGCATTCAATGTATCGTCTTTTCAAATTCGATGCAAAATTAGTAATTTTTCCTTTGTGCATTTCAATGTCTTCTAAGTTACAATTTTTAAAGAAGTCGTTGCTCACTATGTGCAAAATTACATCGTCTACAACATTTCGTTGAAAATATGTATCTGCCAGATCTCTGTAACAGTACTTAGCCATTGCACAAATTGTAATGAATAATAATTGTGGAAACATTATTATAAATACTATTTCTTGCACTTATGTAAAATAAAATTTTTTATCTTTTATTACCACTTTTAGAAGCATAAAAAACCCACACCCTAACCCCTTTTAAAAGGTGAAGCATACCTGCTCATATCTTAAAGGGCTATGTCGCAATAGTTTTTTTTTTACCATTTACAAATTTTTATCTTTTATTACCACTTTAAGAAGCATAAAAAACCCACACCCTAACCCCTTTTAAAAGGTGAAGCATACCTGCTCATATCTTAAAGGGCTATGTCGCAATAGTTTTTTTTTTACCACTTACAAATTTTTATCTTTTATTACCACTTTTAGAAGCATAAAAAACCCACACCCTAACCCCTTTTAAAAGGTGACGCATACCTGCTCATATCTTAAAGGGCTATGTCGCAATAGTTTTTTTTTTACCATTTACAAATTTTTATCTTTTATTAGCACTTTTAGAAGCATAAAAACCCACACCCTAACCCCTTTTAAAAGGTGAAGCATACCTGCTCATATCTTAAAGGGCTATGTCGCAATAGTTTTTTTTTTACCATTTACAAATTTCTATCTTTTATTACCACTTTTAGAAGCATGAAAAACCCACACCCTAACCCCTTTTAAAAGATGGAGCAAACCTGCTCATATCTTAAAGGGCTATGTCGCAATAGTTTTTTTTACCATTTACCTGTTATTTAAATTGTTTCCCATTTTGCCAGGTATTTAAACTATATAACTCTAATTCAGACTATTAATGTTTTTGAAAGATACCTATGTAAATGTACCTGTAACAATTAAGCGCATTACATCTCAACCCTTTTTTTTTATAAGTATATAACAACTCCTGACAACTCTACCGACACGCAAAAAAATACACCGCGGTGCACCGGTACGACCAACTTTTGTATTCATAACAGTCGACTCAGAAAGTGTTTTTGAGTCGATCCGTATAATAAAAGATGGATAAAGGTCCAACATTTTTGGCAGTTACAAACATCACCTCAAACTTAATATATCCTAACCACATAGTGGACAACTTTTGTATTCATAAATTTTGCAGAAAATATCTAACCTTGGGTCAGAAAAATTGTTCTGGTGCACACGGGCGGAAACTGGCGGGTGTATAATGGGGAATAGGAGTATAGGGGAGGGTTCGGACTATAGAAGAGTGCAAGATTTTTTCTGACTGCTTTTGACTGGCAGGAGTTATGCTCTATTAAGTAGGAGATTTTCGGAAAATTTCGACCTTTTTTAAAAAATTTTTTTTTTTTAATTTCGGAATGACTCAGTGATTTTACATTTAATAGTATGGAAGCCACAAAATTATACAAAATTTATTTCACTTCAAAATCTTTTAAATCAAAAAAGTTACAGTCATTCAAAAATAAAAATGTACAAAGAAATTTTTAATTTTAGCAAAATACTGAGAAACCCCATTTTCGAAGACCCTGTTCGCTGTGATATAGTTGAGATAGAGTCGCAATTTTTTGGCTCCCGAGGTTTACTAGTATTTACTTTCAAATGAATAACATAACTTTAAAATCGGTAACAAAAAAAAAAACGATTTTTGGCCGCCTTCTCAAAATATGGTCCACTGTGCGCCGGTTAACTTCTTGACCAATTTGGAAAGAGGGCATTCTAGTCCTCAGGTTGTAATGTTCTCGATTCTTTTCGTAAGCTTCTTTTATGTTTTTCTGTAAATCTTTTCTAAGGGTTTGGAGTTTATCATCTTTCGAAATTGTTGCTCTAGGTTCATATAAAAGACTTCAATTTCTTAAAAGTGTATAAGAGGAACCATGGGTGATCATATTAATACCGAATATTGCATAAAAAGGTGAACAATTTATTGACTGATGGAAGGAGTTCCCAAGAGCACAACTAATGGCGCTTAGCTTCTCATCCCAAAGCCTCTGATCGTGCTTTAAATACATATATATATATATATATATACAAATGAATTTTATGTACGTGTTTAGCTAACTTTTAATAAAAATATTCTAAAACAATAAAAAACGAATTTAGTACAATCGGACTGAAAAAAGTATATATATATATATATATATATATGTAAAAATCTTAACAATTAACAAAAAGGCATATTGAAGTTCATTTGTACTAAGTACTTACATGTAAACTTAACAATTAATATAATTATTTAATTTCAAAAGGTACACAAGTTCAAAAGACTATTAGTTGTTGAGATCTGAATACACAAAAAGGATTATTTAGGATATACTTCTTGCTAATATATTCTTAGTCATTTCTAAATTGTAGCAGCACGTATTAGATGACTTAGGCAAATCCTTTGTTTGGATTAGATTGGAGACAGTCGAAACGACCAGTCTGTTCATCTCTTATTATATTTTGATACGAAAATATCCTTTCTACATTTGAAGATGAATGTGGAATGGATAATATTCCTCTAGCAATTCTCGAAATATCAGTAAACATCGGTTCATTTGGTTCATTTCTGATACCTTCGACCAAAAAGTACATATGTTGTCGTTTTTTAAAGACTCAATAATTTCTACATCGCCAGCGCTTGAAATTGGTTGTTTATAGATTCAATATTTTGTTTCTCATTAGGAAACATTTTTAATATTTTCTGGCGTAAGCTTGTTAAACCATAATAACATTTCATTATTGAAATCAACTTTTGCTTTCAAGATTTCGCAGAATTTGAAGTAAACTTTTTTTTTTGCAATTTCTTTAAACTCCATGACAATACTATTTTGAATATTATTTAAGGATATGTATACATCAATTTCTGTTCCACAATATATTTCGTCCATAGGAATGTGGTTTTCATTGATATTGATTTTTAATATATCACTTTCATCTAAAATATCCTTATGTATATAATTACGAGTTATTTGTCTAAACAAAAATTTTAAGCGATCTAAAACAATATGCATTCTGACATCCTCGGATTGCATTTCTAAATTTATACGCCCGTATTCATAATCAAATTCTAGCAGTTGGCTATTTTTCATACGAAAATTTCAGAATTTGTATGAAAAAAAGTTAGCCAACTGCTAGAATTTGATTATGAATACGGGTGATAGTGTTTATAATTTTTAAGACATATTGTAGAAATAAAAATATCATTTTATAAAGTGGATTTGAAAATCATGATAAAATTGAATTGATTCTTACATTTTGGGAATCAGCTTCAAAATCGTTGAGTTGAAGTGGCTCCCACTGTTCCAAAATTCCATTAGTAAATAAATTTGGAACATGAGCCTTTAATTTTGATTGAACTCCATTGTTTGCACCCATCATAACAGCACAATTATCTCTTGTTACACCAATCATATTGTTTACCATATTGTTTAAAATTCAGAAAATTTTTAAATATTGCTAAATTAGTCATTGGGGTGCTATTGTACTTTTGATTTTCAAATAGTGCTAAAAAAAAGTACAATTGTACCAACTGTTGCATCCCTGGTTTTTATTAAAATAAAGAGTAAATTAGCTTCAAATATTTAAGAAAAATAATTGTATGAGTAGTAATTATAATCGGAGTTAAATTTATTGGGAATTTTATTTAGTTGAAAGTGTTGACATTAGTATTGGCTTGTTTGGCGTGTGCAGCGATTTCCTGAGTTCTGCATAAAATGCAATGCAGGTGTCACACTTTGTATTGGGCTATGAGCGATAGCGCAAATTGTGAAATATTCAAAAGCATAATTTGTATGAGAACGGAAATTGTGAATTATGTGGGAACGTACGATTCTTGTCCAAAGAATTGTGAAGTCTGTTGGAATGTTTTTAAGAACACTCCGCGAATTATATGGAACGTGTGCGCAAATTTATATTGAATGTTTTTGACATTAACTTACATGCACTCTAGGGCGGGTCGATTTAAAAATCGCCCAACTGACAAGGAAAATCGTATTCTACGGATCAAAATAAGAAACTTTGCCCGAGGAACCATACCTCTAAAACGAATTCTGATGTCCCGACTTTTGACCTGTCTGTCTCACTTTGACCCATTCCAAATGTATGATCACTAACTTTAGCGGGCCGACCCACCCATGCCAGTGGCACACCCCCTGGGGGTTCTTTATACAAACTTATCAAAAAATCACCATTTTTGGCACTTTACATGAAAAAGTCAGCGAAATGGCTATGTTTTTTCTTTTTGGAGTTTATTTTTCTCTTTAGAAATTTATTTAGTCAGAACATACTAAATGAAAAAATTAGTTTAACTTAGTAATAGAAAAGAAACAAAAAAAAATTATTGTTTGTCGTCTTTTTTGCGCTAGCTAGCAATTGAACGTGTCCTTCCGTTCCTTGTATGAGTGATGGAATGAATCCTTAATAATTATTTGAGAAATTTCTTCATTGATATTCTCCAGCTTGCGCCTTCGAGATCTTTCACTACATCCGTCAATTGGTTTTGCTGGTCGACCCTTTTTCCACTTTCGTTGGCAGTTGTAGATGCTCTCTCAAAAATAAGTTCCTTTATTAACCAGTCTTGGTAACGTTTGTACATCTTTGCCTTGCTATGAGAGCATTCAATGTATCGTCTTTTCAAATTCGATGCAAAATTAGTAATTTTTCTTTGTGCATTTCAATGTCTTCTAAGTTACAATTTTTAAAGAAGTCGTTGCTCACTATGTGCAAAATTACATCGTCTACAACATTTCGTTGAAAATATGTATCTGCCAGATCTCTGTAACAGTACTTAGCCATTGCACAAATTGTAATGAATAATAATTGTGGAAACATTATTATAAATACTCTTTCTTGCACTTATGTAAAATAAAATTTTTTATCTTTTATTACCACTTTTAGAAGCATAAAAAACCCACACCCTAACCCCTTTTAAAAGGTGAAGCATACCTGCTCATATCTTAAAGGGCTATGTCGCAATAGTTTTTTTTTACCATTTACAAATTTTTATCTTTTATTACCACTTTAAGAAGCATAAAAAACCCACACCCTAACCCCTTTTAAAAGGTGAAGCATACCTGCTCATATCTTAAAGGGCTATGTCGCAATAGTTTTTTTTTACCACTTACAAATTTTTATCTTTTATTACCACTTTTAGAAGCATAAAAAACCCACACCCTAACCCCTTTTAAAAGGTGACGCATACCTGCTCATATCTTAAAGGGCTATGTCGCAATAGTTTTTTTTTTACCATTTACAAATTTTTATCTTTTATTAGCACTTTTAGAAGCATAAAAACCCACACCCTAACCCCTTTTAAAAGGTGAAGCATACCTGCTCATATCTTAAAGGGCTATGTCGCAATAGTTTTTTTTTACCATTTACAAATTTCTATCTTTTATTACCACTTTTAGAAGCATGAAAAACCCACACCCTAACCCCTTTTAAAAGATGGAGCAAACCTGCTCATATCTTAAAGGGCTATGTCGCAATAGTTTTTTTTTTACCATTTACCTGTTATTTAAATTGTTTCCCATTTTGCCAGGTATTTAAACTATATAACTCTAATTCAGACTATTAATGTTTTTGAAAGATACCTTTGTAAATGTACCTGTAACAATTAAGCGCATTATATCTCAACCCTTTTTTTTATAAGTATATAACAACTCCTGACAACTCTACCGACACGCAAAAAAATACACCGCGGTGCACCGGTACGACCAACTTTTGTATTCATAACAGTCGACTCAGAAAGTGTTTTTGAGTCGATCCGTATAATAAAAGATGGATAAAGGTCCAACATTTTTGGCAGTTACAAACATCACCTCAAACTTAATATATCCTAACCACATAGTGGACAACTTTTGTATTCATAAATTTTGCAGAAAATATCTAACCTTGGGTCAGAAAAATTGTTCTGGTGCACACGGGCGGAAACTGGCGGGTGTATAATGGGGAATAGGAGTATAGGGGAGGGTTCGGACTATAGAAGAGTGCAAGATTTTTTCTGACTGCTTTTGACTGGCAGGAGTTATGCTCTATTAAGTAGGAGATTTTCGGAAAATTTCGACCTTTTTTAAAAATTTTTTTTTTTTAATTTCGGAATGACTCAGTGATTTTACATTTTTAATATTAATAGTATGGAAGCCACAAAATTATACAAAATTTATTTCACTTCAAAATCTTTTAAATCAAAAAAGTTACAGTCATTCAAAAATAAAAATGTACAAAGAAATTTTTAATTTTAGCAAAATACTGAGAAACCCCATTTTCGAAGACCCTGTTCGCTGTGATATAGTTGAGATAGAGTCGCAATTTTTTGGCTCCCGAGGTTTACTAGTATTTACTTTCAAATGAATAACATAACTTTAAAATCGGTAACAAAAAAAAAAACGATTTTTGGCCGCCTTCTCAAAATATGGTCCACTGTGCGCCGGTTAACTTCTTGACCAATTTGGAAAGAGGGCATTCTAGTCCTCAGGTTGTAATGTTCTCGATTCTTTTCGTAAGCTTCTTTTATGTTTTTCTGTAAATCTTTTCTAAGGGTTTGGAGTTTATCATCTTTCGAAATTGTTGCTCTAGGTTCATATAAAAGACTTCAATTTCTTAAAAGTGTATAAGAGGAACCATGGGTGATCATATTAAAACCGAATATTGCATAAAAAGGTGAACAATTTATTGACTGATGGAAGGAGTTCCCAAGAGCACAACTAATGGCGCTTAGCTTCTCATCCCAAAGCCTCTGATCGTGCTTTAAATACATATATATATATGTATATATATATATATATATATTTATATATATATACAAATGAATTTTATGTACGTGTTTAGCTAACTTTTAATAAAAATATTCTAAAACAATAAAAAACGAATTTAGTACAACCGGACTGAAAAAAGTATATATATATATATATATATATATATATATGTAAAAATCTTAACAATTAACAAAAAGGCATATTGAAGTTCATTTGTACTAAGTACTTACATGTAAACTTAACAATTAATATAATTATTTAATTTCAAAAGGTACACAAGTTCAAAAGACTATTAGTTGTTGAGATCTGAATACACAAAAAGGATTATTTAGGATATACTTCTTGCTAATATATTCTTAGTCATTTCTAAATTGTAGCAGCACGTATTAGATGACTTAGGCAAATCCTTTGTTTGGATTAGATTGGAGACAGTCGAAACGACCAGTCTGTTCATCTCTTATTATATTTTAATACGAAAATATCCTTTCTACATTTGAAGATGAATGTGGAATGGATAATATTCCTCTAGCAATTCTCGAAATATCAGTAAACATCGGTTCATTTGGTTCATTTCTGATACCTTCGACCAAAAAGTACATATGTTGTCGTTTTTTAAAGACTCAATAATTTCTACATCGCCAGCGCTTGAAATTGGTTGTTTATAGATTCAATATTTTGTTTCTCATTAGGAAACATTTTTAATATTTTCTGGCGTAAGCTTGTTAAACCATAATAACATTTCATTATTGAAATCAACTTTTGCTTTCAAGATTTCGCAGAATTTGAAGTAAACTTTTTTTTTGCAATTTCTTTAAACTCCATGAAAATACTATTTTGAATATTATTTAAGGATATGTATACATCAATTTCTGTTCCACAATATATTTCGTCCATAGGAATGTGGTTTTCATTGATATTGATTTTTAATATATCACTTTCATCTAAAATATCCTTATGTATATAATTACGAGTTATTTGTCTAAACAAAAATTTTAAGCGATCTAAAACAATATGCATTCTGACATCCTCGGATTGCATTTCTAAATTTATACGCCCGTATTCATAATCAAATTCTAGCAGTTGGCTATTTTTCATACGAAAATTTCAGAATTTGTATGAAAAAAAGTTAGCCAACTGCTAGAATTTGATTATGAATACGGGCGATAGTGTTTATAATTTTTAAGACATATTGTAGAAATAAAAATATCATTTTATAAAGTGGATTTGAAAATCATGATAAAATTGAATTGATTCTTACATTTTGGGAATCAGCTTCAAAATCGTTGAGTTGAAGTGGCTCCCACTGTTCCAAAATTCCATTAGTAAATAAATTTGGAACATGAGCCTTTAATTTTGATTGAACTCCATTGTTTGCACCCATCATAACAGCACAATTATCTCTTGTTACACCAATCATATTGTTTACCATATTGTTTAAAATTCAGAAAATTTTTAAATATTGCTAAATTAGTCATTGGGGTGCTATTGTACTTTTGATTTTCAAATAGTGCTAAAAAAAGTACAATTGTACCAACTGTTGCATCCCTGGTTTTTATTAAAATAAAGAGTAAATTAGCTTCAAATATTTAAGAAAAATAATTGTATGAGTAGTAATTATAATCGGAGTTAAATTTATTGGGAATTTTATTTAGTTGAAAGTGTTGACATTAGTATTGGCTTGTTTGGCGTGTGCAGCGATTTCCTGAGTTCTGCATAAAATGCAATGCAGGTGTCACACTTTGTATTGGGCTATGAGCGATAGCGCAAATTGTGAAATATTCAAAAGCATAATTTGTATGAGAACGGAAATTGTGAATTATGTGGGAACGTACGATTCTTGTCCAAAGAATTGTGAAGTCTGTTGGCATGTTTTTAAGAACACTCCGCGAATTATATGGAACGTGTGCGCAAATTTATATTGAATGTTTTTGACATTAACTTACATGCACTCTAGGGCGGGTCGATTTAAAAATCGCCCAACTGACAAGGAAAATCGTATTCTACGGATCAAAATAAGAAACTTTGCCCGAGGAACCATACCTCTAAAACGAATTCTGATGTCCCGACTTTTGACCTGTCTGTCTCACTTTGACCCATTCCAAATGTATGATCACTAACTTTAGCGGGCCGACCCACCCATGCCAGTGGCACACCCCCTGGGGGTTCTTTATACAAACTTATCAAAAAATCACCATTTTTGGCACTTTACATGAAAAAGTCAGCGAAATGGCTATGTTTTTTCTTTTTGGAGTTTATTTTTCTCTTTAGAAATTTATTTAGTCAGAACATACTAAATGAAAAAATTAGTTTAACTTAGTAATAGAAAAGAAACAAAAAAAAATTATTGTTTGTCGTCTTTTTTGCGCTAGCTAGCAATTGAACGTGTCCTTCCGTTCCTTGTATGAGTGATGGAATTTTTGGATCATTAAACGGTGGATCATTTTGATTTATATATTCTTTAAATGTATCGTACGGAATGCTTCGCGTGAATGGTGGTTCAAATACGTTATTTATATCATTCAAATTGATCATTTCCATGTAACTTGTGCAACTAAAGTTTATATCTGGTTTTTTTATAAACTTTAAGTTCCGTTGGGTCGTCAACATCGGTTCGAGAGCGTAGAATTTTCTTAATAGCACAGTCGCGCTTTTCTTTGCTATCATCAAACAATATTGATAACAAGATATTTTCCGAATGCGCATAATATGAATTATCTGTAATTACTTGATTGACAATTCTGCGTAAACGAGGTTCTAGAAATCGTGACCAACTAATGAACTTGAAAAATAATGCACTACCGTACACGACAGAGCTGTAATACTTGATATTGAAGTACATTGGCAGATAACATTTAATTATAAATTCAACCAGAATTCTTAAATTCTCATCTAGATTTTCCGTTGTCACATATAATCGTAATAATCTAGCGGCCTTGGTGAGCCACCGAGAATATACAATTTCCCTGGTTTGATTTTAGCCAGATCCATCGAAACCACGCTGCTAGAAATTGCATGGGTCATGTCATATAAGTAATTCGAATCGGTGGAAAATTAAATTTTTCGGGTGCAGGGGGCATATCTTTCAACTCAATTTTCTGAAACCACCTGAAAATGTATAATAATAAAATAATTAAAAACGGTTGACAATTATAATAAATGAGTGATAGCAATAACTTACCGGAAGAGTTTCACAAGTTTCGATGTGACGGCTCAGTTTTCCGGTTGCCGATCTTGGTCCAGTGTTGATTGATTTATCCAAAGCTTTAAACAAATGCCGAAACGGAAGTTCGTTGAAGTGTAGAAGGCAAACGAACCAATGCAGTGGTCTTTTTAACAGCAAATCGAATCGTCGTATAATTCCACCGTGTGGGCCAGTGTTTGTTGGCTCACCGTCATATGCCAATAAATGCATCCCGTGATATGTCAAAGTTAATCTTTTTTCACAGCAAGTGTATGGACCAAGTTTCAGACCAATCGGATGAGGGTAAACAACTTTTAGATAACTCCGTGACTGTGCTTGACTCTGCGTGACTACCCCAAAATTAATCTGTAGTCACAACAAGACTATGGGCTAAGTTTCAGATCAATTGCGTGAGGGGGAATGGGGTTGCTCCAAGGCAGACAGACAGAGACAGACAGGTTAAAAGTCGGGACATCAGAACTCGTTTTAGATGTATGGTTCCTTGGGCAACGTTTCTTATTTTGATCCCTAGAATATGATTTTCCTTGTCACTTGGGCGGTTTTTTGCCTCCCTACAAATCGACCCGCCCTAATGCACACGTACATTTGGTTAACGACAGAAATATATGGGTCAGTGAAGTATCAATTGGATACTTAGGGTGGGTCAGTAACGGTTGTTGACAAATGACTCAGTGTGTTTGTTAACTGAGCGGGTTATCATACAAAGCAATGAAATCAAATAGAGTTGGTTGATCGATATGTAGAGCAACTAGATTTGACTTCATGTGCATACATGCCCCGGCAGGTAGGTAAGTAGGTAGCGTGCTCGCCTATCATGCGGAGGTCGTGGGTTCGATTCCCACCAAAGGATTTGGTCTGTCGCTACACAAAAAAAAAATAAAAATAGCCGATTAGATTCTACAGACAAGCCACTCGGCTTCGCGGAACTAGGCTTAAAAAAAATATAGAATACACATTCCTGTGTATTGTATTCGGTTTGTACTTTAACCAGTACAATTCTACGCGTTTGTTTGGAATTGTACTCATGTGTGAAAATTATGACTAATTATGAATAATAAAATAAAATAGAAAATAATAGAAACAATAGTAAAATAGAACAAATATTGTATTAATAGATTTTATATTATTAAAGACTGACTTTAGAAATCACTCGATTTGCTTTGTCTAAAAAGTTGTAAGATTTGATATATATACAAGAACATTACAATAAAAAGAAGAAGTCTAATTCGATAGTTCTGATGAAGCGGTTCGTAAGAACAATTCTTGCCAGAACAGTCCTTAAGACTAAAATAAAACAAGTAAGAGTGTTAAATTCGGCTGTGCCGAATCTTTGATACCCTCCACATCGATTTGAGTATTGATAATAAATGTAAACAAAATATTGGAAAAAGTAAACAATTTGTTAAACTTAATACCAAATTATTTCAGACAATTCTTTGGGTTGGTTTTCGTCTTTTCTATTATTTCGGATTTATTTCGGTGTTTGCCTTTTGGTCATCGTGGTTGCTGATCGGCATGCATTTAGGTTATATACCTATATGCATGCGTTTCCGGGTATATGACATAACTTCTCGTTTAATTTAGTTTTTGCTAATTAAATAGCTCGCCCTAACCTCCATTGCAAAGGTAATGGTTGTGTAGGGTGGCTATATACATTAAATCGTTCTAATTGGAGATGGCTGTATAGTTTCTTTTAACTGGCCAAATATTTCTTCATTGCGGCCATATAGGTCGGATGGACTAACAAAATAATAACCAAAAAAAGCTCTCTCAACTTTTTTATTAAAACATTGCCATATTTTAAAACATAGAGAATATATTTATAATAATAAGTAATCAAATTAGGGATGCCAAACGCAAAAAACAAAATGTCCCAAACATTTTAAATAAAATAATTTTTTATCTTTATTTTCTGGAAAACTTCAAATTTTCATCCAAAAAAAATTGTGAAAATTTATATGTAAATAACATTCTCATCAAATTGCGTTTATTTATGTAACAATTTTTCTGTTCGCAATTCTTAAATATCATTTGAGGTTTTCTAAAATTCATTGAATTTAAATTAACGTTTTCTGTACGCGATTCTGTAAATTTCAACGATCCGACAATCGCAAAATATATCGACAGCTATTGTTGTTTGCACTGAGGATTAAGTAATTCACTAAGTACATACATCTTAACGACAGTCGACAAATCTATTTTTCTATTTATTTAAATTGTAAACGAGTGGCATATCTGTCAAAATAAGCGAAAAACACAAAGAAGAATAGAAAAAAACAAATTACTTCATGTTTGACAGGATGATTTTATGTTTATATTTAATATCTTCATTTTTTTACTAATATTTCTGTGTATTTATTTGGAAATGAAATAATGAATTGAATATGCTATTTAATTTTTTTATTTATGCAAAAAGTTTTTTAATAAAAGCTAAATATTTTCACTATTTTATGATTTTTATTTATGTATGACGACATTTCAACCTAAAAATTTAAGTTTTTATCGATTGAATAAACAACACAAAAATGGTTGTCGTTTAGATAACAACAACAGCTGACTTTAACAATAGCGAATATCGTTTAAAAATTTTACTGATAATTTTGCAATTTTCTTTTTTAACGATTCGACTATCGTTAAAAGAAGTTAATGAATCGCGGTACTGAAAAGTTAATAATTTTTCCTGAATGGCAATATTTTTTTTATATGTAAACATTTTTAAATGTAAACATATTTGGTGTTTTTTCTTTTTTTTTTTTTTGAATTTAAATTTCTGTTTAACGAATAAAATTTATATATTAAAGATGCAATTGATGTCTTCTAAATTTAAAATTATTATTTCCGACGTTTTGATATGATTTTCTGAAATTCAATTAATATTTTCTAATTTATAATTGGAAATTTTAATTCCAGTTTTTAGAATTGATATTTTCTTAAATTTAAATGGAAAATTTAAAAAGTGAAATTTTGTATTTATGTGAATAATAATGCTTTAGTAATTATAAACAATTTTTAAAAATTAGATGTAATCGCAATCAGATATTTTGTAGGTAAAGCAGAATAATAGTTCTATATAACTATGTAGAACTGTTTTAAAGAAAAAAACTCATTGATGAACTCGGTAACTCTATTTTATAAAGACAACAAAAAGTTAACATGCCGAACTTATGTTCATTTTTGTAAAAGAATAATGAAAAAACGTATGAAATAAAAGACCAGCCCGTGTATACTCTTAACATTGTTCTGTATGATATCTAGTTGAAAATATTGACATTCATGTTAAAATAGAAATAACTATTGCAAAGCTAATTAGAACAAAAATTGTAGCGCCATCTACTGTGACATAGTCACGCTGAGCAAAATGAAGTGACACTCTGTTAATGCAAAAGAAATGTATTTTCCCCACATAAAATATTGCAGAAAATTATGTAAATAAAATAACATGCAGTTATTATGGATATACATATGTACATATATAGAATATATGGATATTATTTGTATTATTTAATATGTTTATGTATATACATGTAAATATTACACACAAAAATACAACATCAAACGTTATTTTTGTTTTTTTCTCTTTAAATAAATTTATACATAATTTTTTTTTTTTTTGCTAAATTTACATTGTTTTTTTTTATTAACAACTAGGTATGTTAGCATTATTTGCTTTAGATGTTGGTGAATTTTTACTCCCTTTATATTAACTCGTAGTGTCTGCTTGTCGAAAAAATTTTGGATCGATTTTAACCTCTTTCCCGTGACCCATTCGATCTTGCAGGCAGGCTTGTGGTAATGACAGAAATGATTTAACAAATTTTTTAGTGATGCCAAAACAATGGAAACTTTTAAATTTTTCTACCAGATGTAATAAAAAAAATGTACAAAGGGTTAGTTTTTATTATATTATTACCACAACGACCACAAAAACAACAAGTTTAGCTATGACAACAATACAACGTTTAGAATAACAACAAGAACAATATAGAAGCATCATATTTTTCATTTTTTTTTTACTTTTTCAGAGATTTCCCTGGACCTGTTCCACCGATTTTAATGATTTTTGAAACAGAAATCTTCCCATGAATTTAGTGAATCATTCTCAATAAAAACGATCACTGTAGTTGCACTATTGAGGGTGTGATTGTGACAAGAACAACATAGAAAATTATAATTTTTCAAGACTTTTTTTAGTTCTTCATTCAAATCGCGGGCCCTAATCGACCTATTTGGACGATTTAAACTAGCAAACTTCTCAGGATGTTAATGAATCATTTTTTATATCAACGAGCACCCTAGCTGCCCGATTGATGCCGTGATCATGATTTCCACAGACGGACATCGCTATATGAACTCCGGTTGTTATAAGGATCACAAATATATATATGTTATGGGGTCCAAAATTTTTTTTCAAATTATTACAAACGGAATGACAAACTTATATATACCCTCTGCACACTGGAGTGGAGGGTATAATATAAATATATCGAATTAACAACTTTTTATAACATTTCCATTGTATTTCAGAAAGTGTCGACAAATTATTGATTTAATTTCAGAACTATAATTTTATTTCAGAATTATCAGTATCAATGTAATAGTTATTGTAATCGCTGACTCACTAAAATGTAATGGTTTATGAACTCGATATAACAAATTAAAATTTGTTTTTATCCCATAGAATATTCTTTAATTTTTCCTACAGATACTTGTGTACTATAAATTGCATCACAAATTATTGAATATTTTTAAAAATTATCAATTGTATTTCATGATAAATAGTTAGAAACCTGCAAAGAAATCATTCGTAATACATATATGTATGAAAATTTGCTTATCAGTGAAGCCATTGTGAATGCAATGATTTCTTTGATTTATTTGAAATTCATATGAAGTATGTATAAACAAAAATCAGTACTTTAGCTGTCGAAAACAGCTGTTGACATAAAGTTGGAATGAGTAGAAGTTTGACAGACACACCGGTTTGAACTTGGTAACACTTCAATCGCCTAACCCTATATACTAGCAGATTACAGCCCTCGTAATTCGAGTGCAAATTCTAGGAAATTTTATTTTTTCATTAAATAAAGACCTAAAGGTATGCTAATAAATTATTGCCAATTCATAAATCAACACAAAAACAAATAAGAAAATTATATTACCATGCGTTTAGAGACCCCATCTCTTAGACAAAACTAACTGGATATAAAAAATAAGCATAAACCAAATTTGAGTGGGATTTTTATTAATTTTTTTGGCTGCAGATATGAAAAAGTTCATATCAGATGCTATATATATATGGGGACTAGGCCCAAAAATGGACCGATCCCGACCATGTTTGGTAAAGTCTCTTGTATTTTGCAAAAATATATACAAACAAAATTTGAGAAGAATCAGTGCAATATTTTTGTTTCTGATAGATTTAAGTGAAGATCGGGAAGCAGCTCTATATGGGGCCTGTGACTAAGAGTTGTCCCATAGGGATCATTTTTGGACTACTCATTAATGGATCTAATAAACGCATACAAACCCAATTTGAGTAAGATCTATATGACAGTTTGGATCTTATGGCAATTTATGTCGATTTCATAGGGGTCATTTGTATGGTGGGCTAGGTCTTAACAAGGACCGATTCCCACCAATTTCAATAGTGTTCATCCTATGGCCGATAGAAGCTTATATACCAAATTTCATTAAAATATATTCATATTTGCGACCTGCAGTTTGATTACAAGGTTTACATGGACACACAGACGGACGGACGGACATCGTTAAATCGAATCAGATAGTGATTCTGATTCGATCGGTATAATAAAAGATGGGTCTAGGTCAAATATTTTTGGAAGTTACAAACAGCAGCACAAAGTCATTATAACCAAACAACATAGTGGTATAGGGTATAAAAAAACAAACTCCTTTTTATTACAAACACATTAACAAATTTAATAAACACACACATAGTATTGTATAATTTTATGTATGTGTTAGTAGCAACTTTAAATGAAATTTACTCAAAATAAAGGAAAAAATTTTAAAATCTGTAAATCTGCAAATCGGCTAAAAAGAAATACCTTTCAAATAATATACGTTTGGTCAAAATCGGGATAAAACGGTTGTAACTTTAATGAAAGCCAATTCAGGCATTGATTGCGTTTTCCATAAATTCAGCCCGCAATTGACTTCTACCAATCCTTTGGCTATTCCCAATTTCCTCCACAAGTGCTCGCATCATAGCTATGCTATTAATTTTTTTATTTAATTTTTCTTTAAAATAAATTTAATTTCGAAATTTCACGCTTGATTATAATGAAACACGATTTATTATTTATTTATTTATTGTATTAAAAATCAAGCAATGAAAAATAAAATATAAACAAACATTAAATATTGAAATAAAGACAAAGCAAACAGGACAATGGGCTTAAATTTATACAGACATATAAATAACTCTGCTGACTCTTCACTCGAAACATCCCTCAAAGTGGTACGCAACTTAGCACTGAATAAATTGACTAAACTCAATAGAAATTTCCGGTAATGCGCCTTATTGAAATCAGTAGTTTCTTAAAGAAAACAATTTATTATAACACTTAATTATATATAAAAAATTTATAATACAGCTTACCTTTTGAGTGTTGTGAAATAAGAATTTCTACCAAAACTGATACACATCATTTGGAAAATTGAAATACTGCTACCTTTGCTTGTACAGAACCGTGTGTGAGATATTGTTATAATACATCCATAAAACAATTTGTTGAATATTCTGAGATCTTTGTTCTTTTCAAGAAACTAATTTCATTATTGATGTATTTACGGATACTGCACATTCCTTATTATTCTTCATATTATCAACATTATATTCCAGACATGGTAGAATGGCATAAACTAAAACATTCGAACCAAATAATAAAACAAACTCCCGTATCCATGTTATGGCAATAGACTGAAAAATATATACAAGGATTAATGTAAAATTCTGCAATGAAGATTTTCTTTGTTTTGAGCTAGAATTTTTAATAAAATTTCAGTGCATTACCTTAATAAGTTTGGTGATTGCGCATGTATTACCAATATATTTATAATGTCTTCCATGCGCATTGAACTGGAATCATTACGAATCGATTTAAGAAACTGTCAGCGTAGTTTCACACATTTGTATTTCTTGTGTATTATCTTCCATCATAAAAAGTCCATAAATAATATCAAATAGATAACCATATTATTTTCAGGTACAGCATTCACAATCGCAATCCAGGATATAACATATTGTCGCACAATATAATTCTTTACATAAATGCGTTCCTTAAGAAGAGGTATAAAAGCTTCTAGATTGAAAGTTTGTGAAGATTCCATAACAATATTTTTAAGTAAACAATCCAACAGGAATAGGTCGCAAGACGCCAGCAGGAAATAAATCGGAGAAGGGTATAATGGAGGAACATGCCACCAAGTTATACAAGGATCACACCCAAAATACCGGACACGTAAATATTGATCGTTTAAACAATTGAGAATGGGACTAACGAATTCACTGACATATTTTGAAGAGTCCTAAAGAAACAACAAAAATTAACTTGAAGTTTTAATTTAATTAATTACTTACCTTTCCAAAACCTAAACTTGTAGCCGCCAAACCAATTGAACCTCCCTTTCTTTTATTAGAATCCCGAGAGGAGGCAAAGTCATTGGACAACACGTTTGTGCAGTTATTTTTCATATTAAACTCTAAACATTCTGTGTGCGATATCACTTGAATCATTTAAATAATCAGCTTTTTTTTAATATATATGTAGAAAGTATTAACTTTATTTATGTCTATATTTCTGTTTATTTTAACAATTTAAGTTAACACTTTAGAATTAACTTCACTTTCCGACAACCAATAATAAATAATACCCGGTAATTCACAAATATTGCTGTTTAACGAAAAAAAAATTTTAAAAAAACAACTCTACAACAACAACAATGACAGTCATATGTTTTTCAAATAGAAAAAAACTGTTTATGTGTTAGTTTCGGTCATTCCCCAGTATGCATTGAAATATTATTTCTCCAATGTTGGAGAAAAGTTAAGTTCTCAAATTGATGTCAAATGTAATTCTCAACTTGGGTTGAACAATTTTTCTCCTTGTTTGCTTTCAACTTGACATCAAGTTGAGACTTAACATTTATTCCAATCTTTGAGAAACATTTTTACTCTCAATTGGATATCCAACACTTTTCTCCACTTGAGACCAAACATTTTTTCAACTTGAATACGATTTGTGTTAAGTTTGAGATATTATTTAAATATGTCATAAATAATAAATTAAATTAAAAAATGCCAAAAAAGTACAAATAATTAATTGATATATTTTTAATTATTTCTGCTTTTTGTCGAATTTTTCAATTTAAATTCTTATTTATGACATATTTAATATAAATATTCAAAAAATGTACAAATAATTAATTCATTTATTTTTAATTCTAGATTTTAAAAAATGTACATAATATGTACATTTAATGTTAAATATGTACATAATAATGTTAAATATATAATGAAATTAAATTGAAACATCAAAAAAAGTTCATTGTTTTCATTTCTAAAATTAGTATAATTTTTTTTAATATGGCAATTCCGTACCTTCCATTTGATACCGATTGGAGATATTTCTTTGAGTTGAGAATCACAAATTTCTCAATTTGATAACTATGAAAATCGCCATATAAAAAATGTGCCTTTTAAGTTGAGAAGACTATAATCGGACTATTGAGGTGCATTTGAAAATTAACGTTGGAGATTTGAGAAATGTATTTGATCTCAAATGCACCACAAGTTGATAGCAAACAAAAATGTTTATTGGGTCATTTATTGTAGGGTCGTTTGCACACACACAAAAAATAGAAAATTAATTGTCAATAAGCAAAGCAACTGGCATCGAAATTCGATGATGCCAGTTAATCATTTTTTGTTCACGCGGAATTTATAATTGGAGGATTTTTTTTCTCGAGAAATGTATTTTCCGTGAGAAAGAAATTCCTTTAGAATATTCATAATTGGGCTGAATAACTTTTAATTGGAACTTTTTAGTCAGAATAAATCATAATTCTAATTAGATATTGGTTAGTATTTAATTAGAAAAAATATTGTGGTGGCATCTACGCAATTATTGAGGCAGTTGCGGAAAAATTAAATGCAACTCTGTTTTTTTTTTTAATATAACAAAAATGGATTTTCCCTTTAACAAAATATGGCAGAATTCTTTATAAATGAATTGCAAAATGGAAAATCAATTTTGTGCTAATTCTTAACAAAATTAATAAAATAACTTACATATTTACTTATAAGTTGAATAATATATATGTATTATTATATTTATTAATATTTGTAATTTTTTTTGACACAATTTCAAACTGATTTAGAAGTTTTCTGTTTTTGAAACAGTAGTGCTAATATGTAACATTTTGTGATGTAATGAAAATCGCAGAATAATAAGTTAATACACAATAAAAAATATTAAATTTTTAAGTTTTATATACATATTGCAATAGGGTAAAACCATATGAAATCAACCGAAAATATTAACATTTGTGACCTCATCACCTCCAAATTTGATAAGATTTTGTACACATGATCTATGGATCGGCACAATAATATTTGCCAACTTTCAGACATATAGCCTTCGAACTTTCAGAATTATGGCCATTCCAAGTTGGCAAAAATCAATAAAAATGCACTCAGATGCCTTAACACAATTTTTAATATCTCGAAAAGTATTCATTGCACGTTAATAATCAAGGGCTCATTTTACAGACTAAAACATGCGCCATTCCAAAAAAATTTTTTTTTCAAATTTTCGATCAAGGATAATGTAAATAAAAAAGGACTAAAATTTCCAAAGGATATTTCTCGAAAATCAATATTTTTAAAAATTTCAAAAAAATATATGTTAATTCTTATTATGTTTTGTACAAGTCTGTCAAATTTCAATGTGGAGTCTTTATTACAACATGAGTTATTAAGAAAAAAGCAGGCGAAGGTTTATGTATTTCATGAAATGTACCAAAATACAAAAAGGTGACAAATTACAAAAAGAAGGACAAATCAAATGTAACGGAACTTTTTCGACTTTTCTTTGCTTAAACTCTTTTTCTCCATTGCTAAACCTTTAATAAAAAGTACAACATAATGTATTATCATTATTAAACACTTTATTACAGCATATTTATTTATTTCTGAAGGATTTCAATTAAAAAATCTGCATCTGCCGCGTATCGCTTGACTTTAATTTTTTTTTTATCTACAGGTTCAATAGAATGCAGCTTTTGAGTTCCAGGAATAGTACGCAAATCTTTAAAACGAATTTGAAGGAACCGTGCTTCTTCTTCGTGGTCTTCTAGAGTTAAAAACTCGAAATTACAGTTCAAAAGATTTTGCAGGCACCATTCATATAATTGTTTTGGAGTAGTTATTTGACCTTGTAATGGACGCTGTAAACTAGCTCGACGTGCCTCTCTCTTTACGGTACCTCCAAGACCGTCACTTGGGCCTTTTCCATGGCTTGTTGCAAAAAAATGCCACTCAGCATTACATCCAAAATCTTCCATATGATAACATAAATTGATAAAGTTCTTTTTATTTTTAAACTGGGCAGCACTACCGTCTGAAAAATACGTGATTTTCTTCGGGGTTGTTTTAAACTTTTTTCTCAAAAATACATTCAGGTGGCGATGGAACAGGTGAACAGCTACAGAATCGTGTACAAGACAATCAGATATTATTATGAAGTTTGTATGTTGTGTTTTTCCATCTGATTTAAAATAAATAGCAATTGGGTATAAAGTGGCCTGAGAGTTGTTCCAGTGAAATCCCTGGACTGCATCCTGAATAGTAAAAGAAGCATTTTCTGAAAAATCGCAAACTGCTATATACTCATTTTCTTCCAAATTTGATTTTCTTTCGCTCGGATATGCTGCCTGCTGTTTTGCAATAAATGAATGAGGTAATAGAATTTCAAGTTTTTCACATAGGGAATCCACAAAAACGTCGGCTTGGCCAATCATGGTCTCCAAATTATCCCTATCTACACTTACCCATTGTTTATATGTTATTTCATCAATATCATTTTGCTCTAGTAATTGATTTAGTTTTGCTTTTAAATTTTCAATTCCTGGACACTTGTTACATTTACGTAGGTGACACTTTGAAGAAGATGGAATGCATGTCATTTGTTTCAAACAATCTTTGTAACATTCAAGCTGATAATTCGGAACACCAGCAGTTAATTTTTTTTAATTTATGGCATCAATCATCAGCTTCACATTTTGATGCTTTGTACAAACACACACGTTATGAGATCCACTCGCATTTGCTAGAATTATATTCCTCGGACGAAGTTGGCAAAACTTGGAAATACCTATTTTTATTCCATCATGTCGTTCCTTGAATAAGGCGTACATTTCTCTTAAGTTTCCAAGCAAAAGTCTTTTATTTTTCCTGACTTTTGTACCATTTTCAAAAAAAGACACGAAATCTTTCTGTCCGGGCATACACCTGCTGACGTCATCGGATTCATAAAAGGATTTTACTAAATTGCTTGTCACTGGTGAAATTGGACTTCCCAGTTTTGGGTTAGGCGTACTCATCACACCCTTTGTTTCAACCAAATGCTTAACTTTTCGCGCGATATAGTTTGTAACCAGGAATTCTTCCTCAATTTTATGTATTGCCCAGCTTTTTGGTAAAATTGTTAGCAGTTGGATTTTCTCGCTATTTTTTGTTAATGTTTTAAACTTTTCTTTTAATTGTTCTATTATTTCGGATTGTGGGCACATATGCGAAGTTGATTGTGCTGAACCGTGGAAAATTTTGTCTTGAATCGAATCACTTATTTTACTGAATTTTCCATCTCTGTACCGTTTTTGATGTAACTTCTTCTTTTTTATCGGAGATTGTTCCAGATACGGTAAAGATTGGTTTAATTTTGAAATAGCAACTTCTTCCGTGCCTGACGCAATGTCATCTTCTTCCGTGCCTGACGCAATGTCATCGAAAGTATCTACATTTTCGTTTATGTCTGAACCTTCTTCCAAATTAGATTTATTAGATTTCTTCAGATGCGAAAATTTTATTCTACATGTCCCACAAATTTTATTTGAGATCGTAATGTTTTTATCCTTAGTATACTGTAGCATCCATTCTTGGACTTGTCTTAAACTTTTATTGCACCCAGTGTGACCGGATTTTTTAAAAGGATTACAGCAAAATGTTGAATGGAATGGCATATTTTTTTTTTTAAATACCACAACCGAATGAATTGTGCACGACTTTTTTGTATTGACAATAATTATAATTTATTTAAATATTTAGTCTCTTTTTTTTGTTTTTTCAAACGATCAAGTCACTTTAACACTATAACACTTTGACGTTTAGCACTTATGAAACCTAGTATTCAACTGAAGTTTGACTTACAGTCTCTGAACGATTTATACCGTTTTTTTTGGTACAAAAAATAGATTACAGGTAAAAAAAATACACGCCTTGCTTTTCTTGAATTGGAAAATTTGCGTGAACTACGGGTCATAAAATGTTTTTTAAATAGGGACTGAATTTGCTACTGCCAATAAGCCGACCACAGGTCATAAAATATTTGTAAATTTTTTGTGTGAACAGGCAATAAATATTTCGTCTAGGTTGTAAAGTCGAAAAAGTTCCGTTACATTTGATATGTCCTTCTTTTTGTAATTTGTCACCTTTTTGTATTTTGGTACATTTCATGAAATACATAAACCTTCGCCTGCTTTTTTCTTAATAACTCATGTTGTAATAAAGACTCCACATTGAAATTTGACAGACTTGTACAAAACATAATAAGAATTAACATATATTTTTTTGAAATTTTTAAAAATATTGATTTTCGAGAAATATCCTTTGGAAATTTTAGTCCTTTTTTATTTACATTATCCTTGATCGAAAATTTGAAAAAAATTTTTTTTTGGAATGGCGCATGTTTTAGTCTGTAAAATGAGCCCTTGATTATTAACGTACAATGAATACTTTTCGAGATATTAAAAATTGTGTTAAGGTATCTGAGTGCATTTTTATTGATTTTTGCCAACTTGGAATGGCCATAATTCTGAAAATACGAGAGCTACGACACTGAAAGTTGGCAAACGCTATTATTATGTTTAACTTTCCCTTCGTACCAAAATTCATCCAATTCGAAATCGGTGCGGTCAACTCATTGGTTGATTTCATATGTTTTTACCCAATAAAAAAAACTTTGGTAAATTTACATTGAAGATGGTCAGAAATGAATAAGAAAAAATATATAGACATTAAAGAAAAGCACATTTAATGTTAAACTTTACGCACAAAATATATGGGTTTTTGTTGTTTCGAATTTAACTGTGGCTCTAAGTGAAAAGTTTTAGACCGATCGTATATTACATCTTGAGGATCCTCACCTAATATTTTCAAAAAATTTAAATTCTTTTTAACTCATTTAACCTCATTACGAAAATAGTAAAACCGTAAATATGGAAAATCCACGCACCTCAAAAAATTTTTTTCTATGAAATAAATTGAAGACATTTCATATTATACAATTTTCTTTCAAAAATGTATCAATTATTGCAAATTTGAAATTTGACATATAGTATTTGTACATATATTTGTATAGATTACGCAGTATGAAAATAATATTATTTCTTTATTTAGAATATATGTAAGTATTGCTTGCAAAAAAATGCAGCATCATGAATGAAACACGTAGACGACTGCTGCCAGCAGCATTTGTAGTCGTATAGTCAGCTACTTGATTTTTCTGAATACGACAGCAACATATAATACAAATGCATTTTTATTTAAATATACAATTACTTTTACTTATTTAAAATGCATTAGTATAACGTAAAAATAAATAAATAAATTAATTTAACCCCTTTTGATTATTAATGGAATTATAGCCTTTCATTTTGCGATTTTTTTTTTTAACAAAATAAAATATTTCATAGCACTTTTACATATTTTGTTATATTGTCAACACTATTTTTGTTTTGTAGTCAACAAAACACACTTGCAGTTTTTTTTCTATTTGAAGAACATATGACTGTCATTGTTGATGTTGTAGAGTTGTTTTTGTTTTTTTTTTTTTCGTTAACTCTTTTGTATTAAAGCACCTCCAATATATGTATCCATTTTAGTTTGCAATTCAGTATATTTATAATTTATTACTTACAGCAAAAAATAATACAAACAATTTTATCAGTTATGTTTACGAAACTATATAAATAGACCTGAAGTTGGCTGCAAAAGCAGTAGCCTGTGTAAGGAACAAGTTAGCGACATGTAACTGTTACGTAACGTGTCAGCCTTTTTTTTCACATGAAAAGTATTGGGACGTTCCGGTTACGTTCGGTAACTGTTTTAAATGATTTTCATGTAAAAAAAAACAACTGACTCGGTACGGTTACGGTTAGAAAACATTGACCTTTTATATATATTATAATGCTATGAATGCATTTATCTTTATTTTATTTTATTTTATTTATATATTCTTTTTTTTTTTTGTATTGTATATTATTTTTTTTATTATAATTACTATTTCATTTAATTATTTTTTTTTCTTTAAATAAATTAATACATAAAAATTTGTTTTTTAAATTGTTGGTGAACTTTTACTCCCTTTATTTACTGCCTTTATATTAACTGGTAGTGTCTGCTTGTCGACAAAATTTTGGATCGATTTATAGCCCCTTTCCCGTGAGCCAATCGATCTGAAACTTTATAGGCAGGCTCGTGGCGACGGCAAAAATGACATAACAAATTTTTTCAATGATGACAAAACAATGGAAACTTTTAAATTTTCCTACCAGAGTTTTTTGTGGGATATTTTTTTATTATATTATTACCACAGCGACCGCAAAAATAACAAGTTCAACTATGAGAAAAATACAACATTTAGAAAACAACAAGAATAATAGAGAAACATATATTTTTAAATTTTGTCTACCTTTTCAGTAATTTCTCGGGACCTCTTAAACCGATTTTCATGATTTTTCAAACAGAAACCTTCTCATGACGTTAGTAAATCATAACAAGTACCCTAGCTATCCCACTGAGGGCGTGATCGTGACAAGAACAATATAAACAAATAATATATTTTCAAGACTTTTTTTACTTCTTCACCCAATTCTCGGGACCTAATCAACCGATTTGGACGATTTTAAATAGCAAACTTCTCAGGATGTTAATGAATCATTTTTTATGCAAACGAGCACCCTAGCTGCCCGATCGATTTTAACAACTTTCCCGTGACCCAATCGATCTGAAATTTTGCAGACAGGCTCGTGGCAATGACAGAAATGATCTAACAAATTTTTTTAGTGATGCCAAAACAATGGAAACTTTTAAATTTTTCTACCAGAGTTGACAAAAAAATGTACAAAGGGTTTGTTTTTATTATATTATTACCACAACGACCACAAAAACAACAAGTCCAGCTATGACAACAATGCAACATTTAGACTAACAACAAGAACAATATGGAAACATGATGTTTTTAATTTTTCAGAGATTTCACTGGACCTGTTCCACCGATTTTAATGATTTTTGAAGTAGAGATCTTCCCATGAATTTGGTGAATCATTCTCACTAAAAATTATCACCCTAGCTGTCCTATTGAGGGCGTGATCGTGACAAGAACAACATAGAAAATTATATTTTTTCAAGACTTTTTTTAGTTCTTCATTCAAATCTCGGGCCCTAATCGACCGATTTGGACGATTTTAAATAGCAAACTTTTCAGGATGTTAATGAATCATTTTTTATGCCAACGAGCACCCTAGCTACCCGATTGATGCCGTCATCGTGATTTCCACAGACGGACAAACGGACATCGCTATATCAACTCCGGTTGTTATAAGGATCACAAATATATATATTTTATGGGGTCCAAATTTTTTTTTCTAATTATTACAAACGGAATGACAAACTTATATATACCCTCTGCACACTGGAGTGGAGGGTATAAAAACCTAATTAATTCGATGTTGTTATTTAAAATTTAAGAAGATCATAACTGAATGAACTAAGATAGAACTCCGATGGCTCTTCATGGTAAATCCTGCCAAACCAAAAGGATAACAACACTTCATGGCGATCCTGTAATTAAAATAAAAGATCCTGCGGTTTAAAGAAGGTCCTGCAAATCAGATGAATATCCAGAAAAAGTCCTGCCGAATTGCTGCCTATTTGGAGAACATTTTATTCAACCGTATCCTGCAAAAATTCATCAAATGAATACTGAAATACAACAAAAGTAATATATATTGGTTTGTATATGAAAAAGAAGAAAAAAACATTTTTTTGTAAAGAAATAACCAACAGACATCGCGTTGGCGAAGATGGTATAACTTCTAAAAGATTAAAAGTCAAGTGCCGCGAGCAAATAAAAGAGTAATATTTTATAAATTTTAATCCTTTTTGTGAAAAATAACTGATCAAATAAAAGTGTTAAATTAAATATTAAATATTATTGTGAAAGTTTGAATTAATTAAAATGTTATATTAAATATTGAGAAAAATTGTGAAATGTTAAATGAAAATTGATTTGGAAATTTTTTATTAAATAATATTGTGAAAAGTTTAAATTAATTTTACAATGTTAAATGAAAACTAATTTCAAAAATTTTGTTAAAAATAGTATGATTAAATAATTATATTTTTTTTGTTGCTAAAAATTTGTGGAAATAGAAAACTATAGAAATTAATAAATTATTGAATAGTAATTGTTGAGAAAAGTTGTTTTGGAGAAAAAATTTATTTTTTTAAGCGTAAGAATGCATTTATATGTTTGCGTGAGTAAATCATTTTGGGTAAAACACCTCAGACAAGAAAAGAAAAACAACAGAAATGAAAGGGAAAAATTGTGCTGAGAAGTTATTTCCTAAAGCAACGAATGGAAGAGTCTTGGGAAGAGCTGGTAGAGGGCATAAAGATTGCAGAAAGCAATTGGGAGAAACAGTTACAACAATACGAGAAGGAAATACCAAAGCCAGACAAATTAAAATTGGGTCCGAGGCCGATTGAAATTATAAAGAAGGTGAAGATAGAAGAACCAAAGTACGAGATTTACCCGTTACCGAGAATCCATAAATCAAGAGGTGATTTTGTGAATCGCAAGAAGAAGGAGCTAACAGTAGCAAATTCAGAGATGTCGTATGCCGAGAACCAAGAATCAAAAGTGTAAATACAGCAACTATAGCTAGGATAAAATTAGAAATAAAGGAATTTGGAAAGGCGAAGAAATTAAATAAGAAGAAATGGGGAGTACCCAAACGAAAATAAATGAGGTAATTACAGCCACAGCGCAAGACCCAATAGCAGTGAGCATAAGCATCGAGATCGTGATCTTTATCTGTGCGTTGGTAACAATAGGCGTAATAATGAGATATTTACGCAAATACGTAGACTGAATATTAGAGCTGGACTACAGCAATAAAAACTTCAAAAACCACATGATTAAATTATTATAATATGTATAAGATAAATAAAATATAAAACAAAAGGAAAAATAAAACAAATTGTAAGACATCCTAAATAACGTCCAATTATGTGTATTAAGGAAATAATGTAAAAAAAAGTATGATTTATACTTATTATATATTCTACATCAAATTAAAAATATGCACAAATAAATTCATTTAACTAATAATTGATAATTGTTGTTGCTAATGGATTCAAGAAAGATTTAGAACAAGTATTAGTAGAGACAAACTATTGAAAATATCGGAAAAATTTAGAAAGTTGCGTGACGAAGCATTGGATTTATTGACATAATGGAGGCAATGGACTTGAATGAAATAATTGCTGTAACCAATGTAGTTAATGTTTTCACGGGTAAAAGAGGCGAACTAAATAATTTCATTGCAAATGTAGAATTGGTGAAGCAGACCATACCCGCAACGAAACAAAATGCATTTTTCAGTTTTGTATTCAGAACACGTTTGGACGCTAAGGTTCGGAATATGGTAAGCCAGAAAACTGTTCCAGCAACGATGGCGGACTTGATAACGGCATTAAAGGGAGCGGGAAATTCGAATAATAGAATAGATCACTCGATTGACACAGAAAAGTGAATCAGTTAGGGAATTTGCGAACAGAATATAGGAATTGATTTCGGAGCTTAATGAAATCCAAATATTAGTGGCCGGAGAGACAGATAGAGCCTCTATAGTGAGGGCTAATAATATTATAGCATTTAACACTTTCAAAAACGGTCTAAGAGATTAATTGATCTTGTCAACTATAAATGCCAGCAGAGTCACGAATTTCGAGGACGTATTGACTGTTGCAGAAGAATCGGTTTAGCCCAAAGGCAAATATTGTATAAGTTAAGGTACGTAGCCCCAATGTGACAAATTCTTTGTCAATTGCAAGATAATGCAACTCGAAAATACTAAAATTAAAATTATAATTTCGTAGCAGACGCTACCTTGCATTTTTTCGTGTAAATTTGGTTCACACGAAAATGTGAAGCCGTTTTGCTGACAAGCATAATTGTGTTTGTGTTTTTGTTTGCATATGAAGTTGTAGAACTCTTTAAAATATGTTTTCAAATAATAATAAAAAGTTAGTTGAATTTCGTCACTCCAACTTGCATAGCAAGTAAGCGGTCTTCCGTAAAATAAACAATAAATGATTTGATACCAAGTTAAAATTGTGAAACTTTAAATAATCTGTGAAGTTCTAGTTAATAATGTAAAATCTTTAAATACTAAGTTATTTTGAATAAAGTTATAAAACTCATAAAAGAAAGTGTTTTATTTTTATAAGTGACGAGATTGGGTAAGAACAATAATTGGCGCCCAACGTCAAAATAGAAAAAGGGCACATAGTGCTCAAATATTTTTTTTTAAAAAAGTAAAGTTTTGAACTAAAAGCACATAGTGCTCAAATAAATATTTAAACAAAAATTATAAAGTATTGAACAAAAAATAAATGCGCATATTGCTTAAATAAATAATTTAAAAAATAATAAAGTTTCGAACTATAAGCACATAGTGCTCATATAAATATAAAAACATTCTTTTAAAAGTAAAGTTTTGAACTAAAGCACATAGTGCTCAAATAAATATTTAAAACAAAAATTATAAAGTTTTGAACTAAAAATAAATGCGCATTTGCTCAAATAAATAATTTAAAAAAAAATATATAAAATTTTGAACGAAAACCATATAGTGCTCATATAAATGTAAAAACATTCATTTATAATTTAAACAAAAAAACAGTGCGTTAATTAAATTAAATAAAAGCCGAGTACAAACACTACAAAACAATAAAATCAAGCTAAGGAAAAAGCACAGGAAATAGAACAAATTTTGGGTCACCAAGCAACGAATTTTGCTTGGGCAGCCACAATCAGAAGGAGAAGAACAAAAATCAGGATGTCTCAACTCAACACGGTGGCGGTCATGTGAGTGCGGTTTTGTGGTTTATTTTTTTTTTTTTTTTTTTTTGATATATTGTTATAAAACATCTATTTTTTTTGCTTTGCTAAAGAATTGATTAAAATTTGTATTGCCTTTAATATTTAGTAAAAAAATTACATTTATTTTGTATCTCTATTAAAAATAAGAAGTGAGGATTTAATTTTGTAAATCTTTCCATTGACTTTAGAAATAAATTCACGTTAGAAAAATATTACAGTGTTAGGCAGCCTTAGTCGGTTTCAAAGGTTAATGCAGGAGTCAGGATTGTTAAGGGAAACAGAGGAACTCTTAAACAGATTGGGAGCTTTGAGAATTTCTGACAGACAAGTAGCGAGAAGGAATACAATGGACCCAGCAAATTTACAGGTACTTTTGGACACTGCCATTGAACAGGCTGTTCAAAGGACTAGACAAGATTTTCAGACCACAATTGAGGATTTGACTGCGCGAATCAATAGTTTACAGCCACCAACCATTGTTGAGGAATATCAGGAAATACGGATCACGCCAGGTGTACAGTGTGACGAAACTCTGGACATAGTTAAGTCGGTCCCGGAGTTTAAGGGTGAACCTCAAAGATACGTTTCCTGGCGCCAAGCCGCCATTACGGCACACAAACTATTTGAAGCTTATCAGGGAAGTTCTAAATACTACCAAGCGGTAGCAATTTTAAGAAATAAAATTGTAGGGAACGCAGACGCTGCATTAAGCGCTTATAACACGATTCTTAACTTTAAGGCCATCATATCTAGATTAGACTTCACCTATATGGACAAGAAGTCCATATTTACACTGGAACAAGAACTGTCCACACTCAGACAGGGGCAGAAGACGATTATTCAGTTTTATGACGAGGTGGAACGAAAACTGACTGCTATTGTTAACAAGGTCATAATGTCTCACGAAGGCGATAATTCATTGATTAAGTCGCTTAATCAAAAATATCGGGATGACGCATTGCGAGTTTTTGTCTCTGGACTTAAGAAGCCGTTATGCGATACGCTATTTTCTTGTAAGCCTGCGGACTTACCGACTGCGTTAGCTCTGGCTCAGGAGCTTGAAACTAATCAGAACCGATACCATTTCGCAGCTGTTTATAATTATGGGTTAGATAGGACTCTACAAAACCCTCCGGGTCAACTGTTTCCAAGGCAAAGCCAACAAAATACTAGACAGAATTTTTTAAGTAAGCCACAGACTCACTCGCAAGTTTCTCCGAATTATTTTGGGCAACAAAATGTACCATTTTACCAAAATCGCCCTCAACAGACGTTCATTCAATCACAACGACATAATACCGCAAATTCGAATTTCCGGTCTCATCCGAATTTTCCCAATTTTGTCCAAAACTCTGTTCAGAACATAAACCAACAGGGTGTTAACACTCCGCAAATTTCCCATCCAATCGATACCGACGTAAGCATGCGAACGGTCCGAAGTAATAACTTTCAGGGATTTCAGACACAAAAAAGGGGCATAGCTTCAGATAGGCAAATCCCTAGAAAAGTCCAAAGAATCAACAATCTTGGACACGAAATCCCACCGAACGAAATTTTCGAGGAAGCTTATGATTATCTAGCTGACCCAAATGTTCAGCATGATCAGGATCCGTCGGAGAACCAGGCCTATACTGATCCAGTTTTTGAGGATGAAATTAATTTTTTAGAGGAGGATCAGTACTCCCCTACATTGAAAGAATGATAGGCGGTAAAAATATTAAACTCCTCATTGACACTGGCGCTTCGAAAAGCTATATTACGAACGTTGTTGGATTGAAAAATATTAAAAGATTAGAAAACCCATTCTTGGTAAAATCGATTCATGGAGCTGACATAATCAAAAAGAAAACCTTAGTAAACGTCCTGAATAAAACTGAAACTTTTTTTATCCTTCCGAATTTATCCCTATTTGATGGCATCATTGGATTTGGTTTTATAAAAAATATAAAGGGGGTTATTGATACAGAACACGACATTATCTACTTTGATGGTGGTCAAGAAAAGTTGAAATACCTCGGGTTAGATACAGTTAACGCCTTAATAAGTGACGTCTGCATTCCGAAGAATGTCGAAGAGTCGTTTTTCAAAAAAATTTATGAAAACTCGGGTGTTTTTGCAAATCCAAATGAAGCCTTACCATACAACACTAAAATTTCTGCTACAATTAGAACCAAAGACCGGGAGCCAATATATTCCAGATATCAGTCATACCCCATATCGATGATGGAATTTGTAAATAAAGAGGTGAAAGAACTTCTGAGAAACGGCATTATAAGACCGTCTCGATCCCCTTACAATAGTCCAGTTTGGGTTGTCGATAAAAAGGGTTCTGATGAACACGGCAAACCCAATAAGCGTTTGGTGTTTGATTTCACGAAGCTTAATTTGAAAACCATTCCAGATAAATACCCGATACCTGACCCATCTATTATTTTATCAAATCTCGGAAAGTCTAGATTTTTCACAACTTTGGATTTAAAAAGTGGTTTTCACCAAATTAATTTGGTCGAGCGCGACCGCGAAAAAACCGCCTTTAGTGTAAATAATGGAAAGTACGAGTTTTGCCGTTTGCCATTTGGCCTTAAAAACGCGCCAAGTATTTTTCAAAGGGCTATTGACGACGTTCTGCGTGAAGAAATAGGAAAATCCTGTCACGTTTACATAGACGATATCATAATATTTTCTGACTCTGAGCAGAAACATATTGATGACATCGAAAGGATACTGAAAAAACTCTACCACGCTAACATGAGAGTGTCATTAGAAAAGTCCAAATTTTTCAGAACTTCTGTAGAATACTTGGGGTTTATTGTTTCAATCGACGGAATAAAAACCTGTCCGAAGAAAGTTGAAGCCATCGTAAATTATAAGATCCCTAATACACTGAGGAGCCTACGATCATTTTTAGGATTGGCAGGGTATTATAGGAGATTTGTCAAGGACTATGCGGCCATTGCTAAGCCTCTTACTAGATTTTTACGAGGTGATAATGGGCATGTCGGAACCAGGCATTCGAAACACATTGAAATATGTTTGGACGAAGAGGCCATAAATTCTTTCGAGAAAATTAAACAAATTCTATCCTCTGAGGATGTCCTTCTTTTGTACCCAAATTTTGAAAAGCCTTTTGATCTCACAACAGACGCATCGTCCCATGCCATCGGAGCTGTCCTTTCACAGAATGGTCGACCTATAACAATGATATCTCGAACTTTGTCATCTACTGAAGAAAATTACGCCACAAATGAGCGAGAACTGCTGGCTATTGTGTGGGCTTTGAAAAACCTTAGACATTACCTTTATGGAGTTAATAAGCTCAACATATTTACTGATCACCAACCCCTCACGTTTTCAATCTCCGATAAAAATCCGAATTCGAAATTAAAACGGTGGAGAGCTTTCATCGAAGAGTACTCTCCAATATTTTTTTATAAACCCGGCAAAGACAATGTAGTTGCCGATGCCCTTTCCAGACAATATGTCCATGCTATTGAAGATTCTGGATCCACAACCTCACTCCAGGCCTGCGGAAGTGAAATTTCGCTTACTGAAATTATTCCCACCGTTGAAAACCCCATAAATTGTTTTAAAAACCAAATTATCCTTACCCAAGGTACTGAATATAAGAAGGAAACTAAAATTCTTTTCAGAAATCGTATTAGACACCGCGTAACATACGACGAAATAGAAAATCTCTTAGGCGCATTTAAAAATTGTATAAATCCGCACGTAGTGAACGCAATTCATTGCGACTTGCATACGTTGGCCCAAATTCAGCATCTCCTTATCACAAACTACCCATCTGTAAAGTTCCGTTACTCGAATAAATTCGTGACGGATATTTTCAATCCCAGCGATCAAATTGAAATCTTAGTAAATGAACACAATAGAGCACATCGTTCGGTGTCTGAAAACACAAAACAGGTTCTTCAAGATTACTATTTCCCTGATATCAGAAAAAGACTCAAAGAGATCACAAAAAACTGCAAAATTTGTCATGTAGCTAAATACCAAAGACACCCCCAGAAGCAAAGACTTGGCGAAACTCCCATACCTTCCTTCCCGGGTGAATTGCTTCACATAGACATTTATAACACAGACAAAAAATTTTTTTTGACTTGTCTGGATAAATTTTCTAAATTTGCCATGGTGAAACCCATAGCCTCTAGGGCCATAGTTGATGTCAAACCGGCGCTCTTGGAAATTTTGAATTTTTTCAGGGAGACGAAAACAATAATTTGCGATAACGAGAAATCACTGAACTCACAAACCATAAAATCCTTAGTCAAAAATAATTTCGGTGCTGAAATTTACACAACCCCACCAATGCACAGCTCTTCCAACGGACAAGTTGAGAGGTTCCACGGAACACTAACTGAAATCGCTAGATGCATGAAATTAGAAGGTGCTTTTGAAGACACCACAGATTTGATCCTTATGGCCACTGCAAAGTATAACAGGTCAATTCATTCAACCACTGAACTTAGGCCAATTGACATAATTCAGTCTATACCAGTAGACCTCAAAGAAAAAATTCAGTCCAAAATTCTGGCCAAGCAAAAGTCTGATCTGAGTTATCACAATAAAAAGGCCGTAGTCAAGGAATACAGTCCTGGGGAAAAGGTTTACGTAAAAGTGAATAAGCGATTAGGGAATAAATTTAATAATATGTTTGTCGAGGGAATAGTTCAGCAGGATCTTGGGACAACTGTGAAAATTGATAATAAAATAGTACACAAGGATAATATTCGTTTCCTCATTGCAGCACCCTGATATTTGCAAGCATTATATCCACTAACTGTGCTACCATCCTGGACTACACGTCCTCATACTATATCCCTGTAGCAGATGGAAATGTGGCAATTTTTGGTAACTATGGAGTGTTGGCCCATGTGACGGATTTGACAAACTTTACGACCATAGCGGAAGAAACTAGAAATTTGACATACCAATTACCAAAAACACACATGAGGAAATTATTGGAATCAGATGTAGACCAAATACAGAAAGCAATAGAATCCCTGCGCATACACCACAGACACGCACGTGCCATTAACATTCTTGGGACCGCACTGAAATACATAGCTGGTACACCAGATTACGATGACTTTTCCGAGGTACGTGGCAAACAGAGTGAACTAGTTGCTGCAAGTAATGCGCAGATAATTATAAACACCGAAATACAATCTCAGATAAATACTTTAACTGCGACAGTCAACACGCTTGTAAGTAGGGCTAAAGCTGATGAAATCGATTCAGGATACCTATACAGTCTGTTGAGCGAAAGAAATAGAGCAGTACTTAGAGAATTGGATAATTTGGCTTTGTCCATAACTCTGGGAAAACTGCAAATGATTAATCCTGTTTTGTTGGATAGTTCAGAAGTGAATTTTATTTTAAAGTCCGAGATAGATTCGAGCGTTAGTGTAAGCGAGATAATGGTTAATTCTAAGTTGAAAATTCTGCAGAGCGAGAATATTATTACATTTTTAATTAAGTTTCCGAAGATTGTAGAATTTTGTGAAAGAAAATTGATATTTCCAGTTGTTCATTATAATGTAACTCTATCATTAGAAGTTAATGATGTAGCGAAGTGTGGTTACAAATATGTCATGTTAAGAAATTGTAAAAAGAAATCTGCAACTTCATTTTGTGAAACGTTTATTCAGGAAAACAGCTCGTGCCTGGAAGATTTATTAAACAATAACACGGCCGCTTGCAGCACAAATTCCGCACACAATGAACCTCCTCTAAAAGAAATTGATGATGGCATTGTTATCATTAACAATCAAGCCTCCAAAATAGATTATGAAAATGGAACAAAAATACTCCAGAAGGGTACATATCTGATTACGTTTGACGAAACTTTAACCGTTAATTCAACGAAATTCAGAAATCTCCGGAAAATTGCTTTTAGAAGCCCCGAAATTCCAGTAGCTCACACCGTAAATTTAACGGATCATAACTCTATCTTATCACTTCAGTATCTTCACGATTTGAATATTAAAAACCTCGACCATATTTCTCACCTGCACTCGAAAGTAAAAGGAACGTGGTACGTCTCAGCCTCTCTTTTTATTCTGATTTTAATAATTTGTATTACATACATTTTTGCCAAAAGGCAACGCAGGGTGGAAATTAACAATATTCTTCGTACATATGATCAGACGGGGACGTCTGATGCTTAAAGGGGGGAACAGTTAAGGTACGTAGCCCCAATGTGACAAATTCTTTGTCAATTGCAAGATAATGCAACTCGAAAATACTAAAATTAAAATTATAATTTCGTAGCAGACGCTACCTTGCATTTTTTCGTGTAAATTTGGTTCACACGAAAATGTGAAGCCGTTTTGCTGACAAGCATAATTGTGTTTGTGTTTTTGTTTGCATATGAAGTTGTAGAACTCTTTAAAATATGTTTTCAAATAATAATAAAAAGTTAGTTGAATTTCGTCACTCCAACTTGCATAGCAAGTAAGCGGTCTTCCGTAAAATAAACAATAAATGATTTGATACCAAGTTAAAATTGTGAAACTTTAAATAATCTGTGAAGTTCTAGTTAATAATGTAAAATCTTTAAATACTAAGTTATTTTGAATAAAGTTATAAAACTCATAAAAGAAAGTGTTTTATTTTTATAAGTGACGAGATTGGGTAAGAACAATAATTTATACTAACAACACTTATGCTGCAAATAGACAGCAACGACCGAGATGCAATAACTGTGCTTCAGTACATGGCGACAGATGTCCAGCCAGTGGTATGAAATGCAACAAATGCGGTAGATCAAATCATTCTTCTAAGGTATGTCGTTCGGGCGACCGAGGTTTCAACAGCAACAGAACCAACAATAGGAGTGTCAATATAAATAATAATAATTATCGTAATAATAATAATAATAATTATTGCAATAATAATGATAATAATTATCGCAATAATGGTAATAACAATAATTACCGCAGTAATGGTAAGAATAATAGTAGCAATCGCAATAGAGGTAATAACAATTACTATAACAATGAAATAACAACAGAAGTTTCAACATACATAGAGCAGCGACTCATGGAAACTTCAATATGCCGGAGATTACGCGGAGAATCTCCACGGGGCATGAATTAGAAATAAAGAAAATATTTAGAATCTCATCAAATCTCAGAAATTACATCAAACTGAAGATATTGAATACGGATCATACATTGCCATTCTTGATAGACACAGGAGCGGATATCTCCTTGTGCAAGCGAACTTTTTGTTTACCGATATGATGTGAATTCAAATGATGGTTGCTGTTTAACAGGGATATCAAAGAAACAGGTTAGATCTATTGGTTCCACAATGACGAAAATGAATGTAAATGAGACAATTATAGAACATAAACTGCAATTAGTAGAAGACGATTTTCCTATAAACACTGACGGAATCCTAGGTAGAGAGGTCGTCAGAAATCTCAGAGTGGAGACAGTGCCACTGGAAAATTATGATTGTCAAGGTTAACAAAAATGCAATTAATGGTTACAACTCGTATTCAAAAGATAGATTTGAAAAATTATTAAAGAATTTTAATTTGAACGGTGCAGACAAGGAAAGGCAAATTGAGCTGGAAAACATAGAAAAATATCAACATGCATTCCATTTGGCATTTCTCTACGTTGATGATATAATTATTTTCGGATGCAGTTTGAAGCATCATAATGCAAACCTAGTTAAAGTTTTGGATAGATGACCAAATATAATTTAAAATTAAATGCTAGTAAATATTGTTTCCTGAAACCTAAAGTTGTATATCTTGGTCACATAATAACTTCAGAGGGTATAAAGCCAGATCCTGGCAAATTTAATGCGATACATAAGTATCCAGTACCTAAAAACGCCGATGAAGTAAGAAGATTCGTTGCATTTTGTAACTACTATAGGAGATTTATTGAGAATTTTGCAGACATAGCAAGTTGCAAGTTTGAATTGACAGAAAAACGTCAATCTGCTTTTGAAACATTGAAACAGAAATTGATTAGTCCACCAAATTTCGACAAACCATTTATCTTGACAACTTCTGATTTTGCACTCGGAGCGGTTTTGTCACAAGGGAAAATTGCCGAAGATATGCCAATATCTTACTCAAGTCGGTCTTTAGAGAAAGAATTACTTGGTATACATTGGGGCATACAATTTCTCAGACCCTATTTGTATGGTAGAAAATTTATAGTGGTAACTGAGCACAGGCCACTAGTTGCTTTATTTTCGCATAAAAACCAAAGCTCAAAATTGATACGAATACGTTTGGAATTGTCAGATTATGACTTTGATATTGAGTACAAAAAATTAATAAACAATACTAATGCAGACGCACTTTCCAGAATTGATCTGGACTCTGATGTACTGAAAACAATGATACCTCCAGGGATCGATGAATCCGTAAGAAAAGCATTGGTGATTACAAGAAGCATGAAAAATAAGATAATGAACAAAAGTACAAGTGATAAAGCTAAAGATGAGGAAAAAACAAATGTGACAGCCGACACGGGGTCAGATGGACTCGTGGTATGGGACTGTACATCAATGAATGACATAAAGCGCGCGAAGAGGATAAAGTTTAAACTAGACACAAGGTGCACAACACAGATAAAATTGAGGACCATAGCAGTCTCAATGAAATGGCCATAAGATGTAGCGCTAATCCATACTATTTAGATGATATATTGGAGAAACTACCATCGGTATTAGAGAAGATTAATTACAAAGGTTACGCTCTCGAGCAGGGTGATGACATATTCAACATAGTGACAAGACTGACACCGTGTCAAAGTTTTGAAACCATAGTAATTGACACAGTAGGTCTACTGAGACCATCGAATAACTTCAGATACAGACCGACTATGCAGTGTGAATTAACAAGATACGTTATAGCATGTCTAATAGAAACTAAAGAGGCAAAATCTGTAGCTAAGGCACTGGTTGAAAATGTTATTTTAAAGCATGGATTGTTTAAGACATTGAAATCGGACAAGGGGACTGAATTCACAAATCAACTGATGAGGGAAATATGTGGAATGCTGAATGTGGAACAGAGATTTTCAACTCCTTGTCATCATGAAACATTTGGAACTGTTGAGAGAAATCACAGAGTTTTAAATGAATATTTTCTATCCTTTGTTGATGATGATGATTGGAATTTATGGATACCATATTATGCATACAATACAACTCCACACGTTGGCAATGATTACTCACCTTTCGAACTGATTTTTGGGAAACTACCTCATTGTACATTGTAAGGACAATGAAAGAAAAATATACATTGTAAACATTTAGAACATAAAAGTAGATTGTAATCAATAAGAACATAAAACATTTATAAAATATATTGTAAACATTTAAGAATACAAAACATAAAATATGTAGACATCAGCAAATTATTATAAGGAAATACCAAATACAAATGTCTTAAATATAAATAAACAAATATACATATAATATAACAAGAAAAATACTAAAATAAGAAACAGATGTAAAAAACAATTTAGAAAGATCAATTTACAGAATGTTTTAAAATCATAAAAATCTAATAATTATGTTAACAAAATTATAAGAATTTTCTTTAGGATGAGGGTGTCGTATACGTAGCGTATTTAACCATAGACATATGTATGTAAACACAATAAAGTCTTCATAACGTAAAAATATAGAACATATACATGCACACGTACATTTGGCTACCGACAGAAATATATGGGACAGTGAAGTATCAATTGGATACTTAGAGTGGGTCAGTAACGGTTGTTGACAAATGACTCAGTGTGTTTGTTAACTGAGCGAGTTATCATACAAAGCAATGAAATCAAATAGAGTTGGTTGATCGATATGTCGAGCAACTAGATTTGACTTCATGTGCATACATACCCCGGCAGGTAGGTGAGTAGGTAGCGTGCTCGCCTATCATGCGGAGGTCGTGGGTTCGATTCCCACCATAGGATTTGGTCTGTCGCTACAAAAAAAAAAAAAGAAATAAAATAAAAATAGCCGAATTAGATTCTGCAGACAAGCCACTCGGCTTCGCGGAACTAGGCTTAAAAAAAAAATATATAGAATACACATTCCTGTGTATTGTATTCGGTTTGTACTTTAACCAGTACAATTCTACGCGTTTGTTTGGAATTGTACTCATGTGTGAAAATTATGACTAATTATGAATAATAAAATAAAATAGAAAATAATAGAAACAATAGTAAAATAGAACAAATATTGTATTAAGAGATTTTATATTATTAAACTTCGCGTTGGCGAAGTTGGTATAATTTCTAAAGGCTTAAAAGTCAAGTGCCTCGAGCAAATAAAAGAGTAATATTTTATAAATTTTAATCCTTTTTGTGAAAAATAACTGATCAAATAAAAGTATTAAATTAAATATTAAATATTATTGTGAAAGATTGAATAAGTTTGAATTAATAAAATGTTATATTAAATATTGAGAAAAATTGTGAAATGTTAAATGAAAATTGATTTGGAAATTTTTTATTAAATAATATTGTGAAAAGTTTAAATTAATTTTACAAGGTTAAATGAAAACTAATTTCAAAAATTTTATTAAAAATAGTATGATTAAATAATTATATTTTTTTGTTGCTAAAAATTTGTGGAAATAGAAAACTATAGAAATTAATAAATTATTGAATAGTAATGGTTGAGAAAAGTTGTTTTGAAGAACAAATTTATTTTTTAAGCGTAAGAATGCATTTATATGTTTGCGTGAGTAAATCATTTTGGGTAAAACACCTCAGACAAGAAAAGAAAAACAACAGAAATGAAAGGGAAAAATTGTGCTGAGAAGTTATTTCCTAAAGCAACGAATGGAAGAGTCTTGGGAAGAGCTGGTAGAGGGCATAAAGATTGCAGAAAGCAATTGGGAGAAACAGTTACAACAATACGAGAAGGAAATACCAAAGCCAGACAAATTAAAATTGGGTCCGAGGCCGATTGAAATTATAAAGAAGGTGAAGATAGAAGAACCAAAGTACGAGATATACCCGTTACCGAGAATCCGTAAATCAAGAGGTGATTTTGTGAATCGCAAGAAGGAGCTAACAGTAGCAAATTCAGAGATGTCGTATGCCGCGAACCAAGAATCAAAAGTGAAAATACAGCAACGTATAGCTAGGATAAAATTAGAAATAAAGGAATTTAGAAAGGCGAAGAAATTAAATAAGAAGAAATGGGGAGTACCCAAACGAAAATAAATGAGGTAATTACAGCCACAGCGCAAGACCCAATAGCAGTGAGCATAAGCATCGAGATCGTGATTTTATCTGTGCGTTGGTAACAATAGGCGTAATAATGAGATATTTACGCAAAGACGTAGACAGAATATTAGAGCTGGACTACAGCAATAAAAACTTCAAAAACCACATGATTAAATTATTATAATATGTATAAGATAAATAAAATATAAAAAAAAGGAAAAATAAAACAAATCGTAAGACATACTAAATAACGTCCAATTATGTGTATTATGAAATAATGTAAAATAAAGTATGATTTATACTTATTATATATTCTACATCAAATAAAAAATATACACAAATAAATTCATTTAACTAATAATTGATAATTGTTGTTGCTAATGGATTCAATATTAGATTCAATATAATTAATGCGAGAAAATCGATAGGTCGTCCTTATTCGTTAGAAACCATTTCAGCAAAAAAATTAGATATACAAGAGTTAGAGAAAGATTTAGAACAAGTATTAGTAGAGACAAACTATACAGAAGAGCAAACATTGAAAATATCAAAAAAATTTAGAAAGTTGCGTGACGAAGCATTGGATTTATTGACATAATGGAGGCAATGGACTTGAATGAAATAATTGCTGTAACCAATGTAGTTAATGTTTTCACGGGTAAAAGAGGCGAACTAAATAATTTCATTGCAAATGTAGAATTGGTGAAGCAGACCATACCCGCAACGAAACAAAATGCATTTTTCAGTTTTGTATTCAGAACACGTTTGGACGCTAAGGTTCGGAATATGGTAAGCCAGAAAACTGTTCCAGCAACGATGGCGGACTTGATAACGGCATTAAAGGGAGCGGGAAATTCGAATAATAGAATAGATCACTCGATTGACACAGAAAAGTGAATCAGTTAGGGAATTTGCGAACAGAATATAGGAATTGATTTCGGAGCTTAATGAAATCCAATTATTAGTGGCCGGAGAGACAGATAGAGCCTCTATAGTGAGGGCTAATAATATTATAGCATTTAACACTTTCAAAAACGGTCTAAGAGATTAATTGATCTTGTCAACTATGAATGCCAGCAGAGTCACGAATTTCGAGGACGTATTGACTGTTGCAGAAGAATCGGTTTAGCCCAAAGGCAAATATTGTATACTAACAACACTTATGCTGCAAATAGACAGCAACGACCGAGATGCAATAACTGTGCTTCAGTACATGGCGACAGATGTCCAGCCAGTGGTATGAAATGCAACAAATGCGGTAGATCAAATCATTCTTCTAAGGTATGTCGTTCGGGCGACCGAGGTTTCAACAGCAACAGAACCAACAATAGGAGTGTCAATATAAATAATAATAATTATCGTAATAATAATAATAATAATTATTGCAATAATAATGATAATAATTATCGCAATAATGGTAATAACAATAATTACCGCAGTAATGGTAAGAATAATAGTAGCAATCGCAATAGAGGTAATAACAATTACTATAACAATGAAATAACAACAGAAGTTTCAACATACATAGAGCAGCGACTCATGGAAACTTCAATATGCCGGAGATTACGCGGAGAATCTCCACGGGGCATGAATTAGAAATAAAGAAAATATTTAGAATCTCATCAAATCTCAGAAATTACATCAAACTGAAGATATTGAATACGGATCATACATTGCCATTCTTGATAGACACAGGAGCGGATATCTCCTTGTGCAAGCGAACTTTTTGTTTACCGATATGATGTGAATTCAAATGATGGTTGCTGTTTAACAGGGATATCAAAGAAACAGGTTAGATCTATTGGTTCCACAATGACGAAAATGAATGTAAATGAGACAATTATAGAACATAAACTGCAATTAGTAGAAGACGATTTTCCTATAAACACTGACGGAATCCTAGGTAGAGATTTTCTGTCACAATTTAAATGTAGCATAGACTACGATAGACATTTGACACAGGCGATGAGAACATAGTCATTCCAATACGTGATGATATAGTTGAGATAAATCTTATAAGAATACCACCAAGAAGCGAGATTGTTGTACCTTTCGATATAGACATAAAGGAAGATAAAGTGGTAGTGAAATCACTGAAGGTGTATATTTAGCGAACACGATAATACCAAGAGATGGTAACAAGCATGTAAAGATTATGAATGTAACAAATGATACAAAGGTCGTCAGAAATCTCAGAGTGGAGACAGTGCCACTGGAAAATTATGATTGTCAAGGTTAACAAAAACGCAATTAATGGTTACAACTCGTATTCAAAAGATAGATTTGAAAAATTATTAAAGAATTTTAATTTGAACGGTGCAGACAAGGAAAGGCAAATTGAGCTGGAAAATATAGAAAGATATCAACATGCATTCCATTTGGAAGGCGAAAAGTTGACCTCAAATAATTTCTACAAACAAACAATTAACTTGAACGATAATAAACCGGTATATATAAAAAATTATCGCTTACCTCATGCACAGACTGAAGAGATAAATTCCCAAGTACAAAGGTTATTAGATGATGATATAATAGAACCATCAATAAGCCCTTATAATTCTCCTTTATTATTAGTTCCAAAGGCGGAACACACTGATTTAAAAAAATGGAGACTAGTAGTGGATTTCAGAAAACTAAATTGCAAAGTGGTCAGTGACAAGTTTCCATTGACAAGATTAGACGATGTATTAGACAAACTAGGTAGAGCAAGATATTTTTCAACGCTGGATATGACAAACTCATTCCATCAGATAGAACTAGATGATACATCATGTCCGTACACTGCATTTTCAACGACAAATGGTCATTACCAGTATACAAGACTACCATTTGGTTTGAAAATATCATCAAATAAGTTTCAACGAATGTTGACAATAACTTTATTAGGCTTAGATTCTGAAGCATTTCTCTACGTTGATGATATAATTATTTTCGGATGCAGTTTAAAGCATCATAATGCAAACCTAGTGAAAGTTTTGGATAGATGACCAAATATAATTTAAAATTAAATGCTAGTAAATATTGTTTTCTGAAACCTGAAGTTGTATATCTTGGTCACTTAATAACTTCAGAGGGTATAAAGCCAGATCCTGGCAAATTTAATGCGATACATAAGTATCCAGTACCTAAAAACGCCGACGAAGTAAGAAGATTCGTTGCATTTTGTAACTACCGTAGGAGATTTATTGAGAATTTTGCAGACATAGCAAGTTGCAAGTTTGAATTGACAGAAAAACGTCAATCTGCTTTTGAAACATTGAAACAGAAATTGATTAGTCCACCAAATTTCGACAAACCATTTATCTTGACAACTTCTGATTTTGCACTCGGAGCGGTTTTGTCACAAGGGAAAATTGCCGAAGATATGCCAATATCTTACTCAAGTCGGTCTTTAGAGAAAGAATTACTTGGTATACATTGGGGCATACAATTTCTCAGACCCTATTTGTATGGTAGAAAATTTATAGTGGTAACTGAGCACAGGCCACTAGTTGCTTTATTTTCGCATAAAAACCAAAGCTCAAAATTGATACGAATACGTTTGGAATTGTCAGATTATGACTTTGATATTGAGTACAAAAAATTAATAAACAATACTAATGCAGACGCACTTTCCAGAATTGATCTGGACTCTGATGTACTGAAAACAATGATACCTCCAGGGATCGATGAATCCGTAAGAAAAGCATTGGTGATTACAAGAAGCATGAAAAATAAGATAATGAACAAAAGTACAAGTGATAAAGCTAAAGATGAGGAAAAAACAAATGTGACAGCCGACACGGGGTCAGATGGACTCGTGGTATGGGACTGTACATCAATGAATGACATAAAGCGCGCGAAGAGGATAAAGTTTAAACTAGACACAAGGTGCACAACACAGATAAAATTGAGGACCATAGCAGTCTCAATGAAATGGCCATAAGATGTAGCGCTAATCCATACTATTTAGATGATATATTGGAGAAACTACCATCGGTATTAGAGAAGATTAATTACAAAGGTTACGCTCTCGAGCAGGGTGATGACATATTCAACATAGTGACAAGACTGACACCGTGTCAAAGTTTTGAAACCATAGTAATTGACACAGTAGGTCTACTGAGACCATCGAATAACTTCAGATACAGACCGACTATGCAGTGTGAATTAACAAGATACGTTATAGCATGTCTAATAGAAACTAAAGAGGCAAAATCTGTAGCTAAGGCACTGGTTGAAAATGTTATTTTAAAGCATGGATTGTTTAAGACATTGAAATCGGACAAGGGGACTGAATTCACAAATCAACTGATGAGGGAAATATGTGGAATGCTGAATGTGGAACAGAGATTTTCAACTCCTTGTCATCATGAAACATTTGGAACTGTTGAGAGAAATCACAGAGTTTTAAATGAATATTTTCTATCCTTTGTTGATGATGATGATTGGAATTTATGGATACCATATTATGCATACAATACAACTCCACACGTTGGCAATGATTACTCACCTTTCGAACTGATTTTTGGGAAACTACCTCATTGTACATTGTAAGGACAATGAAAGAAAAATATACATTGTAAACATTTAGAACATAAAAGTAGATTGTAATCAATAAGAACATAAAACATTTATAAAATATATTGTAAACATTTAAGAATACAAAACATAAAATATGTAGACATCAGCAAATTATTATAAGGAAATACCAAATACAAATGTCTTAAATATAAATAAACAAATATACATATAATATAACAAGAAAAATACTAAAATAAGAAACAGATGTAAAAAACAATTTAGAAAGATCAATTTACAGAATGTTTTAAAATCATAAAAATCTAATAATTATGTTAACAAAATTATAAGAATTTTCTTTAGGATGAGGGTGTCGTATACGTAGCGTATTTAACCATAGACATATGTATGTAAACACAATAAAGTCTTCATAACGTAAAAATATAGAACATATACATGCACACGTACATTTGGCTACCGACAGAAATATATGGGACAGTGAAGTATCAATTGGATACTTAGAGTGGGTCAGTAACGGTTGTTGACAAATGACTCAGTGTGTTTGTTAACTGAGCGAGTTATCATACAAAGCAATGAAATCAAATAGAGTTGGTTGATCGATATGTCGAGCAACTAGATTTGACTTCATGTGCATACATACCCCGGCAGGTAGGTGAGTAGGTAGCGTGCTCGCCTATCATGCGGAGGTCGTGGGTTCGATTCCCACCATAGGATTTGGTCTGTCGCTACAAAAAAAAAAAAGAAATAAAATAAAAATAGCCGAATTAGATTCTGCAGACAAGCCACTCGGCTTCGCGGAACTAGGCTTAAAAAAAAAATATATAGAATACACATTCCTGTGTATTGTATTCGGTTTGTACTTTAACCAGTACAATTCTACGCGTTTGTTTGGAATTGTACTCATGTGTGAAAATTATGACTAATTATGAATAATAAAATAAAATAGAAAATAATAGAAACAATAGTAAAATAGAACAAATATTGTATTAAGAGATTTTATATTATTAAACTTCGCGTTGGCGAAGTTGGTATAATTTCTAAAAGATTAAAAGTCAAGTGCCTCGAGCAAATAAAAGAGTAATATTTTATAAATTTTAATCCTTTTTGTGAAAAATAACTGATCAAATAAAAGTATTAAATTAAATATTAAATATTATTGTGAAAGATTGAATAAGTTTGAATTAATTAAAATGTTATATTAAATATTGAGAAAAATTGTGAAATGTTAAATGAAAATTGATTTGGAAATTTTTTATTAAATAATATTGTGAAAAGTTTAAATTAATTTTACAAGGTTAAATGAAAACTAATTTCAAAAATTTTATTAAAAATAGTATGATTAAATAATTATATTTTTTTGTTGCTAAAAATTTGTGGAAATAGAAAACTATAGAAATTAATAAATTATTGAATAGTAATGGTTGAGAAAAGTTGTTTTGAAGAACAAATTTATTTTTTAAGCGTAAGAATGCATTTATATGTTTGCGTGAGTAAATCATTTTGGGTAAAACACCTCAGACAAGAAAAGAAAAACAACAGAAATGAAAGGGAAAAATTGTGCTGAGAAGTTATTTCCTAAAGCAACGAATGGAAGAGTCTTGGGAAGAGCTGGTAGAGGGCATAAAGATTGCAGAAAGCAATTGGGAGAAACAGTTACAACAATACGAGAAGGAAATACCAAAGCCAGACAAATTAAAATTGGGTCCGAGGCCGATTGAAATTATAAAGAAGGTGAAGATAGAAGAACCAAAGTACGAGATTTACCCGTTACCGAGAATCCATAAATCAAGAGGTGATTTTGTGAATCGCAAGAAGAAGGAGCTAACAGTAGCAAATTCAGAGATGTCGTATGCCGAGAACCAAGAATCAAAAGTGTAAATACAGCAACTATAGCTAGGATAAAATTAGAAATAAAGGAATTTGGAAAGGCGAAGAAATTAAATAAGAAGAAATGGGGAGTACCCAAACGAAAATAAATGAGGTAATTACAGCCACAGCGCAAGACCCAATAGCAGTGAGCATAAGCATCGAGATCGTGATCTTTATCTGTGCGTTGGTAACAATAGGCGTAATAATGAGATATTTACGCAAATACGTAGACTGAATATTAGAGCTGGACTACAGCAATAAAAACTTCAAAAACCACATGATTAAATTATTATAATATGTATAAGATAAATAAAATATAAAAAAAAAGGAAAAATAAAACAAATTGTAAGACATCCTAAATAACGTCCAATTATGTGTATTAAGGAAATAATGTAAAAAAAAAGTATGATTTATACTTATTATATATTCTACATCAAATTAAAAATATGCACAAATAAATTCATTTAACTAATAATTGATAATTGTTGTTGCTAATGGATTCAAGAAAGATTTAGAACAAGTATTAGTAGAGACAAACTATTGAAAATATCGGAAAAATTTAGAAAGTTGCGTGACGAAGCATTGGATTTATTGACATAATGGAGGCAATGGACTTGAATGAAATAATTGCTGTAACCAATGTAGTTAATGTTTTCACGGGTAAAAGAGGCGAACTAAATAATTTCATTGCAAATGTAGAATTGGTGAAGCAGACCATACCCGCAACGAAACAAAATGCATTTTTCAGTTTTGTATTCAGAACACGTTTGGACGCTAAGGTTCGGAATATGGTAAGCCAGAAAACTGTTCCAGCAACGATGGCGGACTTGATAACGGCATTAAAGGGAGCGGGAAATTCGAATAATAGAATAGATCACTCGATTGACACAGAAAAGTGAATCAGTTAGGGAATTTGCGAACAGAATATAGGAATTGATTTCGGAGCTTAATGAAATCCAAATATTAGTGGCCGGAGAGACAGATAGAGCCTCTATAGTGAGGGCTAATAATATTATAGCATTTAACACTTTCAAAAACGGTCTAAGAGATTAATTGATCTTGTCAACTATGAATGCCAGCAGAGTCACGAATTTCGAGGACGTATTGACTGTTGCAGAAGAATCGGTTTAGCCCAAAGGCAAATATTGTATACTAACAACACTTATGCTGCAAATAGACAGCAACGACCGAGATGCAATAACTGTGCTTCAGTACATGGCGACAGATGTCCAGCCAGTGGTATGAAATGCAACAAATGCGGTAGATCAAATCATTCTTCTAAGGTATGTCGTTCGGGCGACCGAGGTTTCAACAGCAACAGAACCAACAATAGGAGTGTCAATATAAATAATAATAATTATCGTAATAATAATAATAATAATTATTGCAATAATAATGATAATAATTATCGCAATAATGGTAATAACAATAATTACCGCAGTAATGGTAAGAATAATAGTAGCAATCGCAATAGAGGTAATAACAATTACTATAACAATGAAATAACAACAGAAGTTTCAACATACATAGAGCAGCGACTCATGGAAACTTCAATATGCCGGAGATTACGCGGAGAATCTCCACGGGGCATGAATTAGAAATAAAGAAAATATTTAGAATCTCATCAAATCTCAGAAATTACATCAAACTGAAGATATTGAATACGGATCATACATTGCCATTCTTGATAGACACAGGAGCGGATATCTCCTTGTGCAAGCGAACTTTTTGTTTACCGATATGATGTGAATTCAAATGATGGTTGCTGTTTAACAGGGATATCAAAGAAACAGGTTAGATCTATTGGTTCCACAATGACGAAAATGAATGTAAATGAGACAATTATAGAACATAAACTGCAATTAGTAGAAGACGATTTTCCTATAAACACTGACGGAATCCTAGGTAGAGATTTTCTGTCACAATTTAAATGTAGCATAGACTACGATAGACATTTGACACAGGCGATGAGAACATAGTCATTCCAATACGTGATGATATAGTTGAGATAAATCTTATAAGAATACCACCAAGAAGCGAGATTGTTGTACCTTTCGATATAGACATAAAGGAAGATAAAGTGGTAGTGAAATCACTGAAGGTGTATATTTAGCGAACACGATAATACCAAGAGATGGTAACAAGCATGTAAAGATTATGAATGTAACAAATGATACAAAGGTCGTCAGAAATCTCAGAGTGGAGACAGTGCCACTGGAAAATTATGATTGTCAAGGTTAACAAAAACGCAATTAATGGTTACAACTCGTATTCAAAAGATAGATTTGAAAAATTATTAAAGAATTTTAATTTGAACGGTGCAGACAAGGAAAGGCAAATTGAGCTGGAAAACATAGAAAAATATCAACATGCATTCCATTTGGAAGGCGAAAAGTTGACCTCAAATAATTTCTACAAACAAACAATTAACTTGAACGACAATAAACCGGTATATATAAAAAATTATCGCTTACCTCATGCACAGACTGAAGAGATAAATTCCCAAGTACAAAGGTTATTAGATGATGATATAATAGAACCATCAATAAGCCCTTATAATTCTCCTTTATTATTAGTTCCAAAGGCGGAACACACTGATTTAAAAAAATGGAGACTAGTAGTGGATTTCAGAAAACTAAATTGCAAAGTGGTCAGTGACAAGTTTCCATTGACAAGATTAGACGATGTATTAGACAAACTAGGTAGAGCAAGATATTTTTCAACGCTGGATATGACAAACTCATTCCATCAGATAGAACTAGATGATACATCATGTCCGTACACTGCATTTTCAACGACAAATGGTCATTACCAGTATACAAGACTACCATTTGGTTTGAAAATATCATCAAATAAGTTTCAACGAATGTTGACAATAACTTTATTAGGCTTAGATTCTGAAGCATTTCTCTACGTTGATGATATAATTATTTTCGGATGCAGTTTAAAGCATCATAATGCAAACCTAGTGAAAGTTTTGGATAGATGACCAAATATAATTTAAAATTAAATGCTAGTAAATATTGTTTTCTGAAACCTGAAGTTGTATATCTTGGTCACTTAATAACTTCAGAGGGTATAAAGCCAGATCCTGGCAAATTTAATGCGATACATAAGTATCCAGTACCTAAAAACGCCGACGAAGTAAGAAGATTCGTTGCATTTTGTAACTACCATAGGAGATTTATTGAGAATTTTGCAGACATAGCAAGTTGCAAGTTTGAATTGACAGAAAAACGTCAATCTGCTTTTGAAACATTGACACAGAAATTGATTAGTCCACCAAATTTCGACAAACCATTTATCTTGACAACTTCTGATTTTGCACTCGGAGCGGTTTTGTCACAAGGGAAAATTGCCGAAGATATGCCAATATCTTACTCAAGTCGGTCTTTAGAGAAAGAATTACTTGGTATACATTGGGGCATACAATTTCTCAGACCCTATTTGTATGGTAGAAAATTTATAGTGGTAACTGAGCACAGGCCACTAGTTGCTTTATTTTCGCATAAAAACCAAAGCTCAAAATTGATACGAATACGTTTGGAATTGTCAGATTATGACTTTGATATTGAGTACAAAAAATTAATAAACAATACTAATGCAGACGCACTTTCCAGAATTGATCTGGACTCTGATGTACTGAAAACAATGATACCTCCAGGGATCGATGAATCCGTAAGAAAAGCATTGGTGATTACAAGAAGCATGAAAAATAAGATAATGAACAAAAGTACAAGTGATAAAGCTAAAGATGAGGAAAAAACAAATGTGACAGCCGACACGGGGTCAGATGGACTCGTGGTATGGGACTGTACATCAATGAATGACATAAAGCGCGCGAAGAGGATAAAGTTTAAACTAGACACAAGGTGCACAACACAGATAAAATTGAGGACCATAGCAGTCTCAATGAAATGGCCATAAGATGTAGCGCTAATCCATACTATTTAGATGATATATTGGAGAAACTACCATCGGTATTAGAGAAGATTAATTACAAAGGTTACGCTCTCGAGCAGGGTGATGACATATTCAACATAGTGACAAGACTGACACCGTGTCAAAGTTTTGAAACCATAGTAATTGACACAGTAGGTCTACTGAGACCATCGAATAACTTCAGATACAGACCGACTATGCAGTGTGAATTAACAAGATACGTTATAGCATGTCTAATAGAAACTAAAGAGGCAAAATCTGTAGCTAAGGCACTGGTTGAAAATGTTATTTTAAAGCATGGATTGTTTAAGACATTGAAATCGGACAAGGGGACTGAATTCACAAATCAACTGATGAGGGAAATATGTGGAATGCTGAATGTGGAACAGAGATTTTCAACTCCTTGTCATCATGAAACATTTGGAACTGTTGAGAGAAATCACAGAGTTTTAAATGAATATTTTCTATCCTTTGTTGATGATGATGATTGGAATTTATGGATACCATATTATGCATACAATACAACTCCACACGTTGGCAATGATTACTCACCTTTCGAACTGATTTTTGGGAAACTACCTCATTGTACATTGTAAGGACAATGAAAGAAAAATATACATTGTAAACATTTAGAACATAAAAGTAGATTGTAATCAATAAGAACATAAAACATTTATAAAATATATTGTAAACATTTAAGAATACAAAACATAAAATATGTAGACATCAGCAAATTATTATAAGGAAATACCAAATACAAATGTCTTAAATATAAATAAACAAATATACATATAATATAACAAGAAAAATACTAAAATAAGAAACAGATGTAAAAAACAATTTAGAAAGATCAATTTACAGAATGTTTTAAAATCATAAAAATCTAATAATTATGTTAACAAAATTATAAGAATTTTCTTTAGGATGAGGGTGTCGTATACGTAGCGTATTTAACCATAGACATATGTATGTAAACACAATAAAGTCTTCATAACGTAAAAATATAGAACATATACATGCACACGTACATTTGGCTACCGACAGAAATATATGGGACAGTGAAGTATCAATTGGATACTTAGAGTGGGTCAGTAACGGTTGTTGACAAATGACTCAGTGTGTTTGTTAACTGAGCGAGTTATCATACAAAGCAATGAAATCAAATAGAGTTGGTTGATCGATATGTCGAGCAACTAGATTTGACTTCATGTGCATACATACCCCGGCAGGTAGGTGAGTAGGTAGCGTGCTCGCCTATCATGCGGAGGTCGTGGGTTCGATTCCCACCATAGGATTTGGTCTGTCGCTACAAAAAAAAAAAAGAAATAAAATAAAAATAGCCGAATTAGATTCTGCAGAAAAGCCACTCGGCTTCGCGGAACTAGGCTTAAAAAAAAATATATAGAATACACATTCCTGTGTATTGTATTCGGTTTGTACTTTAACCAGTACAATTCTACGCGTTTGTTTGGAATTGTACTCATGTGTGAAAATTATGACTAATTATGAATAATAAAATAAAATAGAAAATAATAGAAACAATAGTAAAATAGAACAAATATTGTATTAAGAGATTTTATATTATTAAACTTCGCGTTGGCGAAGTTGGTATAATTTCTAAAAGATTAAAAGTCAAGTGCCTCGAGCAAATAAAAGAGTAATATTTTATAAATTTTAATCCTTTTTGTGAAAAATAACTGATCAAATAAAAGTATTAAATTAAATATTAAATATTATTGTGAAAGATTGAATAAGTTTGAATTAATTAAAATGTTATATTAAATATTGAGAAAAATTGTGAAATGTTAAATGAAAATTGATTTGGAAATTTTTTATTAAATAATATTGTGAAAAGTTTAAATTAATTTTACAAGGTTAAATGAAAACTAATTTCAAAAATTTTATTAAAAATAGTATGATTAAATAATTATATTTTTTTATTGCTAAAAATTTGTGGAAATAGAAAACTATAGAAATTAATAAATTATTGAATAGTAATGGTTGAGAAAAGTTGTTTTGAAGAACAAATTTATTTTTTAAGCGTAAGAATGCATTTATATGTTTGCGTGAGTAAATCATTTTGGGTAAAACACCTCAGACAAGAAAAGAAAAACAACAGAAATGAAAGGGAAAAATTGTGCTGAGAAGTTATTTCCTAAAGCAACGAATGGAAGAGTCTTGGGAAGAGCTGGTAGAGGGCATAAAGATTGCAGAAAGCAATTGGGAGAAACAGTTACAACAATACGAGAAGGAAATACCAAAGCCAGACAAATTAAAATTGGGTCCGAGGCCGATTGAAATTATAAAGAAGGTGAAGATAGAAGAACCAAAGTACGAGATTTACCCGTTACCGAGAATCCATAAATCAAGAGGTGATTTTGTGAATCGCAAGAAGAAGGAGCTAACAGTAGCAAATTCAGAGATGTCGTATGCCGAGAACCAAGAATCAAAAGTGTAAATACAGCAACTATAGCTAGGATAAAATTAGAAATAAAGGAATTTGGAAAGGCGAAGAAATTAAATAAGAAGAAATGGGGAGTACCCAAACGAAAATAAATGAGGTAATTACAGCCACAGCGCAAGACCCAATAGCAGTGAGCATAAGCATCGAGATCGTGATCTTTATCTGTGCGTTGGTAACAATAGGCGTAATAATGAGATATTTACGCAAATACGTAGACTGAATATTAGAGCTGGACTACAGCAATAAAAACTTCAAAAACCACATGATTAAATTATTATAATATGTATAAGATAAATAAAATATAAAAAAAAAGGAAAAATAAAACAAATTGTAAGACATCCTAAATAACGTCCAATTATGTGTATTAAGGAAATAATGTAAAAAAAAGTATGATTTATACTTATTATATATTCTACATCAAATTAAAAATATGCACAAATAAATTCATTTAACTAATAATTGATAATTGTTGTTGCTAATGGATTCAAGAAAGATTTAGAACAAGTATTAGTAGGGACAAACTATTGAAAATATCGGAAAAATTTAGAAAGTTGCGTGACGAAGCATTGGATTTATTGACATAATGGAGGCAATGGACTTGAATGAAATAATTGCTGTAACCAATGTAGTTAATGTTTTCACGGGTAAAAGAGGCGAACTAAATAATTTCATTGCAAATGTAGAATTGGTGAAGCAGACCATACCCGCAACGAAACAAAATGCATTTTTCAGTTTTGTATTCAGAACACGTTTGGACGCTAAGGTTCGGAATATGGTAAGCCAGAAAACTGTTCCAGCAACGATGGCGGACTTGATAACGGCATTAAAGGGAGCGGGAAATTCGAATAATAGAATAGATCACTCGATTGACACAGAAAAGTGAATCAGTTAGGGAATTTGCGAACAGAATATAGGAATTGATTTCGGAGCTTAATGAAATCCAAATATTAGTGGCCGGAGAGACAGATAGAGCCTCTATAGTGAGGGCTAATAATATTATAGCATTTAACACTTTCAAAAACGGTCTAAGAGATTAATTGATCTTGTCAACTATGAATGCCAGCAGAGTCACGAATTTCGAGGACGTATTGACTGTTGCAGAAGAATCGGTTTAGCCCAAAGGCAAATATTGTATACTAACAACACTTATGCTGCAAATAGACAGCAACGACCGAGATGCAATAACTGTGCTTCAGTACATGGCGACAGATGTCCAGCCAGTGGTATGAAATGCAACAAATGCGGTAGATCAAATCATTCTTCTAAGGTATGTCGTTCGGGCGACCGAGGTTTCAACAGCAACAGAACCAACAATAGGAGTGTCAATATAAATAATAATAATTATCGTAATAATAATAATAATTATTATTGCAATAATAATGATAATAATTATCGCAATAATGGTAATAACAATAATTACCGCAGTAATGGTAAGAATAATAGTAGCAATCGCAATAGAGGTAATAACAATTACTATAACAATGAAATAACAACAGAAGTTTCAACATACATAGAGCAGCGACTCATGGAAAATTCAATATGCCGGAGATTACGCGGAGAATCTCCACGGGGCATGAAATAGAAATAAAGAAAATATTTAGAATCTCATCAAATCTCAGAAATTACATCAAACTGAAGATATTGAATACGGATCATACATTGCCATTCTTGATAGACACAGGAGCGGATATCTCCTTGTGCAAGCGAACTTTTTGTTTACCGATATGATGTGAATTCAAATGATGGTTGCTGTTTAACAGGGATATCAAAGAAACAGGTTAGATCTATTGGTTCCACAATGACGAAAATGAATGTAAATGAGACAATTATAGAACATAAACTGCAATTAGTAGAAGACGATTTTCCTATAAACACTGACGGAATCCTAGGTAGAGATTTTCTGTCACAATTTAAATGTAGCATAGACTACGATAGACATTTGACACAGGCGATGAGAACATAGTCATTCCAATACGTGATGATATAGTTGAGATAAATCTTATAAGAATACCACCAAGAAGCGAGATTGTTGTACCTTTCGATATAGACATAAAGGAAGATAAAGTGGTAGTGAAATCACTGAAGGTGTATATTTAGCGAACACGATAATACCAAGAGATGGTAACAAGCATGTAAAGATTATGAATGTAACAAATGATACAAAGGTCGTCAGAAATCTCAGAGTGGAGACAGTGCCACTGGAAAATTATGATTGTCAAGGTTAACAAAAACGCAATTAATGGTTACAACTCGTATTCAAAAGATAGATTTGAAAAATTATTAAAGAATTTTAATTTGAACGGTGCAGACAAGGAAAGGCAAATTGAGCTGGAAAACATAGAAAAATATCAACATGCATTCCATTTGGAAGGCGAAAAGTTGACCTCAAATAATTTCTACAAACAAACAATTAACTTGAACGATAATAAACCGGTATATATAAAAAATTATCGCTTACCTCATGCACAGACTGAAGAGATAAATTCCCAAGTACAAAGGTTATTAGATGATGATATAATAGAACCATCAATAAGCCCTTATAATTCTCCTTTATTATTAGTTCCAAAGGCGGAACACACTGATTTAAAAAAATGGAGACTAGTAGTGGATTTCAGAAAACTAAATTGCAAAGTGGTCAGTGACAAGTTTCCATTGACAAGATTAGACGATGTATTAGACAAACTAGGTAGAGCAAGATATTTTTCAACGCTGGATATGACAAACTCATTCCATCAGATAGAACTAGATGATACATCATGTCCGTACACTGCATTTTCAACGACAAATGGTCATTACCAGTATACAAGACTACCATTTGGTTTGAAAATATCATCAAATAAGTTTCAACGAATGTTGACAATAACTTTATTAGGCTTAGATTCTGAAGCATTTCTCTACGTTGATGATATAATTATTTTCGGATGCAGTTTAAAGCATCATAATGCAAACCTAGTGAAAGTTTTGGATAGATGACCAAATATAATTTAAAATTAAATGCTAGTAAATATTGTTTTCTGAAACCTGAAGTTGTATATCTTGGTCACTTAATAACTTCAGAGGGTATAAAGCCAGATCCTGGCAAATTTAATGCGATACATAAGTATCCAGTACCTAAAAACGCCGATGAAGTAAGAAGATTCGTTGCATTTTGTAACTACCATAGGAGATTTATTGAGAATTTTGCAGACATAGCAAGTTGCAAGTTTGAATTGACAGAAAAACGTCAATCTGCTTTTGAAACATTGAAACAGAAATTGATTAGTCCACCAGTCCTACAATACCCAAATTTCGACAAACCATTTATCTTGACAACTTCTGATTTTGCACTCGGAGCGGTTTTGTCACAAGGGAAAATTGCCGAAGATATGCCAATATCTTACTCAAGTCGGTCTTTAGAGAAAGAATTACTTGGTATACATTGGGGCATACAATTTCTCAGACCCTATTTGTATGGTAGAAAATTTATAGTGGTAACTGAGCACAGGCCACTAGTTGCTTTATTTTCGCATAAAAACCAAAGCTCAAAATTGATACGAATACGTTTGGAATTGTCAGATTATGACTTTGATATTGAGTACAAAAAATTAATAAACAATACTAATGCAGACGCACTTTCCAGAATTGATCTGGACTCTGATGTACTGAAAACAATGATACCTCCAGGGATCGATGAATCCGTAAGAAAAGCATTGGTGATTACAAGAAGCATGAAAAATAAGATAATGAACAAAAGTACAAGTGATAAAGCTAAAGATGAGGAAAAAACAAATGTGACAGCCGACACGGGGTCAGATCGACTCGTGGTATGGGACTGTACGTCAATAAATGACACAAAGCGCGCGAAGAGGATAAAGTTTAAACTAGACACAAGGTGCACAACACAGATAAAATTGAGGACCATAGCAGTCTCAATGAAATGGCCATAAGATGTAGCGCTAATCCATACTATTTAGATGATATATTGGAGAAACTACCATCGGTATTAGAGAAGATTAATTACAAAGGTTACGCTCTCGAGCAGGGTGATGACATATTCAACATAGTGACAAGACTGACACCGTGTCAAAGTTTTGAAACCATAGTAATTGACACAGTAGGTCTACTGAGACCATCGAATAACTTCAGATACAGACCGACTATGCAGTGTGAATTAACACGATACGTTATAGCATGTCTAATAGAAACTAAAGAGGCAAAATCTGTAGCTAAGGCACTGGTTGAAAATGTTATTTTAAAGCATGGATTGTTTAAGACATTGAAATCGGACAAGGGGACTGAATTCACAAATCAACTGATGAGGGAAATATGTGGAATGCTGAATGTGGAACAGAGATTTTCAACTCCTTGTCATCATGAAACACTTGGAACTGTTGAGAGAAATCACAGAGTTTTAAATGAATATTTTCTATCCTTTGTTGATGATGATGATTGGAATTTATGGATACCATATTATGCATACAATACAACTCCACACGTTGGTAATGATTACTCACCTTTCGAACTGTACATTGTAAGGACAATGAAAGAAAAATATACATTGTAAACATTTAGAACATAAAAGTAGATTGTAATCAATAAGAACATAAAACATTTATAAAATATATTGTAAACATTTAAGAATACAAAACATAAAATATGTAGACATCAGCAAATTATTATAAGGAAATACCAAATACAAATGTCTTAAATATAAATAAACAAATATACATATAATATAACAAGAAAAATACTAAAATAAGAAACAGATGTAAAAAACAATTTAGAAAGATCAATTTACAGAATGTTTTAAAATCATAAAAATCTAATAATTATGTTAACAAAATTATAAGAATTTTCTTTAGGATGAGGGTGTCGTATACGTAGCGTATTTAACCATAGACATATGTATGTAAACACAATAAAGTCTTCATAACGTAAAAATATAGAACATATACATGCACACGTACATTTGGCTACCGACAGAAATATATGGGACAGTGAAGTATCAATTGGATACTTAGAGTGGGTCAGTAACGGTTGTTGACAAATGACTCAGTGTGTTTGTTAACTGAGCGAGTTATCATACAAAGCAATGAAATCAAATAGAGTTGGTTGATCGATATGTCGAGCAACTAGATTTGACTTCATGTGCATACATACCCCGGCAGGTAGGTGAGTAGGTAGCGTGCTCGCCTATCATGCGGAGGTCGTGGGTTCGATTCCCACCATAGGATTTGGTCTGTCGCTACAAAAAAAAAAATAAATAAAATAAAAATAGCCGAATTAGATTCTGCAGACAAGCCACTCGGCTTCGCGGAACTAGGCTTAAAAAAAAAATATATAGAATACACATTCCTGTGTATTGTATTCGGTTTGTACTTTAACCAGTACAATTCTACGCGTTTGTTTGGAATTGTACTCATGTGTGAAAATTATGACTAATTATGAATAATAAAATAAAATAGAAAATAATAGAAACAATAGTAAAATAGAACAAATATTGTATTAAGAGATTTTATATTATTAAACTTCGCGTTGGCGAAGTTGGTATAATTTCTAAAAGATTAAAAGTCAAGTGCCTCGAGCAAATAAAAGAGTAATATTTTATAAATTTTAATCCTTTTTGTGAAAAATAACTGATCAAATGAAAGTATTAAATTAAATATTAAATATTATTGTGAAAGATTGAATAAGTTTGAATTAATTAAAATGTTATATTAAATATTGAGAAAAATTGTGAAATGTTAAATGAAAATTGATTTGGAAATTTTTTATTAAATAATATTGTGAAAAGTTTAAATTAATTTTACAAGGTTAAATGAAAACTAATTTCAAAAATTTTGTTAAAAATAGTATGATTAAATAATTATATTTTTTTGTTGCTAAAAATTTGTGGAAATAGAAAACTATAGAAATTAATAAATTATTGAATAGTAATGGTTGAGAAAAGTTGTTTTGAAGAACAAATTTATTTTTTAAGCGTAAGAATGCATTTATATGTTTGCGTGAGTAAATCATTTTGGGTAAAACACCTCAGACAAGAAAAGAAAAACAACAGAAATGAAAGGGAAAAATTGTGCTGAGAAGTTATTTCCTAAAGCAACGAATGGAAGAGTCTTGGGAAGAGCTGGTAGAGGGCATAAAGATTGCAGAAAGCAATTGGGAGAAACAGTTACAACAATACGAGAAGGAAATACCAAAGCCAGACAAATTAAAATTGGGTCCGAGGCCGATTGAAATTATAAAGAAGGTGAAGATAGAAGAACCAAAGTACGAGATTTACCCGTTACCGAGAATCCATAAATCAAGAGGTGATTTTGTGAATCGCAAGAAGAAGGAGCTAACAGTAGCAAATTCAGAGATGTCGTATGCCGAGAACCAAGAATCAAAAGTGTAAATACAGCAACTATAGCTAGGATAAAATTAGAAATAAAGGAATTTGGAAAGGCGAAGAAATTAAATAAGAAGAAATGGGGAGTACCCAAACGAAAATAAATGAGGTAATTACAGCCACAGCGCAAGACCCAATAGCAGTGAGCATAAGCATCGAGATCGTGATCTTTATCTGTGCGTTGGTAACAATAGGCGTAATAATGAGATATTTACGCAAATACGTAGACTGAATATTAGAGCTGGACTACAGCAATAAAAACTTCAAAAACCACATGATTAAATTATTATAATATGTATAAGATAAATAAAATATAAAAAAAAGGAAAAATAAAACAAATTGTAAGACATCCTAAATAACGTCCAATTATGTGTATTAAGGAAATAATGTAAAAAAAAGTATGATTTATACTTATTATATATTCTACATCAAATTAAAAATATGCACAAATAAATTCATTTAACTAATAATTGATAATTGTTGTTGCTAATGGATTCAAGAAAGATTTAGAACAAGTATTAGTAGAGACAAACTATTGAAAATATCGGAAAAATTTAGAAAGTTGCGTGACGAAGCATTGGATTTATTGACATAATGGAGGCAATGGACTTGAATGAAATAATTGCTGTAACCAATGTAGTTAATGTTTTCACGGGTAAAAGAGGCGAACTAAATAATTTCATTGCAAATGTAGAATTGGTGAAGCAGACCATACCCGCAACGAAACAAAATGCATTTTTCAGTTTTGTATTCAGAACACGTTTGGACGCTAAGGTTCGGAATATGGTAAGCCAGAAAACTGTTCCAGCAACGATGGCGGACTTGATAACGGCATTAAAGGGAGCGGGAAATTCGAATAATAGAATAGATCACTCGATTGACACAGAAAAGTGAATCAGTTAGGGAATTTGCGAACAGAATATAGGAATTGATTTCGGAGCTTAATGAAATCCAAATATTAGTGGCCGGAGAGACAGATAGAGCCTCTATAGTGAGGGCTAATAATATTATAGCATTTAACACTTTCAAAAACGGTCTAAGAGATTAATTGATCTTGTCAACTATGAATGCCAGCAGAGTCACGAATTTCGAGGACGTATTGACTGTTGCAGAAGAATCGGTTTAGCCCAAAGGCAAATATTGTATACTAACAACACTTATGCTGCAAATAGACAGCAACGACCGAGATGCAATAACTGTGCTTCAGTACATGGCGACAGATGTCCAGCCAGTGGTATGAAATGCAACAAATGCGGTAGATCAAATCATTCTTCTAAGGTATGTCGTTCGGGCGACCGAGGTTTCAACAGCAACAGAACCAACAATAGGAGTGTCAATATAAATAATAATAATTATCGTAATAATAATAATAATAATTATTGCAATAATAATGATAATAATTATCGCAATAATGGTAATAACAATAATTACCGCAGTAATGGTAAGAATAATAGTAGCAATCGCAATAGAGGTAATAACAATTACTATAACAATGAAATAACAACAGAAGTTTCAACATACATAGAGCAGCGACTCATGGAAACTTCAATATGCCGGAGATTACGCGGAGAATCTCCACGGGGCATGAATTAGAAATAAAGTAAATATTTAGAATCTCATCAAATCTCAGAAATTACATCAAACTGAAGATATTGAATACGGATCATACATTGCCATTCTTGATAGACACAGGAGCGGATATCTCCTTGTGCAAGCGAACTTTTTGTTTACCGATATGATGTGAATTCAAATGATGGTTGCTGTTTAACAGGGATATCAAAGAAACAGGTTAGATCTATTGGTTCCACAATGACGAAAATGAATGTAAATGAGACAATTATAGAACATAAACTGCAATTAGTAGAAGACGATTTTCCTATAAACACTGACGGAATCCTAGGTAGAGATTTTCTGTCACAATTTAAATGTAGCATAGACTACGATAGACATTTGACACAGGCGATGAGAACATAGTCATTCCAATACGTGATGATATAGTTGAGATAAATCTTATAAGAATACCACCAAGAAGCGAGATTGTTGTACCTTTCGATATAGACATAAAGGAAGATAAAGTGGTAGTGAAATCACTGAAGGTGTATATTTAGCGAACACGATAATACCAAGAGATGGTAACAAGCATGTAAAGATTATGAATGTAACAAATGATACAAAGGTCGTCAGAAATCTCAGAGTGGAGACAGTGCCACTGGAAAATTATGATTGTCAAGGTTAACAAAAACGCAATTAATGGTTACAACTCGTATTCAAAAGATAGATTTGAAAAATTATTAAAGAATTTTAATTTGAACGGTGCAGACAAGGAAAGGCAAATTGAGCTGGAAAACATAGAAAAATATCAACATGCATTCCATTTGGAAGGCGAAAAGTTGACCTCAAATAATTTCTACAAACAAACAATTAACTTGAACGATAATAAACCGGTATATATAAAAAATTATCGCTTACCTCATGCACAGACTGAAGAGATAAATTCCCAAGTACAAAGGTTATTAGATGATGATATAATAGAACCATCAATAAGCCCTTATAATTCTCCTTTATTATTAGTTCCAAAGGCGGAACACACTGATTTAAAAAAATGGAGACTAGTAGTGGATTTCAGAAAACTAAATTGCAAAGTGGTCAGTGACAAGTTTCCATTGACAAGATTAGACGATGTATTAGACAAACTAGGTAGAGCAAGATATTTTTCAACGCTGGATATGACAAACTCATTCCATCAGATAGAACTAGATGATACATCATGTCCGTACACTGCATTTTCAACGACAAATGGTCATTACCAGTATACAAGACTACCATTTGGTTTGAAAATATCATCAAATAAGTTTCAACGAATGTTGACAATAACTTTATTAGGCTTAGATTCTGAAGCATTTCTCTACGTTGATGATATAATTATTTTCGGATGCAGTTTAAAGCATCATAATGCAAACCTAGTGAAAGTTTTGGATAGATGACCAAATATAATTTAAAATTAAATGCTAGTAAATATTGTTTTCTGAAACCTGAAGTTGTATATCTTGGTCACTTAATAACTTCAGAGGGTATAAAGCCAGATCCTGCCAAATTTAATGCGATACATAAGTATCCAGTACCTAAAAACGCCGATGAAGTAAGAAGATTCGTTGCATTTTGTAACTACCATAGGAGATTTATTGAGAATTTTGCAGACATAGCAAGTTGCAAGTTTGAATTGACAGAAAAACGTCAATCTGCTTTTGAAACATTGAAACAGAAATTGATTAGTCCACCAGTCCTACAATACCCAAATTTCGACAAACCATTTATCTTGACAACTTCTGATTTTGCACTCGGAGCGGTTTTGTCACAAGGGAAAATTGCCGAAGATATGCCAATATCTTACTCAAGTCGGTCTTTAGAGAAAGACTTACTTGGTATACATTGGGGCATACAATTTCTCAGACCCTATTTGTATGGTAGAAAATTTATAGTGGTAACTGAGCACAGGCCACTAGTTGCTTTATTTTCGCATAAAAACCAAAGCTCAAAATTGATACGAATACGTTTGGAATTGTCAGATTATGACTTTGATATTGAGTACAAAAAATTAATAAACAATACTAATGCAGACGCACTTTCCAGAATTGATCTGGACTCTGATGTACTGAAAACAATGATACCTCCAGGGATCGATGAATCCGTAAGAAAAGCATTGGTGATTACAAGAAGCATGAAAAATAAGATAATGAACAAAAGTACAAGTGATAAAGCTAAAGATGAGGAAAAAACAAATGTGACAGCCGACACGGGGTCAGATCGACTCGTGGTATGGGACTGTACATCAATGAATGACATAAAGCGCGCGAAGAGGATAAAGTTTAAACTAGACACAAGGTGCACAACACAGATAAAATTGAGGACCATAGCAGTCTCAATGAAATGGCCATAAGATGTAGCGCTAATCCATACTATTTAGATGATATATTGGAGAAACTACCATCGGTATTAGAGAAGATTAATTACAAAGGTTACGCTCTCGAGCAGGGTGATGACATATTCAACATAGTGACAAGACTGACACCGTGTCAAAGTTTTGAAACCATAGTAATTGACACAGTAGGTCTACTGAGACCATCGAATAACTTCAGATACAGACCGACTATGCAGTGTGAATTAACAAGATACGTTATAGCATGTCTAATAGAAACTAAAGAGGCAAAATCTGTAGCTAAGGCACTGGTTGAAAATGTTATTTTAAAGCATGGATTGTTTAAGACATTGAAATCGGACAAGGGGACTGAATTCACAAATCAACTGATGAGGGAAATATGTGGAATGCTGAATGTGGAACAGAGATTTTCAACTCCTTGTCATCATGAAACATTTGGAACTGTTGAGAGAAATCACAGAGTTTTAAATGAATATTTTCTATCCTTTGTTGATGATGATTTTTTTTTTTTTTTTTTTTTTTTTTTTTTTTTTTTTAGTACTCTTTATTTACAATCTATCCATTCAAGGATAATAAGCAAATCTGATAAAATACAAATTAACATTAATTGATGCCCTCCAGTGAGAACATCAATATATTACAATTAATAGATTTGATATTTTTAACAAAGGGAAAATTATAACAATATATACAATAATTTATTTTTTTTTTTTTTTTATTATTTTTCGCAATAGTTTAATTTTAATTTATCCATTTTTTATTAATTATTTTCGAAAAGGTAGATCAAGAATGTGATTCCGCTTTAGTCTTCGAATTTCTTCTGTATCATCAAGGAGGGAAATAGCTAACGGGTTGCAGTGGTTACTTAATCTTTCTAAATAGTTTGCGCTGAACCTATTTATTTCTTGTTTTACTGTTGGGATATAAAGATCATTATGTATTGTTTTATTGGATACAAACCATGGTGCATTTATTATTGATCTTAGTGTTTTTGATTGGTATCGTTGTAATATCTCAATGTTAGAATTACTTGTTGTTCCCCACAGCTGTATGCCATACGTCCAAACTGGTTTCAGAATAGTTTTATATATATTGACCTTATTTTCAAGACTTAGCTGAGATTTTGGACCCAATAACCAATAGAGACGTCTGGTTTTTATCTTAAGATGTTCTTTTTTTGCTTTAATGTGGGGGCTCCATGTTAACCGCTTGTCAATATGTAAACCTAAATATTTAACGCTGTCTTTTTTTGGAATTTCACTATTATTGATAAAAATGCTTGGACAGATACTTCTACGTAGAGTGAATGCTACATGTACTGATTTTTCTGTATTGACTTTTATGTTCCATTTTTTCAACCAAATTTCAATTTCATTAAGTTCTTTTTGCACGCAATTAGACGCTTCGACTGGACATGTGCTTGATGCTAATATTGCTGTGTCATCAGCATAGGTTGCAACTAAAATGTTATCAGTTATAGGCATATCTGAAGTGAATATTGTGTAAAGAATTGGGCCTAGAACACTGCCCTGGGGTACCCCTGCCTGAATGTTATATAATTCCGAAGTTTCACTATTGACTTTTACATAAAAATATCGATCGCTTAAGTATGATTTAAGCAATAGATAGAATGAAGTTGGAAGTAATTTTTTAAGTTTATACAATAAGCCGTTATGCCAAACTTTATCAAAGGCTTGTTGCACATCTAGAAAGGCTGCCGAACAATATTTTTTATTTTCCAATGTATCTCTGATATAAGCAACGATACGATGACATTGCTCAGGGGTGCCATGTTTATGCCTGAAACCAAATTGGTACTCAGGAATGATGTTGTATTTTTCTAATATCGGTGACAATCTACTCATAATTATTCTCTCGAATATTTTGGAGAACGTAACCAATAAACTTATAGGTCTGTAAGATGACACAACGTTCTCTGGCTTATTTGGTTTAACTACCATTATTATCTCCGCACTCTTCCATTGGGAGGGAAAATGACTAAGTCGAAGACTTGAGTTAAAGATTAGAGTTAGAAATATAATACCTTTTTTTGGCAGAAGTTTAACAACAGTACCATCTATACCGTCGTGTCCTGGTGATTTTTTATTATTTAACTTATTAACCTCTTCTTGAACTTCTTGTGGGGATATGTGTTTAATAGGCCAATCCATTGGACAAGGACTGTCTAAAAATGTTTCAATTTCATCAACGATAGCGCTGTCGCTTAAGTCGTTAGGCTGAAATGTTGTTTTGAGATGTGAAGCAAAAGCTTCAGCTTTACTTTTGTCTGTTCTGCACCATAAATTATTTCCATCTTTGATTGGAATATTTCTCTTGACTGGACGTTTTAAGTACTTCGTTGCTCTCCACAAACTATATTCATCATTTTTTGAAGTACTAAGACTTTTAAGAAAACTACCAAGCTGTTCATTTTTTAATTCAAATAGTCTTATTTTAAGGTCTTTGGTTGCCTTATTTAAAAGTCGCTTATCGTTAGGATTCCTATTGTTTTGCCATATTTTCCTCAGCCTTCTTTTATTTTGTATCATCGCTCTTATTTCGGCAGTTATAATAATCTTATCTTTATTAAAATTTGGTTGCTCAGTTGGTGTTGATAAAGAACCGGCTTCATGAATTAGGTTATTGAACGTCTCAACTACTTCATCTAATTCGTTTGGCGATTTAATGGGGATGTTTAAATTAGTATTTCTTTCAATCCAAGTACAAAAAGATTTTAAATCTGTCCTGCTATTAATAACTTTGTATTTTGTAGAGTTTGAATGTAGATATGTATTAAAATTTACCATAATTGGAGAGTGATCTGAGCTTAAGTCATCACTAAATTCATTTGAAACATGAAGGAATTGACTGGAGATTCCAGAGTAAACGACGAAATCCATTAGGTCTGGTTGTTTTTTAGGGTCTGTTGGCCAGTATGTTGGACTTCCAGTTGACAACACGGAGTAATTATTATTCTTTATGCAATTATACAGTTGAATCCCTTTTGGATTTTGTAACCTTGATCCCCACCACTGGTGTTTTGCGTTAAAGTCGCCTCCAACTAGAAATCTAGGACCCAACCGATTAAAAAAGTTTTCAAAATCATGACATTTTACTGTAAACCGAGGTGGGAAATATATAGCACAAATAGATAAGTCACTTGCATCACATTTAACTTTTATGCAAACAGCTTGAAGGTAAGTTTGACTTATTATATCAAAGACATTATATTTTATCGATGATTTTATTAATATTGCAGATCCTGCATGAGCATTGTCGTGTGGATGGTTAGCTATTATTAAATCGTAACCTTTTATATTAAAATAGGTTCTGCTTGTAAAATGTGTCTCCGACACTAGAAGAATATCGATGAAGTTAATTTTAAGGAAAAGTTCAATTTCTTTGGTATGGTTAGAAAGCCCATTGGCATTCCATATTGCAATACGGAGATTTAATTGCATAATTTTGTTACAAGTACTGTCATCATAGTTAAAAGCTTGTTTGTAAGCTCTATTTGATTATGCAATAACACTTCAATTTTTCCAAATGGATCATTGTTCATGTTTTCTTGCGTGTTTTTTAACATATCAGCGTATGAAAATTGATTATTTTGATTAGAAGAGTAGTTTGTGTAATTGTTCGTATTATTATTGTCAATATTGTTGGTAAAAGTTGTATAATTATCATACCTAGATCTATTTACATAGTTGTTATGTTGTAGTTTTTTTCTTAATAATTCTCTGTATATCTGACAGCCTTTGTAATTTGCGGGATGATTTTGTAAACAATTAACACATTTCGCAGGTGTATTATTTGGCTTTGTGCACTCAAATGTTAGATGTCCTAAACCACATTTTACACAATTCACTCGTTTTTTGCAATATGTTTTGGTATGTCCAAACTCCTGACAACGGTGACACTGGACGAGATCGTTGGTTTTCTTAGGCGGTACAATATTGACGATGGCATTATTAATATGTTTTACTTCGTATACTTTTTTATTATTTGAATTCGGCTCGAGGTCGGTATAAAACATAGGTAGTGGCGCTCCCGTGATTCTACTACGAATATTTACTACATTTCTTACTTGATGTCCTAAATTTTCTAGCGCTAATTTAATGTCTTGGATTGGTGTTGTGTGATGTAAGTTTTTTATGACAACTCTGTACGACCTTTCCTGTCTTATTTGGTAAGTATGAAAATTTATGTTTTTATCGTTTAAGTATTTAACAATTATTCTATAAGGTTCAATATTTTTAACCATTACCCTGATTTGGTTATCTTTTAAAGATTTGTAATTAAATTCAGTGGGACAAATAACTTTTGAAAAACTTTTAATCATTCCGCTGATATCAGCAACATCAGGTATTATAATTGGTGGAGGTTTAGGAATATTATTATTAGTTTGATCATCACCATCATTATCTGTTTCACATTCTTCATCGGCATCATTATCATTGTTTAGTAAAGAAAACCGGTTTAGACTTACATTATCATTATTAGTTGCTGATAGAGTAGAGTTTTTTGTATTGTTTTTTGTAATTATTGTTTGCTTAGAAGTACTGGCTTCGTTGTTAAAATTTATTGAACGATTGTTGTTAATGTTTTTTGATGCATTAGCATTGTTGTTTATGTTAGCTGCTGTGTTAGCATTATTTTCAAACAAGAAATTATTTGAATTGTCATTTGGTTTTTGTTTTTTACATGATTTTGGTGAACTACTTAAACGTCGTTTTTGTAATCTATGCGAGGTAACCACCTGCCAGCTTACTTCACTTTCGTCACTTTCACTGCCCTCATCCATGATGATAAGCAATTCAAATTGTTTTTGTTTTTAATATTGTTCTTGATACAAGACAATTTGCTTTGAAAAAAAAAAAAATTACACTTTACACTGGAGAGCTTAAGATTTTTGTACATGCGTACGCAATCGCAGTCACAATCAGACTGTGTTGATGATGATGATTGGAATTTATGGATACCATATTATGCATACAATACAACTCCACACGTTGGCCATGATTACTCACCTTTCGAACTGATTTTTGGGAAACTACCTCATTGTACATTGTAAGGACAATGAAAGAAAAATATACATTGTAAACATTTAGAACATAAAAGTAGATTGTAATCAATAAGAACATAAAACATTTATAAAATATATTGTAAACATTTAAGAATACAAAACATAAAATATGTAGACATCAGCAAATTATTATAAGGAAATACCAAATACAAATGTCTTAAATATAAATAAACAAATATACATATAATATAACAAGAAAAATACTAAAATAAGAAACAGATGTAAAAAACAATTTAGAAAGATCAATTTACAGAATGTTTTAAAATCATAAAAATCTAATAATTATGTTAACAAAATTATAAGAATTTTCTTTAGGATGAGGGTGTCGTATACGTAGCGTATTTAACCATAGACATATGTATGTAAACACAATAAAGTCTTCATAACGTAAAAATATAGAACATATACATGAACACGTACATTTGGCTACCGACAGAAATATATGGGACAGTGAAGTATCAATTGGATACTTAGAGTGGGTCAGTAACGGTTGTTGACAAATGACTTAGTGTGTTTGTTAACTGAGCGAGTTATCATACAAAGCAATGAAATCAAATAGAGTTGGTTGATCGATATGTCGAGCAACTAGATTTGACTTCATGTGCATACATACCCCGGCAGGTAGGTGAGTAGGTAGCGTGCTCGCCTATCATGCGGAGGTCGTGGGTTCGATTCCCACCATAGGATTTGGTCTGTCGCTACAAAAAAAAAATAAATAAAATAAAAATAGCCGAATTAGATTCTGCAGACAAGCCACTCGGCTTCGCGGAACTAGGCTTAAAAAAAAATATATAGAATACACATTCCTGTGTATTGTATTCGGTTTGTACTTTAACCAGTACAATTCTACGCGTTTGTTTGGAATTGTACTCATGTGTGAAAATTATGACTAATTATGAATAATAAAATAAAATAGAAAATAATAGAAACAATAGTAAAATAGAACAAATATTGTATTAAGAGATTTTATATTATTAAACTTCGCGTTGGCGAAGTTGGTATAATTTCTAAAAGATTAAAAGTCAAGTGCCTCGAGCAAATAAAAGAGTAATATTTTATAAATTTTAATCCTTTTTGTGAAAAATAACTGATCAAATAAAAGTATTAAATTAAATATTAAATATTATTGTGAAAGATTGAATAAGTTTGAATTAATTAAAATGTTATATTAAATATTGAGAAAAATTGTGAAATGTTAAATGAAAATTGATTTGGAAATTTTTTATTAAATAATATTGTGAAAAGTTTAAATTAATTTTACAAGGTTAAATGAAAACTAATTTCAAAAATTTTGTTAAAAATAGTATGATTAAATAATTATATTTTTTTGTTGCTAAAAATTTGTGGAAATAGAAAACTATAGAAATTAATAAATTATTGAATAGTAATGGTTGAGAAAAGTTGTTTTGAAGAACAAATTTATTTTTTAAGCGTAAGAATGCATTTATATGTTTGCGTGAGTAAATCATTTTGGGTAAAACACCTCAGACAAGAAAAGAAAAACAACAGAAATGAAAGGGAAAAATTGTGCTGAGAAGTTATTTCCTAAAGCAACGAATGGAAGAGTCTTGGGAAGAGCTGGTAGAGGGCATAAAGATTGCAGAAAGCAATTGGGAGAAACAGTTACAACAATACGAGAAGGAAATACCAAAGCCAGACAAATTAAAATTGGGTCCGAGGCCGATTGAAATTATAAAGAAGGTGAAGATAGAAGAACCAAAGTACGAGATTTACCCGTTACCGAGAATCCATAAATCAAGAGGTGATTTTGTGAATCGCAAGAAGAAGGAGCTAACAGTAGCAAATTCAGAGATGTCGTATGCCGAGAACCAAGAATCAAAAGTGTAAATACAGCAACTATAGCTAGGATAAAATTAGAAATAAAGGAATTTGGAAAGGCGAAGAAATTAAATAAGAAGAAATGGGGAGTACCCAAACGAAAATAAATGAGGTAATTACAGCCACAGCGCAAGACCCAATAGCAGTGAGCATAAGCATCGAGATCGTGATCTTTATCTGTGCGTTGGTAACAATAGGCGTAATAATGAGATATTTACCAAATACGTAGACTGAATATTAGAGCTGGACTACAGCAATAAAAACTTCAAAAACCACATGATTAAATTATTATAATATGTATAAGATAAATAAAATATAAAAAAAAAAGGAAAAATAAAACAAATTGTAAGACATCCTAAATAACGTCCAATTATGTGTATTAAGGAAATAATGTAAAAAAAAGTATGATTTATACTTATTATATATTCTACATCAAATTAAAAATATGCACAAATAAATTCATTTAACTAATAATTGATAATTGTTGTTGCTAATGGATTCAAGAAAGATTTAGAACAAGTATTAGTAGAGACAAACTATTGAAAATATCGGAAAAATTTAGAAAGTTGCGTGACGAAGCATTGGATTTATTGACATAATGGAGGCAATGGACTTGAATGAAATAATTGCTGTAACCAATGTAGTTAATGTTTTCACGGGTAAAAGAGGCGAACTAAATAATTTCATTGCAAATGTAGAATTGGTGAAGCAGACCATACCCGCAACGAAACAAAATGCATTTTTCAGTTTTGTATTCAGAACACGTTTGGACGCTAAGGTTCGGAATATGGTAAGCCAGAAAACTGTTCCAGCAACGATGGCGGACTTGATAACGGCATTAAAGGGAGCGGGAAATTCGAATAATAGAATAGATCACTCGATTGACACAGAAAAGTGAATCAGTTAGGGAATTTGCGAACAGAATATAGGAATTGATTTCGGAGCTTAATGAAATCCAAATATTAGTGGCCGGAGAGACAGATAGAGCCTCTATAGTGAGGGCTAATAATATTATAGCATTTAACACTTTCAAAAACGGTCTAAGAGATTAATTGATCTTGTCAACTATGAATGCCAGCAGAGTCACGAATTTCGAGGACGTATTGACTGTTGCAGAAGAATCGGTTTAGCCCAAAGGCAAATATTGTATACTAACAACACTTATGCTGCAAATAGACAGCAACGACCGAGATGCAATAACTGTGCTTCAGTACATGGCGACAGATGTCCAGCCAGTGGTATGAAATGCAACAAATGCGGTAGATCAAATCATTCTTCTAAGGTATGTCGTTCGGGCGACCGAGGTTTCAACAGCAACAGAACCAACAATAGGAGTGTCAATATAAATAATAATAATTATCGTAATAATAATAATAATAATTATTGCAATAATAATGATAATAATTATCGCAATAATGGTAATAACAATAATTACCGCAGTAATGGTAAGAATAATAGTAGCAATCGCAATAGAGGTAATAACAATTACTATAACAATGAAATAACAACAGAAGTTTCAACATACATAGAGCAGCGACTCATGGAAACTTCAATATGCCGGAGATTACGCGGAGAATCTCCACGGGGCATGAATTAGAAATAAAGAAAATATTTAGAATCTCATCAAATCTCAGAAATTACATCAAACTGAAGATATTGAATACGGATCATACATTGCCATTCTTGATAGACACAGGAGCGGATATCTCCTTGTGCAAGCGAACTTTTTGTTTACCGATATGATGTGAATTCAAATGATGGTTGCTGTTTAACAGGGATATCAAAGAAACAGGTTAGATCTATTGGTTCCACAATGACGAAAATGAATGTAAATGAGACAATTATAGAACATAAACTGCAATTAGTAGAAGACGATTTTCCTATAAACACTGACGGAATCCTAGGTAGAGAGGTCGTCAGAAATCTCAGAGTGGAGACAGTGCCACTGGAAAATTATGATTGTCAAGGTTAACAAAAATGCAATTAATGGTTACAACTCGTATTCAAAAGATAGATTTGAAAAATTATTAAAGAATTTTAATTTGAACGGTGCAGACAAGGAAAGGCAAATTGAGCTGGAAAACATAGAAAAATATCAACATGCATTCCATTTGGCATTTCTCTACGTTGATGATATAATTATTTTCGGATGCAGTTTGAAGCATCATAATGCAAACCTAGTTAAAGTTTTGGATAGATGACCAAATATAATTTAAAATTAAATGCTAGTAAATATTGTTTCCTGAAACCTAAAGTTGTATATCTTGGTCACATAATAACTTCAGAGGGTATAAAGCCAGATCCTGGCAAATTTAATGCGATACATAAGTATCCAGTACCTAAAAACGCCGATGAAGTAAGAAGATTCGTTGCATTTTGTAACTACTATAGGAGATTTATTGAGAATTTTGCAGACATAGCAAGTTGCAAGTTTGAATGGACCGAAAAACGTCAATCTGCTTTTGAAACATTGAAACAGAAATTGATTAGTCCACCAGTCCTACAATATCCAAATTTCGACAAACCATTTATCTTGACAACCTCTGATTTTGCACTCGGAGCGGTTTTGTCACAAGGGAAAATTGCCGAAGATATGCCAATATCTTACTCAAGTCGGTCTTTAGAGAAAGAATTACTTGGTATACATTGGGGCATACAATTTTTCAGACCCTATTTGAATGGTAGAAAATTTATAGTGGAAACTGAGCACAGGCCACTAGTTGCTTTATTTTCGCATAAAAACCCAAGCTCAAAATTGATACGAATACGTTTTGAATTGTCAGATTATGACTTTGATATTGTGTACAAAAAATTAATAAACAATACTAATGCAGACGCACTTTCCAGAATTGATCTGGACTCTGATGTACTGAAAACAATGATACCTCCAGGGATCGATGGATCCGTAAGAAAAGCATTGGTGATTACAAGAAGCATGAAAAATAAGATAATGAACAAAAGTACAAGTGATAAAGCTAAAGATGAGGAAAAAACAAATGTGACAGCCGACACGGGGTCAGATCGACTCGTGGTATGGGACTGTACATCAATAAATGACATAAAGCGCGCGAAGAGGATAAAGTTTAAACTAGACACAAGGTGCACAACACAGATAAAATTGAGGACCATAGCAGTCTCAATGAAATGGCCATAAGATGTAGCGCTAATCCATACTATTTAGATGATATATTGGAGAAACTACCATCGGTATTAGAGAAGATTACTTACAAAGGTTACGCTCTCGAGCAGGGTGATGACATATTCAACATAGTGACACAAGAAAGATTGAAAGCAATCTTGGTCAAGAACAAAAGAACTGACGTCAGAATATTATTATATAGAAATCCTCAGTACATAGATGAAAACAAAAGAAAACAATTAATAGAAGCTTATCAGAACACACCATGCGGAGGACATTTTGGAGTTAGAAAAACACTACTCCGTTTGAAACAAAGATATGGAAAAATATGTATAGAATGGTAAAGCAATTCATAAGAACTTGTGATCTTTGCCAGAGAAATAAACAGATTAGACACACGAAGGAACCGTTCAAAAAGACTGACACCGTGTCAAAGTTTTGAAACCATAGTAATTGACACAGTAGGTCTACTGAGACCATCGAATAACTTCAGATACATACTGACTATGCAGTGTGAATTAACAAGATACGTTATAGCATGTCTAATAGAAACTAAAGAGGCAAAATCTGTAGCTAAGGCACTGGTTAAAAATGTTATTTTAAAGCATGGATTGTTTAAGACATTGAAATCGGACAATGGGACTGAATTCACAAATCAACTGAAGATGGAAATATGTGGAATGCTGAATGTGGAACAGAGATTTTCAACTCCTTATCATCATGAAACATTTGGAACTGTTGAGAGAAATCACAGAGTTTTAAATGAATATTTTCTATCCTTTGTTGATGATGATGATTGGAATTTATGGATACCATATTATGCATACAATACAACTCCACATGTTGGCAATGATTACTCACCTTTCGAACTGATTTTTGGGAAACTACCTCACCTACCTGGTGACGAAATACAGAACAAAAATGGCATATACAATCTTGATAACTATGCTAATGAATCAGGAATTAGATTGAGATATTCTTTGGATAATGCGAGAAAAAGCAGAAATGAAAAGGAAAAAAGATTCTTTAAATGACAAAAATACTACAGAACTAGAAATAGGAGATTTAGTACTAGTAAGAGTGGGGAACAGGAAGAAAAATGAGCCACCTTACGATGGGCCATATAAGATAATGAATATTGATAATTTAAATGTAGATTTACAAATTAAAGATAAAATTAAGACAGTATACAAAAATTTACTTAAGAAATATAATTTAAGACTATAAATATACATTTTAAACAATAAAAACGAAATAAAAGTACATACATTGTAAGGACAATGAAAGAAAAATATACATTGTAAACATTTAGAACATAAAAGTAGATTGTAATCAATAAGAACATAAAAAATTTATAAAATATATTATAAACATTTAAAAATACAAAACATAAAATATGTAGACATCAGCAAATTATTATAAGGAAATACCAAATACAAATGTCTTAAATATAAATAAACAAATATACATATAATATAACAAGAAAAATACTAAAATAAGAAACAGATGTAAAAAACAATTTAGAAAGATCAATTTACAGAATGTTTTAAAATCATAAAAATCTAATAATTATGTAAACAAAATTATAAGAATTTTCTTTAGGATGAGGGTGTCGCATACGTAGCGTATTTAACCATAGACATATGTATGTAAACACAATAAAGTCTTCATAACGTAAAAATATAGAACAAACAAAAAACCTACATATACATGCACACGTACATTTGGCTAGCGACAGAAATATATGGGACAGTGAAGTATCAATTGGTTACTTCGGGTGGGTCAGTAACGGTTGTTGACAAATGACTCAGTGTGTTTGTTAACTGAGCGGGTTATCATACAAAGCAATGAAATCAAATAGAGTTGGTTGATCGATATGTAGAGCAACTAGATTTGATTTCATGTGCATACTATATGGAATACACATTCCTGTGTATTGTATTCGGTTTGTACTTTAACCAGTACAATGCTACTCGTTTGTTTGGAATTGTACTCATGTATGAAAATTATGACTAATTATGAATAATAAGAAACCACCCTAGTTTTCATGATCGCCTAGTGCCAGTGTACATAGAAAATGATAGAAACAATAGTAAAATAGAACAAATATTGTATTAAGACATTTTATATTATTAAAGACTGACTTTAGAAATCACTCGATTTGCTTTGTCTAAATAGTTGTAAGAGTTGATATATATACAAGAACATTACAATAAAAAGAAGAAGTCTAATTCGATAGTTCTGATGAAGAGGTTCGTAAGAACAATTCTTGCCAGAATAGATCCTTAAGACTAAAATAAAAAAACATAACTAATTCGATGTTGTTATTTAAAATTTAAGAAGATCATAGCTGAATGAACTAAGATAGAACTCCGATGACTCTTCATGGTAAATCCTGCCAAATCAAAAGGATAACAACACTTCAAGTTCCTGCTTCTTAAAGTTAATGGGAGTCGCAATATTAAAATATAATGACGTAGAGAGGCTAGACTTTTTTAATATAAGATAAATTATTAACAGAACTTAATAGGATGTGAATACCCTAATAATAAGTTTAAAACAAACTATCTATAAACTACTTAACTATAGGATTCAATAGGAATATTATTACTTTGGAGAAATCCAATAAACGGTTGAAGAATAACCATAATGATATGTAAGTGAAGCAAAAACTAAAATACCGGTATTAATTGATTTGAGAATGAACTGACAAGTATTCTCTTAAAACAGTCACAAAACGAAATCATGTTATTGTTTTAGGAAAAAAAAAACTATAAAACAACAAATTAATGATTGGTTGGCTTGACGAAGTTAGGCATTGCTTAGTTCTTGCTTCAGCAAATTAAAAAAATTATTAAAACTAAGTAAGAGATTCAAAACAAGAAACCAAGATATATTTATTGACTCACCAATATCTGCAACTGCGGTTTGATGAGGCCTCTTCAAATTGCTGGTGCGATGATGACCTAAAAGAGTGTTAATGTAACTAATGGTTTTGCATGTAACATATGGGGATTTCCATATAACTCAAAGAATATTACTAAATAACTTACTAGAAAAAAATTATAATGAGTCAATGGCTGAGATATAAGAACCTAAATGTCAATACCATAGTGCTGTAGGAATTTAATGTTATACGATAATGATTTCATAATGTTTGAGACTTTTTCCACATCAACTAACTAAAGAAACATTTTAACACTACGATATTCACATTTAAGTGTAGGAATTCCATATTTTAGTAACAACTGGGAGGTGATTATTTAGCGTGGTGGCGACCGGAAGTTCACGAAGGTGATGTACTTGAAGAGTCGTTCTTTTATAAAACTTTAGAAATTAATTCCAGGTTTTCACTGTTAATGCCAGCATATAATGTTAATAATCCGGCATGGTAGAGAAAAGAATTATAGACAATCTACTAACTTTTGCCAGTAAATGAACGAACACACACTTGAATTTTTAGTTTTTGAAATTTTGACTTTCGGAAATTTACCCTAATTAAAATGCGATTTAACGTACGTTACCGGATGTCCAAGATTTTTGGGAGACCTTACTTGGTATTACTAAGTAATAAATTGTTTATTCCACTGTTTTTTTTTTTTCATTAGAATATAGTTCTTGACATGAGGTTGATCATACAAATACTGATGTGTATAATCAGCAGTGTTGTTTTGTGTATAACTTCCACTTTTGTTTTTGATGATTATTGAGTAGGTCAATGTGGTGTATAAAAAAATACTGTTGTAGAGGCCTTTTTTTTATATTTTATTGGCGTTGTCAACCTTGACTTCGACGATGGTAGTTCATCCCATGAAAATGCATGATATGGAAGATTCTCATGAAGGGCAATATGCCGTTTAACTTGCTTTTGTTGTTAGCAATTATTATATTTCCTGTTGAAATCTAGCAGGAACCACTTTTTAGACGAGAGGCCTTCACGGGTTCAGAATAGGATGGGAAAAGAATTTCTAAAAAGTCCGCAGCCCATAATATGACATTCTTAGGAAATAAAGCTCGAACATTTTGGATAAATTATTTACTAAATCGCAGGTTACTTTCTGCGTTGCAATGCGTTCATATGCGTAATAATTGACCATGTTCATTAAACACAGCACCCAAAAAAATCATTTTTAAGCGGGATACGACACAAAAAATGATAGAATGGATATTGCAAACATTTTCTCTACTTTTATAACTATTTTTCATTTTTTCTTTTCTTTCTTAGATTCTATGACCAAATGCATAATAAAATATTTAATACTTTCTATTAATATAATGCTATGTTCACACGGACAGGAAGATTCGCGGTTCGCTCTCTCATTCACGGTTCGCGCCCGAATCATGATTGAATCTACATGATTCGCCATACAAAATTTTGCGAGCGAATCTACTTGGTTCAAAATGAACCTAGTTGTGAACCTAGAAACATTGAGTGTCATATCCAAGTTTGATAAGAAATTATCGCTAGTTTATCTGAACTAACTGTCAAAAAAATATAAACAAAGAAAAAACAAAAAAATAATTTGTGCAATAAAATAAATAGAAACATTTAAAAAATAAAATGTATATATTTACATATATATATATTCAAATAAAAATGGAAAAAGTGAAATAGTGAAACGTAAAGTGTAGAAGAATGTCTTCAAATATTTGCACAAAAAATATAAACGTCAAAATGAAACAATAACACTCGTCTGAACACCAAGGTTCACAATCATGATTCAGAGAGCGAATCAAGCGGTTCATTTTGCCGTCTGAACATGCTATAACAACCTAATATGTAAGTATAAAAGTTTCATGTTAATTAGCGAGGCCACAAACCATTTTGACTGTTGAGTTACTGAAATTTAAATTGCTTGAGAGAAAAAAGAAAAGTTAAAATTATGTGAAATGTACAGGCGACAAAAAAACTTAAAACAATATCTGAAAAAAATCAGAATGCAGGAAAACCATTAACAGAATTTTTAGACCATTAATCGTATATTAAAAACCACATAATACTGACCGATTAGGTAGCAGTATTAGGGGGAAGAAAAAATTAAACACTAAGGACGAATGTCCTTGGCGTGATAGGTGCCAATAATTTTTCCATCCATATTTTCTAATATATAATAGATGTTACCAACTCTTTCTTTAATTTTCGCTTTAATCAAAATAGGAGCAAGTTTTGCATTAAATTTCTTTTCGGTACTACTCTGTGCAAAATTTCTTCTAAAAATTTCTTGCCCTACTGCGTAAGAAATAGGGGTCTTACGGATTACTTGAAGTTCTTCGTCTCTATGAAGGTGTACCATGGGTTCATCAACAAGATCAAGATTTTTGAGTATAGTGTATGAACTACCATGAGTAATCATATCCAACCCGAAAAGGGCATGATATGGCGAATATTGTATGCCTTGGTGATAAGAGTTTCTTAACGCACAACTTATAGAACTTAGGTTTTGGTCCCAGAGAGTTTGGTTATTTTTTAAATATAATCCTATGCCCGCAATAATGGATCTATTCATGTTTCACATAACCGGATTTGTTCCCTTACATCGCGGACAAGCCCTGGTCAGTACAAATGACGCCGGATAAGGTCTAAGGTTTTAACCATGCCACCGTGGCAGGCAATTGGGGAATTGTGTGACCTTGAAATCACTACCTTCATTAACTTAAGTGGAACCCATAACTTCCAACAATCATTTTCCTCTTCTAAGTTTCCGTTATAGTGACTTGTTCTTATATAAACAAAATTATAACAAATTTTCATATCAGGGTATCTTGGAATATTTTCTAAAATTTTTTGTTTTTAAATTGTCGTTAAAATGCGGCGAGTCAAGATATATCACAGGTTCAGCAACTTCAATGCTAGAAATAATTCACAAGGAATTCTTGAAAGCGCATCTGGGACTACATTATCTTTCCTCTTTCTATGACTAACCGAAAATGTATATCCCTGTAGCTTGCATACCCAACGAGCTAAACGGCCTGTCAAATGGGGTTATTTCATCGACCACATTAAGGAGGAATATTCTGTTATGACCTCAAACTCCTGCATTTCGAGGTAGCATCTAAACTTTTTAATGGCTTCCAACGCAGCTAGGCATCGCGTTCGGAGACGCTATAATTGCGTTGGGCAGTAGTCAACTTTTTCGACATGAAAGCGATCGGTTTTTCATCTTCATTTGCGTCGTACTGGACCAAAACTGCACCTATGCCAAAATCGCTAGCGTCGCAATGTAAATAACAATTTTTATTAAAATCCGGGTTGGAAAGTACTGGGGCGGAGGTGAGGAGGGTTTTAATTTGGTCAATTGCGGTTATTGGGCACACCACGCTAGAAAAATTCGAAACAAATCTTCGGTACCAACCAGCTAACCCGAGAAACCCACGAACCTGTTTTATGTATTTCGGTACAGGCCAATGCATAATAGAATCTATCTTCTCTGGGTCGGTTTTGATACCACCATTACCTATAATGTACCCCAGGTAGTTTACTTCAGTGACGCAAAATTTTGATTAGAAGTATTCAGGGTAAGGTTTGCTAGTTTGAATTGCTGTGCTATTCTAACTAGTATGGACAAATGTGACGAAATGTTTTCAGAAACGATAATTAAATCGCCGAATACACAATGTCGTAGATCAGGGGGAATCAGTTCATGCATAAGTCGACACATTGTGAATGGGGCATTACATAGCCCAAATGGCATGATCACGAACTGATTGATACAATGGCCTACCTGGAACTGTAAACGCTGTCAACGCTTTAGCTTGGTCATTTAAGTCTATCTGCCAATATGCACCCTTAAGATCTAATTTTGATATTAGATTTGTCTTTGCAAGTCGTGAAAATATCCCTACTATATTCGGTAATGGATATGCGTGTTTTGGTCACCTGATTTGCTTTTCTGGCATCAGGGCACAGACGAAACTTGTTTGGTTTCACTACCAAACGCATGGGAGAACTCCATGGAGAAGAGGACGGTTCAATAACTCCTAACCCAACAGTTTGTCTATTTCCTGAAACATAAGTCGCTCTAAGGCTGGGGAAACCGGATAACACCACTGTTTGACTGGGTTGGCATCCCCAACATCAATCTCATGCTTTACAAAGCTGGTTCGTCTTAAACCTTGTTTTTCAAAATTCAGAAATAAAATGACAATGGCAGCTAACTGCTGGCGTTGGCTAGTATTTAAAGGAAAATCCATGCAGGAAGACGAATCTTTACATTCTTCATCAATTTCGGACGGAACTTTGGACTGACTATTAAAAGCGGACAATTCAGAGATAACTTTTGACGAATTTTCACCGACAGAAGAAAAAACAACATGTTCATACACATAATATCAGGTGTTGTGTGATTGTCGGTACAATAAATATTTTCAATTTTCTAGACTGATCCTTAAATAAAACATCTACCAATAAATAACCCGAAACCTTCTGTAAACTACCATCGGCGGTTTTTACACATGATTAAGACTTAGCTAAATCAGCACCAATACAGGACACATTAGCCCCAGTGTCTAGGAGACCTAATTCACTAAAGAGTAAAGGGCTAGTAGTGATGGAAGAAATTATAAATTTTGATGTCATTTTATGATTCTTATAAAATTGACGTAAGCGAACCACAGATCGTTTTGGTTTTCTTAGTAGAGGACAGACAGACACAGGAGAAATTTCGAAGATTGCTCTACGTTTTGCTAAATAATTTTCCAATTTTTTATGGTAAGGTAAAAAATGGGAAGTAATATAGGTTTGATATTTAGATTATTGAAATTTTTTTTTTATTAAATCGTTACATTTTAAAATTGTTGTTTGCGGATCTAAATTTATAAGTTTTTCGGAGGAAGATATTATGGACGATTCCTGACGTGCTGACGGTTCCGTTTTTTGGTTTATAGGTGTTCTTTTCACCACATCCAGTGATGACCAATCTGATCGCCGTCCCAACACTTATAGGGGGTAGAAGGTTGATGAATTGCATCAACAGAGATATCTGAGGTTAAAGGAGAATCTATATTTGTATTCTGAGAACATTCGACTTCTGCCACTTGACGACGAACACCATAGTTTATAGTTTGGAGGAAATTTTTAGGACTATTTTTTACGAAAATACTCATCACCTAACAAATTTTCCCTTATTTGTGGACGCAAATTACGAGTGAGAATTTCTACTAAATCCGATTACATAAGAGGAGTCTCAAATCGATCCAGCAGGGTGGAAACAGACTCATAGAAAGCTTCAAAAGTTTCATTCGGCTTCATGTTCCGATTCCGTACTTCTTCATGAATATCGAAACTAGATTTTAAATCTTTTTACCGATACTTAAGGGCCTCACAGAACTCTTTCCAGGTAATGGTTTCAGCTAGTTTGTGGTATCCCAAGTACCAATCACGAGCTTTGCCACTCAACAAGACGTGAAGATTTTTGCAAATTATAGTAAAATCATTATTAAAGTTTTCACGAGTTAAAGACCTTACTATATATAAAAACTCATGAACCATCGAACTTTTTATTCCAATTCTGAATTATTAAAGATATTTTAGTTGATCTTATTTAGTTGATAATTTTCATCAAAAATAGAAGCCTGTTCAGAAATTGGTCGAGGCGACGAATTCGAAGTATTTCGGCCCGCAACTTTCCGACTATTTTGATTGTGATTCCTAGAACCAGTTGACAGTAAAATTGGTTGTTGTTGTGGTTGTTGAAGTTGAGGATTTGGAAACAAATTTAAATTTGCTAACAAAATAGATATAGCACCTTCAATCATGTCATTAATTTGTGAATAACATATGACGGGTGGTGTATTATTCCTTTTATTTGCCTGATTTCGAGAAGAATTATTACGATTTGCCGAGGGCTGACCTCTGAGTGAAGTTGGTGCGGCTTATCCATCCGGTTCCGTAGCCTGGGGAAGAATGGCACCACCAAAATCTACTAATGGGGTGTGAGAACTTTCGGAAATAAATTTTAGTATGATGTCTTGTAGTATGGGGCTTGGATAAGGCACCGTAAGATTTACCTCGAACCACAGGTTTAGATTTTTCGATAAAAGGAAGCGAATGTTGAATAGAAATTTTCCTTAGATCCGCTAAATTACAAATTCGTTTACACGACGGGCACTCTGAAGAGTGAGAAAAGCATGATTGTATTCTGCAATTAATAAACATTCTTGTCCTTCGACCATTTTTTTCATTACAAATTAAACAATTGGATTCTGGGTGAGTAATTGTTAAGGCAACTGCCTGGTTTCGATCAGGAGAGCGTACCATTATTATTACCCAATGTAAAATATAGGTATTTCAACGACCAAATATTTACCAATATGCAAATCAGTTAACAAAAAAAGTATAGCTGTGTTACTATACGGAAAAAATGTGTTCCTAAAAAAAATTTTAGTATTTGTGTTTCTTTCGATTTGATGTGATAAAAAAATGGACAAACTTTAATTAGCTGTTATTTAATACGGTTGATGGATATGCAAAAAATATGTTATTTTAAGTTAGTAAGCTACTCGGTTACTTTTCTACTATTCTGACAAACCGACATTCATTTGTTTACTTTGAAACTAGGCTTAACATTCCGGTGTTACTAATACATATCACAAGATTCAAGTTTGAGAGCACAGAAAACAATGCAATATTTACTTTTCAGCAAGCTGTTGTATTACTTTCGGGCCCCACGTTGGGCGCCAATTTATGAAATGAACAATTGAAATTTTTTTAACGCGTTGTTAAATTCGGTGAAAATGTGTGCTCTTAAAGAATCGAGAGAACGTGCCATTGATAACCACTAGCATTCAGTGGGTTGGGTGATTGTCCCTCAAATCTTTCTTACCGAAAGGAAAACGTTCATACATAAAATTATTATATAGACTCCCTCAATAACATAAAAATCATTAAAACAGGAGGGAATTTAAATGTTGATTAGAAAAACTATTCGATGATATTTACCCCATATTTAGATTACAAGGTCCGCGGTAATTCGAGCCACCAACCGTAACAAAAAAAGAAATAAAAGCTTATATTTATGGATATCTCTAGGATGGAAATGGAGATAAACATCTCCTGACCCTCCCTACCGTTGATATTTAGCCATGCCATTGTTAATGCTAAAATCCCTAGCTATCACATCCCGGAAGACCACTGAACTGAATTACAGTTCCATTATAAAATTCATTTATTTATTAAATTCATTAGGAGAAATACCTATTTAAGTTAAAGTTAATTCATTTGAGTTTAATAATCAACAGTTCCTGTTTCTGAAAATTAATGGGAGTCGCAATATTAAAATATATGACGTAAAAAGACTAGACTTCATTAATATAAGAGAAATTACACTGCTCTGCAAAATAACATTTTTTCCGAGCCCCGAAATTATTCCTGCTGATTCTTATGTAAAATGACTTGAATCCGAATATCACACGCATTTTTCCCCCATTACATACCGTTTTCGCGGTATGCCTAAAACTTTTTAATTTGTTGCTTTTAAAAGTCATGAAAATCCAAAAAGGGGAAACATTGTCAAGGCTTAATACTTTTGCTTAAAGCTACATAGCTTATGAACAAAATGAGACACAGATCATGAAAATCTATGAACGCGTTCCGCTTTTATTCACAATTAAGTGAAGGTATCTCATTTTGACAAGAATATTGATTTTTTGTTTCAATGAATTTCAATAATATTTATTATAAATTATTTATTTATTATTAACACGTAAAATTTAAAATTTTAGGTTATTACATAATAAATTATAATAACAATAGATTAGTACAATTAAATATAATAAATGCAGCTTATAATAAAGTAGTTTTATCTGGTGCTTGCTTTCCTCTTGTACCCTGAAGTAGAAATTTCTAGCATTGCACTTCCCTGAAAATCTCCGTGTTCATCCGAAACTGCTCCTAAATTTTCAGGGAAAAATTCCAGATGTGAGTGAAGGAAATGCATCTTAAGCGACATATTGTACCCCATTGCCTTATATGCTGACAGCAGTTCCTCGACATGAGTGACGTAATCATTACTTTTTTTGTTACCCAAAAAGTTCATACATACGTTTCTGAATGCAAGCCATGCTCGTTTTTTGCGATTCAGGTGTTCCACAAATGTCGAATCGTTAAAAAGTTGACTAATTTGCGGGCCCACAAAAATTACTTCCTTTATTTTAGCCTCACTAAGACGAGGAAATTTAGTTGTCAAAAACTTAAATCCATCACCCGTCTTATCCATTGCTTTCACAAACTGTTTGATCAATCCGAGTTTGATATGCAAAGGTGGCAAGTAAATATTTTCTTTCAGGACCAAAGGATTGTGAGGTACATTTTTCTGATCAGCAGTAAAAGTTTGTCGATGACGCCCGTTCCGTACGATGTAATGTTTGTCTCGGGCTCGACTGTCCCATTCGTATAAAAAGCAGCAGTATTTTGTGTAGCCTGTTTGTAGGCCCGTGAGTAGAGCAACAACTTTTAAATCTGCGCAGATTTTCCAATTATTATCATGATAACAGATTTTATCCAGCATTTGGCTTAGGTTTTCGTATGTCTCCTTCATAATCACAGAGTATGCAACCGGGACTGATGGTAAATCATTCCCATTGGCCAACAGGACAACTTTCAAGCTTGTCTTTGATGAGTTTATAAACAGTCTCCATTTGTGTGGGTCACATGACATCTGTAGTTCTATCATTAATTCATTTGCGTTAGTAATTGCAGGGTTGACTGTCTGCTTCTATAAGAAGAGATTTTTACGTCTTTTTCAAAGAGATTCCACTGCTGAAGTCGCGACCAAAGAAGTTGAGATTTGCTCTTAGGTAACTCCAATTCACGGACGAGATCATTCAATTCTGCCTGAGTAATTAAGTGAGGTTTTCGATGAACTAAATCAGCTGTATACTCATCATCATCATCGCGGGACGTTGACCGAGGCTGTGGTACAAGGTTTTCCAAATCCGTTTCTGGCTGTATGGTATATGTTTTTGGAGCTACTGGGATTGGCAAAGATTCGTTGTGAGGAACTGGACTTGTAGCTAAAGGTATATTAGGATACTGAATGTTGTGCCTTCTTTTCCTAGAGACGATGGAAGTCATACAAAAGTAACAATCTGTAAGATGACAGCTAGATTCGCGCCGAACTATGGGTACGGCAAAAGCATTGATTTACGGGTACTATTCAGCCATTTCGTTAAGCTACTGTAACAAGTAGTGCAGCAGTACTTTGGAGCCTAATCCTTGTCTAGATGACCAGCTTGGAAATTAAAATATAAATGATAAGCCGTTTTTAGAAGCGGAGCAGGGAGCAGTTTCCGCAAACATAGCAGAAGCTATCTGGATGATTTCTACACTCTCGTGGCATAATAAAATTCGCGTACTGTTATTCACTTTTAAAAAACCGGAAAAAAAATCAATTCCACTTTTCACGTTCGTCGCCACTTGTTGAATGACAAAAATCGATCAATGAACATCTATAAATACTACGTATTTTTCAATTTTTTACTGACAGGTACTATGAATGGGCGCATCTTTTAAGGGTGGCTATATAACTGATTCAGCACGTGTGCGTTACAAATTTTTCAAAACTTTCAAAATAATGACCACTGATACATGTGGGTTGAATTTCTGTACAAAAATCATCGGTTACAGGTAGCCAACGGAATAACACATATCGATAAAAAAAAAAATGGACTTCCCTTTTTGCCTTTTATTGACTGTGCACGGATTAGGTATCATAATTGAACAAGAACAGTATGTCATCGTCCACGCAGGAGTTTATTACTTTGCTACCTCAATCATAAAAATCAAATCACCTTTTGTTTATTAGTTTTTTTTTTTAAACTGAGAACCATAAAACAATCAACCTTTTTTCCAAAGAATTTTGTACATATCCTGTAGCAAATTTTTTAAATTAATTAAGTACGATTATCGAAATTCATTGAAACAAAAAATCAATATTCTTGTCAAAATGAGATACCTCACTTAATTGTGAATAAAAGCGGAACGCGTTCATCGATGAAAGGAATGGTAATTCTTAATTTTTCTAAATTTATTTCAGCAAAATCGGAACAGTCGTTCTTGAATTATGACAAACAAAAGACTATAATATAACAAAAGGGGGAGGGGGCGTCCCGCGAAAACGGTATGTAATGGAGAAAAATGGGTGTGATATTCGGATTCAGGAGGTAATTTTACATAGGAATCAGCAGGAATAATGCCGGGGCCGATTTTCTAGCAGAACAGTGTTATTAACAGAATCCCTTAATAGGATGTGAATACCCTAATAATAAGTTTAAAACAAACTATCTATAAAACTACTTAACTATATGATTCAATAGAAATATTATTACTTTGGAGAAATCCAATAAACGGTTGAAGAATAATGATATGTAAGTGAAGCAAAAACTAAAATACCGGTATTGATTGATCTGAGAATGAACTGACGAGTGTTCCCTTAAAACAGTCACAAAACGAAATCATGTTATTGTTTTAGGAAAAAAAACTATAAAACACCAAATTAATGATTGGTTGGCTTGACGAAGTTAGGCATTGCTTAGTTGTTGCTTCAGCAAATAAAAAAACTAAATAAGAGATGCAAAAAACCAAGATGTATTTATTGACTCACCAATATCTGCAACTGCGGTTTGATGAGGTCTCTTCAAATTGCTGCTGCGATGATGACCTAAAAGAGTGTTAATGTAACTATTGGTTTTGCTGTAAGATATGGGGATTTCCATATAACTTAAAGAATATTACTAAATAACTTACTAGAAAAAAATTATAATGAGTCAATGACTGAGATACAATAACATAAATGTCAATACCATAGTGCTGTAGGAATTTAATGTTATACGATAATGATTTCATAATGTTTGAGACTTTTTCCACATCAACTAACTATAGAAACACTTAAACACTACGTATTCATTTAAGTATGGGAATTCCATATTTTAGTTACAACTGGGGGGTGAATATTTAGCGTGGTGTCGACTGAAAGATCCCGAAGGTGATGTACTTGAAGATTCGTTCTTTTATAAAACTTTATAATTTAATTCCAGGTTTCCACTGTTAATACCAGCATATAATGCTAATAATCCGGTATGGTAGAGAAAAATATGGTAGACAATCTACTAACTTTTGCCAGTAGATGAACGACTTAATTTTTAACTTTTGAATTTCGGAAATTTACCCTATTTAAAATGCGATTTAACGTAAGTTGTCGGATGTCAAAGAGTTTTGGGAGAGTTACTTGGTATTACTAAGTAATAAATTGTTTATTCCACTATTATATTTTTCTGTTAGAATATAGTTCTTGACATGAGGTTGATTATACAAATACTGATGTATATAATGGTATATAAAAAAATACGGTTGTAGAAAGACCTTTTTTTATATTTTATTGGCGTGGAAAAAAAACTACACAATGCTGGCTCGTGAAGACTGACCCCTACTGATGTTTTGTCAACCTCGATTTCGGAAGATTCTCATGAAGGGGAATACGCCGTTGAACTTGCTTTTGTTAGCAATTATTATATTTCCTGTTGAAATCTAGCAGGAACCACTTTTTAGACGAGAGGCCTTCACGGGTTCAGAATAGGTTGGGAAAAAAATTTGTAAAAAGTACGCAGCCTATAATATGACATTCTAAGGAAATAAAGCTCGAACATTTTCGATAAATTATCGGCTAAATTGCATGTTGTAGCATATTCAGACGGCAAAATGAACCACTTGATTCGCTCTCTGAATCACGATTGGGAACCTTGGTGTTCAGACGAGTGTTCTTGTTTCATTTTGACGTTTATATTTTTGTGCAAATATTTGAAGACATCCTTCTACACTTTACGTTTCACTGTTTAATTTTTCCGTTTTTATTTGAATATATATATGAAAATATATACTTTTTATTTGTTAAATGTTTCTATTTATTTTATTGCACACATTTTTTGTTTTTTCTTTGTTTATATATATTTTTGACAGTAGTTCAGATACACTAGCGATAATTTTTTTATCAAAATTGGAGATGACAGTACATTTTTCGTGGTTCGTAACTAGATTCAAAACGAACCAAGTTGGTTCGCTGTAAAAATTTTGTATGGCGAATCATGTAGGTTCAATCATGATTGGGGCACGAACCGTTAATGAGAGAGCGAACCTCGAATCTTACTGGCCGTCTGAACATAGCATAGCTTTCTGCGCTGCAATTCTTTTACATGCGTCGTAATTAGCCATGTTCATTAAACACAGCACCCAAAAAATTAATTTTTAAGCTGGATACGGCACAAAAAATGATAGAATTGATATTGCAAATATTTTCTCTAGTTTTATAACTATTTTTTTATTTTCTTTCTTAAGGTACGGTCAGATTAAGCAAATATTTGACGCAAACTTGTTTTCTCGTATTTGCCCAAAATTTTGTGAAACAAATACAGAGTAGATTTTGTGGTCACACTAGGCGCATTTATTTGCCTCTTTTTGTTTGATCAAACAGCTCTCAAATAGTGGCAAATAAAAACAAGGAAAACATATTTGCCATGCGGTCACACTTGAACAAATATTTGAATAAAAAAAGTGTTTTATCAAACTGTCAAAATTACAAATATATTTGATCAAAAATTTCAAAATGATGCACGAGGAGGAAAGTTTTTTTATTTTGTGTTGTGGAGCGGCATCTGCGATAGTTTTGGAAGAGGAAGAAAAGTTAAAGAAGCCGAAAAAAGAAAGATTATGGGTTCGTGATTGGATACGCCGTCGAAATGAAGAAGGATGTTGCTCAAAATTGTTGAAAGAGCTGCGGTCAGAAACACCAGAACTGTATAAAAACTTTTTGAGAATGAACGCTACTGACTTCGACCATTTGGTAAGTTTCTATTTTCAAAATTAGAACAATAATGTTGTTGGAAATGTATTTTTAGCTAAATCTAGTTGCACCGCTCATAACCAAGAAGACGACAAAACTTCGTATGCCGATTTCAGCCTCCCAACGTTTAGCACTCACCCTCAGATACTTGGCGACTGGTGAGAGCTTCAGATCTCTCCAATATATATTCCGTGTTCCTCACAATACTATTTCAATGATAGTGCCAGAAGTGTGTGATGCTATTTATAAAGTTCTACAACCGGAGTATTTAAAGGTAATACAATTAAAAAACTATGTCTGGCTCAAAATTTCTTTTTAATGATTTAAATGTAGATGCCATCAACAGAAGAGGATTGGAAAGCAGTATCTCAGGAATTTCTACAAACATGGAATTTTCCCAATTGTATCGGGTCATTGGATGGTAAACATATTATATTGACCGCACCATCTCATTCCGGGAGCATTTACTATAATTATAAGGGTATATAGATGTAGTTAATATAGTTTTAGTTGTTTACAGTCTTGTCTCCCTTTGTTTTGTAGGAACACATAGTATAGTGCTCATGGCTATTTCGGATGCTTCATATAAGTTTTTGTATATCGATGTAGGATCAAATGGTCGAATATCTGATGGTGGTGTTTTTCGGAAAAGTTCCTTCAATGAAGCTCTTTCAAACAACAAACTTAATTTGCCTTCACCGGAACCACTGCCATTGAGAAACTTGCCGGTTCCATATGTGCTTGTTGCAGACGATGCTTTCGCTATTACACCAAACTTATTGAAACCGTTTAATGCGCGTAATTTGAATGGCACGCAAAGGATTTTTAATTATCGTTTATCGAGAGCCAGACGAGTAATAGAAAATGCGTTTGCCATTATGTCAGCTCGTTTCCGAGTTATGCGTAACCCAATAAAGCTTGAACCGGCAAAAGCAAGACTTATAACCACCGCTTGCTGTGCGTTGCATAACTATTTGATTAGTCGCAAAAGTTCTGTATACTTTAACTCCAATATGGTAGACCATTATGCGGAAGACGGAACTCTAATTCCTGGTGAATGGCGCAATGAACAAAGCGGCCATAGTTTTTCCAACCTTCAACCGCACCGTTCCTACATTTCACCCAACACCTCAACAATAAGAGAGGAATTTTCACAATATTTTATGGAAGAAGGCGAAGTCCCCTTTCAATACAAACATATATAAAAATAACTATATAAATATATGAAAATGAAATAGAAATGTAATTGATAAAATTATTTTATTTAAGCAGATAAAAACTTAAAAATTATAAAACACAAACAAGAAAGAAAAACTTAAAAAAAATAAAACATAAGATCTAAAATTCAATTTAAAAAACAAAAAAAAAGCCTTAAAACATACCTTAAACTAAAAATTTTGAACCTTATAGGCAAAACAATGTTGAAATCTTAAACATAAACAGCAACATTTTTAGTTCCAATTAAACTGTTGTTAAACTCATTTTTATACTCCACAATTTATTCCTCTTTACGCTGATTAAATTCGTTTTAAAAACAAATTTTTTGTTTTTTTTTTTTTTGCTTTAAAATAATGAAAGAAATGATTGTTTGAAAAGTTTAATGCTTTTGGAAAAATTTGTTTACAAAACGAATTTAATAAGCGTAAAGAGGAATAGATTGTGGAGTATAAAAATGAGTCCAACAACAGTTTAATTAGATCTTTACATAAAACAGAGCAATAAAAAAACTTTAACATATTCATATTTATAGAAAAAACATTGTAAACAAAAAATATTAAATAAAAATTAAATTATTTGGGTACAAGTATATTTATTAAAAGGTAGAGCAAATTTATATAAAAATTTCAGAAATATAATATTTATATTTATATACATAAAATTTAATTTTGTAAACTATATTCTATAACAAGCCTTTTGTTCTGGCTGGTTATATAATATAGTTTATAAAATTAAATTTTACATCTATAAATATATTATCATTCTGACATTTTTATATAAATTTGCAGTAGCTTTTATGAAATATATCTGTATCCACATTACTTATTTTTTATTAAATATTTTTGGCTTACAATTTTTCTTTCCTTGCTTCTTCCAAGCATTCCAGAAAGAACATTGTCACTTTTGCACGAACAGTCGCACTTGCGTCGTTGCCGAGTGTTCGTAATTCGCTTACTACAAAGTTTGCGAATATAGTATTCGCGTCCAACGCATTTTCGTTGCGTTCCTTCATGGCTGTAACTGCCTCTCGCATTGTCTCTGCAATCAGTGTTGCAGCCGATGGTGCACTTGTCGCTTGACGACGCTTTGGTGTTGACAACGGTGGTGGTGTTAGTACTGGGTAGTCAGCAGCTAAGAGGGAATGCATAGAATAATTTTAGTTTCATCTTTATTATTGTTTGTATGTACACTTACAACTACTCTCCGATTCAACTTCAAGAAGTAAGTTGGAAGTTGTTGGTTGGGTTTGCTGTTCCTCAGCTCGTCCTACAAAACACATTGCATTAAAAAACTTCCACTTCGGTATTTCCACTGCGCCCTGGCCAGACTTAGTTTTGGCTCTGCCAGCGTAACCACGAAACTGGATACGCAGATTGGTCCACTTGGCGTTGAGGTCTGTCGCTAAATATTTGTTTTCAAACATTTCACTTATCTTCCGCCAGGCGTTGTCGCGGAATATTTTGTTGTGGTAGCCGTCGCCACTGGCATTCCACAAACATGCTTCGTTTTCAACTAGCGAAATTAATTTGATGATATCTGTTTCATCCCAATCTTTTTCCACTTTGGGCTTAGTGCGAGGTTTTTTTGTTATTGGAGCTGCAGATTCCATATTATGCAAACTGAAGATTAAGTTTGTTATTATACTATATTTACATTTTATTTTTAACTATAATAATATCTATTATTTACACTATTTCACTTACCTTTTTTATTTTTGAAACTTCTTTTTCGTTTACACAATACAAATATTAAACAGCTGTTTATTTTCAGTAATGTAACAGTGTGGCAAATACTGTGTTTTTAAAATGATATATACGCTATTAAAAATAAAGGTTTAAGTTGAGTTTACGGGCGACACTCCGATCCGTTCCAAAGTTCTACCACTTATTCAACAGCTTATTGCGATTCTAGAGAAATAATTTTTTTTTTCGGTCGAGCCTATTTTCGGAGTTACGGACCAACAAAGTTTCGATTTTATTTCTATATAAATTTGTAAGTTTTTATCGGATTTCAACAATATATACATCATTAGAAAGCTTACTTGAGTGCCTTTTTCAGGTATTTCAAAATTTGAAATCCATTAATCCGTTATGAACGTACCGCAGTTTTTGTATTTTTTTTTATATTTTTTTCCGGAAAAAGTGTCATTATCTCATAAAATGCTTTCCATAATGCTGTGTTTACAACAACCGAATAAAAGGCGGGTGCAATAGCTTCATTTTGATGTATATCTTGACCTGTTAACCCTTTCAGGACCGAATATATTAGCGCTTTTAATTTTTATTTTGGTCTAGCTTTTTTTTGGTAAATAAAGCAATAATTAATTCCAAAAAAATTTTATAATAGGACAGATAAATAATAGTAGAATAATAGTATAATAAATTATGGCTTAATTTTCCAAAAAGAAGCTAGGCTGAAACAGACAAAATAATATAAAAAAAGGGACAAAATTGAAAGTGTAGGTAAGTAACAGCGCTAATATATTCGGTCCTGAATGGGTTAACAGGTCAAGATATACAAGATATAAAAGATCGGGGCATTGTCTGCAATCTGCAAAATTTTCTTCAGTTTTTAATTTTTCTAAATTTAAGTAATTTAAATTTTAAAGAGTGACAACACTGCTTTTTGTTATGATATCTACAGCACCAGCTGATATTTGCCGCTGTTTGTTCTTACAAAAATTTTGTAAGATCAAATAAATGTTTGCCCAAATGTGAGGAAAATATTTGCTCTTCAGTGGTCACACTATGTTCACATTGGGCAAATATTTGTTTGCAGGCAAATAATTTTGTTTGCCTAAAATCAGCTGTTTTGTTGTTTGCCGGCAAATAATATTTTGTGGTCAGATTGAGGCAAACAAATATTTGTCGTTTTTAGTCAAATATTTGCCTAATCTGACCGTACCTTTAGATTCTATGACCAAATGCATAATAAAATATTTAATACATTCTATTAATATAACAACCTAATATGTAAGTATAAGAGTTTCGTGTTAATTAGCGAGGAAACAAACCATTTTTATGGTTGAGATACTGAACTTTTAATTGCTTCAGAGAAAAAAGAAAAGTTAACATTATGTGAAATATACAGGCGACAAAAATCTTAAAACAATTCTAAAAAAACAGGATGCAGGAAAATCATTAACAGAGTTAAATGTGGCCTCGTATTTTGACTCAGCAGCGTCAACATCTTCGGGATGGTGGCATAATTATTTAAGAGTGGGTTTCAAGGTTTTTGTTTTAGTAGATATGCCCAGTTTATATTGATGATTTATCAGAAAATGTTAAATTGGTTTTTTTTACCACCGAATGCCACATCAGCGATACAGCCAATGGATCAGCGCGTTTTACTGAAACCCGTATATATGTATTATTTTTATGTCAACTATTATTTGTTAAAATTATTATTTAAAAGGTAGTGACAAATTTCTGTAGAAATATAAAACAAAACGTCATAAATTTGATTTAAATAATTTGCCAATGTATATGTTTTTTTACGGTGGGGCAAATAAACTGGTGTGGTTCTTTTATCCAGATATACTGACCTACTTAACAATAGCATAATAAAAGTGAAACGTTCAAAAAAGCATCACTTGGCAGCACTGATTTACGTCAACAGTTTTTTTATGCAAACAATTGACAGTGCTGCCGCAAATTGCAGAATTTTTTGCCTTTGTACCGTTTTTTCATGGGCATTGTGGTTTAGTGAAACCATTCTCCTTGCTCATCGGATTCGGTAGGGAGTTGTTTGATAAAATCGTCAAAATGAAAATGAAGAAAATGCAACTTTAATGTCATCGATGTGCCGATTTTCTCAAAATAATACAGCATTTCTTTCACCCACTCTCTTGCCTCCGGTTCCGCGTCTCGATCCCCTCCCAAGACTGGTGCATACACGCTGAAGGTAAATCCATGCCATTGAATGATTTCCACCAAGCGATGAATCAAAGTTGCTCCTGAATAGCTTTCTTATGTCAGGGCCTGTTATGTTACGCCTGTTATATGAAGACAAAAAATAAAGACAGAAAAGAAAACATAGTATGAATAGCACAATGAGGTGAACAAAAATTCGCTTTAAATTTACTACAATACCTTTTCTAATTTTGTCATCGCTACGCTTTGGGAAAATGCTTTTCAAATAGTCGAATGCGTTTGGACAATTTACAACGGCCACTTCGATGAATTTTTTAACAATTCCCAATTTTATGTGGAGCAGTGGCAGCAAGATGTCTTGAGTATTGTCAATTAAAGGTGAATTCTTCAGTCTATGTTGTTTCATTTGTTCCTCCACACTTCCTCTTGGTCTCCACGAATTACATTGGAATTGATTCAGAGGTGAGCGCGAATCCCAATTACAAAGAAAACAAAAGAATTTTGGGAAGCCGCCCTTATCGATGAATCCTTGCAAAATGTTGGTGACCTTCAAATCACAGCAAATCTTCCAATTATTTTCGTAGTATTTGATTTTTCTCATTATATCTTTCAATGTTTCACAGCTTTCTCTCATGTTAATGCCCATTGCCAGCGGAATGGAAGATTTTCGGTTCGACACATGCAGCAAAACTGCTTTCAAGCTTGAAACAGAACCATCAATAAATAATCTCCACTCACTAGCGATGTAGTTCATTCCCATTTTTACCACCAAAGCTTTTATATCGTTGCAGTAAGCGAACGAATTGTCACCATTTAGAGTGTAGAGGCTTTGAAATTCAGCTCGCCATTTGCGGTACGGCGTAGAGCATGTGTAAGTTTTCTTTGCATTAAAAACGCTGTCAAGAATATGGCAAGTCGCTGCGATAGTCCCAATATGGCCACAATGAAATCCATTTCCATTTGTGTTATTAGTTGTGGTCCATCTCTTCCCTGCTGGGGCTCATAATCGATATCAAATGGATCTTCATAAGTAACACCACTAGCTCTACTCATTCCTGTTGGCCGCCTTGGTGATACAAAATTTTCAGGTGCAAGCACTGGTAGTGTGGTTGTTACACTTGCTTTATAAATTTTGTTCTTCTCAGCATGTCGATTTGGACGACATGTGTAATTTACGCATGCATAGCAACTGATTGCATAATGCTCACCTGGACGATTAATCCAGTTTAATGGCTTATAATACTTCAAACTATCTTTGCCTCCACTCAACCATGCCATGAGATTGTTATAACATTGGCGACACACTGTATTAGGTGTGTAATTTTCATCTTGTATAACTTTTTTTCTGATTTGATGACCGCAAACGTAGCAAAATTAATAAATTTTTTCACATTGCATATTGATATTGTCAGTTGCCAAAGTTGTGTGCGAACTATGCTGTAGCACTTTCTCAATAACTTTCACCGCTGAGCTCTCGTTGACTTCAGCCTGCGTAATGCCTCGATGTGAGCGTCGCACAGTGGTTCAAAACCAAAAAAAAGTGGTAATAAGTCTGGAACTTCTAAACTATTGGTTGGATTGGAATAGTATATTCTAGGCTTTCAAAATATTTATTTTTGAGATACCCTGTTATAACACAGGGTGAGCTACAGGGTGCCAAAGTCGACCACCTCGAGGTGGAAAATGCTTTCAAAGCTTGTAACTTTTATAAATATAAAGTGATTTTTACGTTTTTTAAATTTTTCCAATAACCATTAAATTATTAACAAAAAACATGCTTATGCTACCTAGTTATCGCTTATGGTTTAAAAAATATTTGATTTTAAAAGTCAACATTTGAACTTTTCACCAAATTCTTTCTTGGTTTTTCGCAAATAACATTTTTATTAAAATGGATAAAAAAAAATCTAAAAATATGTGGTGATAGCCAGTACTTTTTTAAAAAACACGTTGAAGTATTTTTTGAATTATTTCAAACCGTTTAGTGAGCACAAAATCTTAAAGTTGACTTTTTGAATCAGGTTCTAAAAATTGCAAATTTTTGCCAAAAAATACCCTTCATTCTTTCACTTTTTTCTCACAACCTTGGTAAAACATGTATATATTTTTCTACATATTTTAAAAGAATATGCTTCAATAATGGTCGTAAGCGAAAATTTTAATATTTTTGGACATGCACCCTACGTCCAGCATTGGACGAAATTGGGCAATTTAAAAAAAAAGTTTTAAAAGTTAATACAAAAATATCCGCTCGATTTCTTCAAATATTTCACCGCAGTATTAAAGCTCCAAATATTTTTATTTATTTGCCGAAATAAAATTCACCGCCATTACATAAACGTGGTCAGGAGGGCTTAAATGGTGAAAAAAGTCAAATTTTCATACGAATTTTTTTTGTTAACATAAAAAATATATTAAGATTAGTTATTTTTATATTTTGTTTATTGATTCAGAACGGCATTTAAATAATCTAAAACACTTCAAAAAATCATTTTGATAAAGTTAACAGTTTTTGAGATATTTATATTCAAATTTCAGAAAAAATATAGAAAAACTATGGTTTTTCGTTTTTTTTTTTGGTTTTTTTGGTAAAGTGTTCCCAAAATTTTTGAATTTTACTTATTATTATATATATTGTTAAAGAAGACATATTTATCTATTCAACGATATATAACATGTCTATCAAATATATTGCAACATGCTGAAATAATGACCCCAAACCACACTCCACAGGCAAAAATTTAGCAATTTCTCTATTTGTTCATATAAATGGTAATTTACAGAGTGAATGACATATTTTTTTTATTGTTTTTTGGTAAAGGGTTGCATACGTTTTTATTACTTCAAATAATTTTATATATCTTTTCAAAGAAGGTATAATTATAAGTTAATGGTGTATGAAATATTTACCTAATGAGTTTCAACTGATCATAAAATGCCCGAAACTCTGATGCTGATTTTATACAAAAAAAAAACAGGTAAAAAGCCAATGCCTAAGATATTTTCATTATTAAATAACAAATATAACTAAATTTTTTTTAATGAGTATTTTTTTATTTGTTTTATAATAGGCCTAAAATTGTAACAATTGTCTGCTTTTTTACTAGTTATTTTCTACAAAACAATCAGAAATATCAAAAGATAAAAGATGTTTTATATCCATAGCTTCGGAATCATCATTTTCTATTTCAAGACTTATTTTTGGTAACCATTTTGTTCTTATGGAGTATATTACTGGATCTGATGATATCAATAAATATTCCATTAAATCGGAATTTTGGGCTTATTTGCTAAATTTTCTTGTATTAAAAAGACTAAAGTGTTTGACATCTCTGTTACTAGCTTCTTGTGCTTCTTCAGTCAGTTCTCCCAAGGGCAGGATGCTATTTTGTATTATTTCTTTCCCATGAGCTAATACTTTGTGTACAGTTGGTGTCATTGGCCTCCAAGGATATAAGTTCATTACTAATTCCTTAGTTCCACTAGCATATATTTTCAATTTCTCCGCATTAATTTGTTGTTTACTATTAATGACAGCTAATATTACTTTATACCGTGCGATTAAAGCCGTGTCAATGCCAGTAATCAGATAAGTAGTTTCGGGATATTCAAAGAAACGTCTTGCTGTATTACCATCATTTGAACTTTCATAGCCACAAAGAGGCTTATCGATAATTAGACCAAGTTGCATATTAAATTCATCCTGAATTCTTTTCTTCTCAGTTTTTCGTTTGGCGTGTAGATCAGTATTATTTTTAACTGGTATATTTTCTTGTCCCGGAATTTGCCGGTATTTTAGATCATATGCGAGATGCAAGCAATATTCCATAAATCGTATTCTTGCGTGAAGTGGTGATATTCCAAATTTTAAAGCATCTTCATTAATAGGAATTTCATCACAACTGTTATGAAATTCTGAACTTTTCTTTCCACATATATTACATTTCCAAGTAGAATCATTGTAAATAGTGGTTGAAATAACACTTTAATGACACTTCCAGATATTTCCACAAAAACTGGAGACAATCTCGAAATTTCCTGATTTATTGAACATACTAAGCTTTGTGTTTAATTTTGTCTTCCTTTGTGTACTCAAATCGGATTGGCCGACATAGAAACTTAGATCCATATGTCTTACTCCATATGTCCTGATATTCTCTCTCACTAGAAGAAGAATTGCTTCCACTTGGTTGTCTATACTCAGAAAATCCAGATGTTCCATCGCATCCCCATTTATATATTAACGTAACTTCTGAATTGTTGCATATTTCTATTTCTTCTTTGCTAAATGTGGATATTATTCTAGATGCAGTGTTTTCAAGCAGTTCCGCTAATCCAACATTTGCACTTTCAGTATTGGATTTCACATTAGATGGTAGAATTTTATTTTTTGTTTCCTTTATGGCTCTGCTGGTAGGAAAAATATCAAATCCTTTTCCTTTGAGAGCTTTTCTCAAAATACCATATTTATTTCTTGTCAATCCCAAATTTAAAATAGGAGCTAACGCATCCTCTTCTGTAAATGATGTTGACGATTTTGGCGTTGAAATATTTTGCACCATAATTTGCACTTATAATTATACCTTCTTTGAAAAGATATATAAAATTATTTGAAGTAATAAAAACGTATGCAACCCTTTACCAAAAAACAATAAAAAAATATGTCATTCACTCTGTAAATGACCATTTATATGAACAAATAGAGAAATAGCTAAATTTTTGCCTGTGGAGTGTGGTTTGGGGTCATTATTTCAGCATGTTGCAATATATTTGATAGACATGTTATATATCGTTGAATAGATAAATATGTCTTCTTTAACAATATATATAATAATAAGTAAAATTCAAAAATTTTGGGAACACTTTACCAAAAAAACCAAAAAAAAACGAAAAACCATAGTTTTTCTATATTTTTTTCTGAAATTTGAATATAAATATCTCAAAAACTGTTAACGTTATCAAAATGATTTTTTGAAGTGTTTTAGATTATTTAAATGGCGTTCTGAATCAATAAACAAAATATAAAAATAACTAATCTTAATATGTTTTTTATGTTAACAAAAAAAATTCGTATGAAAATTTGACTTTTTTTCACCATTTAAGCCCTCCTGACCACGTTTATGTAATGGCGGTGAATTTTATTTCGGCAAATAAATAAAAATATTTGGTGCTTTAATACTGCGGTGAAATATTTGAAGAAGTCGAGCGGATATTTTTGTATTAACTTTTAAAACTTAGTTTTTTTTTTTTAAATTGCCCAATTTCGTCCAATGCTGGACGTAGGGTGCATGTCCAAAAATATTAAAATTTTCGCTTACGACCATATATACATGTTTTACCAAGGTTGTGAGAAAAAAGTGAAAGAATGAAGGATATTTTTTGGCAAAAATTTGCAATTTTTAGAACCTGATTCAAAAAGTCTACTTTAAGATTTTGTGCTCACTAAACGGTTTGAAATAAGTCAAAAAATACTTCAACGTGTTTTTTAAAAAAGTACTGGCTATCGCCACATATTTTTAGATTTTTTTTATCCATTTTAATAAAAATGTTATTTGCGAAAAACCAACAAAGAATTTGGTGAAAAGTTCAAATGTTGATTTTTAAAATCAAATATTTTTTAAACCATAAGCGATAACAAGGTAGTATAAGCATGTTTTTTGTTAATAATTTAATGGTTATTGGAAAAATTTAAAAAACGTAAAAATCACTTCATATTTATATAAGTTACAAGCTTTGAAAGCATTTTCCACCTCGAGGTGGTCGACTTTGGCACCCTGTGTTACAACAGGGTATCTCACAAATAAATATTTTGAAAGCCTATATCCTCGACTACAATCGCCTAGAATATACTATTCCAATCCAACCAATAGTTTAGAAGTTCCAGACTTATTACCACTTTTTTTTTGGTTTTGAACCACTGTGCGTCGTGTCGCTTTTATAATGTGTGCTGCGTCCCTTGATGCGTGTGCTGAGCTTACTGATTTGCCTGTTCTGCTGCGGTCGGTGCGTGATCGCGTGAGTTGTTTATTGAGATCTTAGGTACATTTTTATAGTTGATTGTTTCCTTGAATTTTGAACGGTTTGCTACCTATGGACCTGAACAGTGGAAAAAGGTAAAAAAAATCGCATTTTTTAAAGTTTTTTGCAATTTTGATCTTGAAGATGAAGTTTTTTTGATTTTATATGTTCACAATTTTTAACAAGAGCTACAACTTTGCCTAGAGAGTACATAAAAATTCCGTTTGCAAGATATGAGCCTGAGGAAATGATAATTTTTTGCCAAAAATCACACCGAGGCCCCAAATTTTTGGGGGCCCATAAAAAGAGTGCATGACTTGGGACAAAACTGGGAGACACGGGCCCCTTTTATCTTTTATCATGTAGTGGTGTCAGTATATGGTTATATTTTTTCGTGTTGGACTGTGTAATCTTTCCGTTACATTAGAATTTAATAATAATTGAACCATGACAATTTCGACTCCATTTATTGAAATAACTTTACAGTTTTTGTTCCCTATTATCAAGTATATTTACTTTTACAATTTGCTCCTGATATTCTTAAACTTTTTTTGACATATGCAATAACAATACATCAATGATCCCGATAAAATTTCTTGCTAGATTCAAAAACATTTCGGAGCAATAAAAATATTTACCATTACTCTTAAAGCCAATGGCGCAATTTCGTATATTTTTCACAATTTCTTTCGCGATGTTCGAAAAACGTTGCACCATAATAGGCATCATTTTAATTTCTGATGCAATAGTGCGCGAAGCTTTAAGAAAAAGAAAAAATTAAACAGAAAATTAAAAAGAAAATTAAACATTGGTGCAGAATGGAAGGGTAAGTAGTGCATTAGTTTAAAGTTTAATAAAAATTGTTCATTTTTTTAGTACCAACGAAATTTTCACTTCCAATCTACAAAAATTATTAATAAGAAACAGGTTATATATGGAATCAGAGTTCAAAGGCAGAAAGAAGAAGTCGTTCTTGTGGGGCAAAGTGCTTTCAAAAATTAATGAAATCAAAGCGGACTTTGAAATTTTTTGAATCTGCAGACAACATATAAAAGATTTAAACATCGAAATAATTCGACGGGACGAAACGCTACGTCCTGGGAATTTTTCGAAATATTTGATGAAGTCTATGGAATAAGACACTCTATTAAGCCACCCTTAATGAGTTTACAGTCGTCCCTCAATGTTCAAAACGAGGAACCAGAAATCAATTTCAATGACTCCATTGATTGTCTCGAGACTTCAGCTGACGAATGTTACCCCCAAAAGAAAAGACAAAAACTTAAAGATGAAAATGAAACCCTCTAGTTTCTAAAGGAAGAAGCTAAAAGAGATGAAGAAATGCACAAAGAAATTATAGAATTGGAAAACCGTAAAATTGAAGTAGAGCAGGAAAGAATAAAGGCAATGCTTGACCTAAAAAATATATTACAAAAAATTGCGGAAAAATAAGTTTAATTATTTATTTGTTAGTTTTTTCTCATCCTCGACTTTTTAGTCAAGGCCTAATTACTAAGGACTCTGAATTATGTTCCAGTAAATAGGCTTTTAAGGCCTCAGTAGTCTAGATGTAGAGTAACAAGACAAAAAACATATTTATCTACTTAGGCCTTTAGTTTCTTCTTAATGTTTTCTTAAGTTTTGTGTCTTTGGAAACGGCATTTTTAAATATGTAAGTATTTTTTTTATTTTATCTCTATTTTAATTTAAATATTTTTTGCTTTAAGCGGAAATCACAATGCAAGCGTCACTTTCAAAAGCCGTTCACAATGCAAGCAACATATATTCGGAAATGAGTTCCGAATAAACAAAACAGCTGACTGACAGATTGTTTACATTTTGTAAAGTTAATAAATTGTGAACAGCAAGAAATGCAAAATTGTGGTGTAAATGAAGAAGTGGTAATTATAAAAAAAAACATATATTCTAATTAATAAATGAACCAAATATATTTATACGCTGTTGCAAATCGTACCCAGCAACAACAACCACTTTCAAGACACAACATGCGCGTTTTTGTTGTGGCCCAGTTAGTGGGTCTATCCGCGATATTGTTAAAAAAAGAATGAAAATAAAAGACGCTGGTGGGTCCGCGATATACTTCAAAAGAGATACCTAATCTGGTCCGGGAAATGAGGTTGAAAGACAGCGAAAGTTTTTATAACTCTGTTAGGATGATTGACGTCCAATTTGATTTCCTTCTATATAAAGTTGGTCCATTATTAAGCAATAAAACTATCCGTAGACCAATAAGTGAGCATGTAAGGCTACTGGTAACTCTAAGGTAAAGACTAGCGTGCGCATTTTGCAAGTGATTGTGGTTGAAATGAAAATAATATGAAAAAAAATTGTTTTATAGATTTGTAGCCACAGGTATGAGCTATTCACCTCTGTCCTACGCCTTCCGTATCGGAAAGTCGACTATAAATAATATAATAAAGGAAACAACGGAATCAATATGGGTAGCACTTAATGCAGAATTTATTCCGAAACCTAACAACGAAAGCCTGAAGTTTATAGCCGAACAATTTTTGGCAAAACTGGAATGCCAAACTGTATTGGAGCCATAGCCGGAAAGCATTGCGTAATTCAATGTCCACCGAATAGTGGATCATTATTCTTTAATTACAAGAAGACATTTTCAATTGTTCTCCTAGCAGTTTGTGATGCAGACTACAACTTTACATATGTTAATGTGGGCGCGTATGGATCTGAATCTGATGGTATGTTTTTTAATATAATATATAATAAATTCTTAAACTTTTTGTTCATAGAAGGAGTTCTAAAACGGACTGATTTTGGCCAAGATTTGTACCATAATCGTTTGAATTTGCCCCAAGACATAGAGTTACCTGATAGTATTATAAAATTTCCATTTTATTTTGTTGGCGATGAAGCTTTTCCCCTGAAACGGCATTTGATGCATCCATATGGTGGAAGAGAACTTTCGTCTGCTAAACGCCGCTTCAACACGCGCTTATCTTCTGCTAGAAGAACAATAGAAAACAGTTTCGGGATATTAGCCAGTAAATTTAGAATCTACCACACTGTCATAAATGCAAGTTGCGAAACTGCATCCTCCATCGTTCGCTGCACTGTGGTTCTTCATAACTTCATTTTAAAAATAAAAGCTACCACTATTGCCTTCAGTGAAAATGTAAATATCGAGAGTAATGATAATATGAGCAATTGGCAGAATGTATCACAACTGGGATCGAATCACGCTGGCCACGAGGTACAACAGTTACGAGAAACTCTTAAGGAATATTTATATAACCCACACATTTAACTCAACAATAATAATCGACTATTTAATGTTTTTATTTAAAAACAAAACCATAAAAAAGTAAATATAATAAACTAATAATTAAATCGAAACTTTGTAGCTAAACAATTCGTTTTCTATAATACTCCCATCCTGTGATTCTAGGGAGAAGAAACCACAGTTGTCTGTAGAAATTCCAATATTGTCAGCAGACCACGCAAGAGAATCAGTGTCTCTTGAGGAAAAATTATGTATAAAAATATTACACTCTCAGTCTATTTTGCAAATATGTCCATACCTTCGTTTTTTGAAAGCATTGTCCAAAAACTGTAAGTGCTTAAAAAACACCCATTTCTCCCTACCGTAAGCTCCAGCACCACTTCTATTAGCAGCATTTTCACGATCCTTTTGCCTCCTATACTTGTCCCTCAATGCCTTTAACTTATTTTTAGCCTTTTCACCTATATTAACAAAAAAAAATATTAAAAAAAGTACTCTGTGTTACTTCTTCATACAACGAACATAATTACTTACCGGTTAGACCAAATGTTTTCCCAACTTCATCCCAGACCACGTTTCGCTGTACCATGTCCTTGTATCCATGGGAACTAATATTCCACAAGTTCTCGTGCCCTTGAACTATTTCAATAAACTTGAATGTGTCGACTTCATTCATTTTCAAATTTTAATTGCTGACCAAAAAACAAACAAACAATAACACATGTTTTCTTCGAATGCATATGTTTTTTAACTTATGTTTTCTTCGAATGCAACCGACAGAGTTGTATTTTGAATATTAATAAAATGTAGAAATATGTGAAATATTTATAATTATAATATTGTACAGATAATATTATAACATAAATGATATTTTTTTTAACAAACAATTTTAATTTTCAATGATAATTCTAGTTTAAATGTCAAATTCGAAAACAGCGCTATCTAGTACCAAATGGAAACAACTACTTTCGAACAAATATGTTGCTGGAGTAGGAATAGAACAACTTCAGCGACAAATGTGAGTTACATTTTCGTAAAAAAAAAACGAGTGGCACTTATGTGAAATTCTGTGTGTGAGAACGAGATGGCATGAAAAATGTAACTGCCGCTTGCATTGTGAACGATGCTTTATTGTTTATTTTTGTTGTTGAAATGGATTTGAATTAAACTTTATTTTAATTAAATATTTTATTTTTAATTTAAAAAATTTAAATGTGATATGAATAAAACATTAATATTTTTGTTTAAATGCTTTTTTACAATTTTTATTTAAGAACAAAACAGAGCTGTTAATGTCTGTCAATGTCTCTTTCATTTTCTTCTAGACGAATTGAAGAACTGGGAAATGTTTCTACAGTGTTCATATTCTCATATAGATCTCTAGTAATATAATCTGAATGATTTTCGAGATTTATAATAAAATTGTGTAGTATGGTGCAGGCAAATATTGTCTTAAATATTTATTCTATTGACCCCAAATTAAGATACTTCAAAATTAAAATTTTTTTTTTCAAAATTCCGTAGGCTTGCTCTACAAAGACTCTTGTTGAACTCAAGAAATAATTAAATTGTTTTTCTTCAGAACTTTAATGACCATTATCCCTATAAGGCGTCATTAAAAACTTTGATATAGGGTAAGCAGAATCTTCTAGAATAAGGGCATTTGCTGATAATTCCATTCGATTTGATACGAGGGCGGATCCATAAGTCCGTGGCTTTTCGAACTTCCTTCGTAGTTATATGATATGCAATAACATCAAGTACCACCTATTAATACACTACTATAAAATTTTGAGCAAGTTCCGTCATTTACTTTGCGTTTAACAGCTGTTCGAAACATACAACCTCATGTTTTTTTTTTTTTTTTTTTGTTAAATGGAAAAAAGTGAATTTCGAGTGCTCATTAAACATTATTTTTTGCGAAAAAAATCGTCAATCAAACCAAGGAAAAGCTTAATAATTACTACGGGGACTGCGCACCATCGATTTCAATAGTAAATAAGTGGTTTACTGACTTTCGTTGTGGTCGCACAAATACAAATGATGCTGAACGTTCTGGACGGCCAATTGAGGCCAATACACTTTGTCGAAAAAATTCACGACATGGTGTTGGCCGATCGAAGAGTAAAAGTGCGTGAGATTGTTGATGCCATAGGCATCAAGATGGGTGCCGCGTTTGTACTCAATTGACCATAAACGTAATCGTGTGACAGCTTCAAAGGATTGTTTGGAGTTGTTTAACCGCAATTCGAATGAGTTTTTTCGCCACATTCTCCGGACTTAGCCCCCAGTGATAATTTCCCATTTTGAAACCTAAAGAAATGGCTCGGTGGAAAGAGGTTTAGTTCCAACGATGAAATTATTGATCAAACAAATGCCTATTTTATGGACCTCGAAAATCATATTCTTTTGGAAGGGATACAAAAATTGGAGAAACGTTGGACTAAGTGTATTGAGCTAAAAGGATATTATGTTGAATAATTTTTTTTTTTTTGCAAAAAAAAAAAAGTGTTTCATTCCAAAAGTCACGGACTTATTGATACGCCCTCGTATAATGGAATTGAAAATTGGGCTTCTTTACCATACGTGAGCATCATGGCAACTGCCTGGGAACCCAATTAACCCATCTAAGAATCGAAACTTGCTATCGCATATGCATATAAATAAATTTAAAAAAATTGAAAATCTAAAAAATCAATAGAAAATGTTCCATAATGACAAATAAGGTCTATGGTTTAATAAAAAATTTTATGGGTAGTTCCCTTTGCTATATTAAAACGATCACTAAGCTCTCTAAATCTAACGTCGCTATTACAAAGCTTCCAAAGCGTAATGTACAGACTCATTTCTAATAAATATACTAGCCACCCACGAAGTGCTTTTGTTCACAAATCAAGAGTTTCAATAATATTTGTTGATGTTATTGTGGTGAACTTGTTTTTTATCTTTTGCAAAACGTTCTAAAAAGCAAACACTGTGCAATTGTTGAGCAGTAACAAAGCATCTGCAAACACTGATCACGCATTAGCAACAAAACTTGGCATAACTGCCGCAATGATGCACAAATTTACTGCATTTACGAACGTACCCAAATAATTATCGTTAGTTAACGATATCGACAGTATTGGTAAAAAAAAGTTCGACAATCGCATTACTGTTATCTGTATTATAAGTTGGAATTATTTTATTATTAAATTATTAAAGAAAACTTAAATGTTTTCATGTATGTTTATAGTTTGCTATGTATTTTAAGAAATGGAAATTTGGAATTTGTTTTGTTTGGAGGGTAGAGCTTGGGAGCCGATATCATTGACGTGAAATAATTTTTAACATTAACAATGTTTGACTTACCTATCAATGTCGTTTCTATAAGTGGGGGATGATGACATTGCATCTCCGGCTGACATACTAACATTACGTATAGAGTTAGCCAATTTTGACCAAAAATTAAATAAGTTCGTCGTTCCAGAATTGTAGCGTAAATGCGTATATATTTTTAAAGTTCTTGGTATATCAACAATCTCCTCATATAATAATGGTATAATTTTACGAGTCCTATGTTCTGCAAGTTATGAAGAAAAGTTAAAATTATTTATTTCCTGTGATTTCATAAAAGAAATTGCGTATGCACATTTGTTCGTGTTTCTCTAAATAAATGTGGCGTAACCGAATTTTAAATCATTCATCATTCTTATAATCGGAATTGTGCAGTCGTGATAATTAGGTATATGGTAAATTCAGAAGACTTACGTATTTGTAGAGCTTGTGTATAGTTCACTAAAAATTTATTTTCAGGACTTTTCAGAAATTCTTCCGTTAAAATGACAATTAAGTGTTTACATCGTTCCTCGATTAATTGTGTTAGAGCAACATGTTCAAATTGAACTCCACCCAATAAATCACGATCTTTTAGGCAAAGCTATAACAAATATTACGATTACTTTGTTCACAGCCAAAAATATTTTGATAAATATTATAAAAATGTGTATAATTTACCTTAAAGTGGTACTCGGGGTTATCTTCCAATTTTGTTAGCATTTCGGTAGCATAATTTAAGTCTGCGTCCGCATAAAGTACGAACGCATCATATTTTTGAGGTGGTAGGCCCTTTTGTGCTCGTATCACATCAGCATTCGTTAAAATATTTGGATCAGAACCATGTCCAAAATCATCGTTAGCATTGGTTGTCTGCATATCAACATTATCATCTGATTTTATGTGTAATATTTGCTGTTGTTTTGTTTGATAAGCGTTGCTATCTTCGACTGAAATGGTAATTTGAGTGTTATTTGGATGACATTTAACAAAAATACAAAAAACGAATTCGAAAAACACCTGTTCCATTTTTCAATTAAAAAAAGGCATACGGTATTACGAAAGGTGCATGTCGAATAAGATTTCCGACAAAGTTCGAGCCCTAACAACTATTAATTCGTAGACAAAGCATCTTTTTGACAATACAACATTCTTCTAGATTACACATTTTTCAAAATAACATCGACTACACCACACACGTTTTACTTTTCTGAAAGAATGTTTTGTTATCTTTAAATTTATAAATAATATATAAGGGGAAATTATTTAAATTACTTTAAATAACAAAAGATAAATTAAATTAAAACAGTTCTTCTCTGGTTGAATGTCAATTGATTATTATTCATTTCTTTGTTTTCCGCTTCTTGATATTATTAATTTTACATAATTTGATTTTATTGTGTATGAACAAATACTTGTGTAAACAAAATATAAATTACCTAGATATGTATGGGGCATAGCGTGATTTAGGATTGCACAATTCATTTGCTGTATCGGCAATTGATTAAACATAAACATTTCCGCATACAACATACAAAGACTTTATTGTAAATTGTCGTATCGGCAAATGTTTGTATTTAAACATATTTTCGACGATGACTTGAGTCGTAAAGACCACTAAGGGTAAAGCCTTCTTCGTCTCAGCCGCAGTCTACTTTAAAGTAGGCAAGACGACCATTGGCTGGGAGAAGGCAAATGATGAATCAAAGGCGGGCAATAGTGAGGGGACTTCCACAGTCCTAACACCATCCACCTCAGCTAAAAAGGGAGAGTTAGAAATAACCAACTCCCAAGAAGATAAACTATTAGCCGAACAATGATCATGCTCATGCAGATCAACCTCCATCGGAGCAAAACGGCTACTCAAACTCTGATGGAAAAACTACAAAAAGGTAAGTTACATGTCGTTCTAGTACAGGAAATGACAAGGTTACTGGACTAAATGATCCTAATTACCAAATTTTCTATGCTCATACAGGAACTCGACCGAGAACTTGTATTATTTGTCACAAAAACCTAAACTATCTCTTTTCCCCAGACTTGTCCACCGCAGATGCCACCGTCCTGCAACACGGAAGCCAACCAATGCTCTTAGCATCGGTTTATCTCCCGTCGGACTCACCGACACCTCCACCGACGTCGGAACTTGAAGAGATGGTAAAAACGGCCAGGATAACAGGTAATGAAATTCTCATAGGGTGCGATGCGAATTCTCACCATATAGATTGGGGAAGTTCGAACTGTAACCAAAGGGGGGATGCTTTACTTGAATTCCTTAACGAAAATGACCTTTTTACCCTTAATGTTGGGAACACGGCAACTTTTGTTAACAAATTAAGGGAAGAGGTTCTAGATATTTCAATTTGTTCGAAAAATTTAGTGGATGATATCCAAGATTGGCATGTCTCTAGCGAACATTCCTTCTCGGATCATCGATACATTTTATTTAAACTGACACACCCACCACCTGAACCCATCAAGTTCAGGAATAAGGCTAAGACTGATTGGCCTAAATTTAGAAGAAATCTACAAGCCCGTCTAACTACTCCTCGCACAGACTTAAGGTATGTCGAAGAGGTTGACGAGGAAGTGGACAAAATAACGAGGAGCCTAATTGAGTCCTTCAAGGAATGCTGTCCACTCCGGGAAAGGAGATCTCCCCGAGATAAACCCTGGCTAACAGGGGAACTGATAAATCTTGGGAAGGACGTCCGAAGACTTTTCAATAGGGCTCGTCGTAAAAAACACGCAATATACTGGGATGACTACCATGTTAAGCTCAGGGATTACAACAAGAAGATTCGAATAGCCAAACGCAACTCCTGGAGACACTTCTGTGAACAGGTTGATAGCGTTAATGACGTCTCAAAAATCAAGAAATTCTTATCGAAAACCCATTCGCAGCCTGAAACTCTTGTCGATAGGGACGGGATTCGGGCGGAATCGATGGAACAGTCCTTAAGAATATTGATGGAAACACACTTTCTTACCGAAGAATATGGGCCGAATAGGGACCCTGAAATTGGTACCAATGTGTCCCGACGAACTGGAACCAACGTGGAACAGCAGACGGGACCCGAAGGGGAACAATATGAAGGGCCTAATGAGGAACAATATCGAGAGGAAAGATATGATAGAATAACCGAAAATATGGTAATTAGGGCAATACAAAGCTTTGCCCCCTTTAAGGCAGCAGGCCCAGATGAAATCTTTCCTGCTCTATTACAAGAGAGCGGGGACTTGATTAGCAGTAGTCTGGCTGGCATATTCTCTGCTTGCCTAAAACTTGCGTATACCCCCAGAGCATGGCAGGAGGCCAAAGTGGTCTCCATACCAAAGCCGGGAAAGGAAAGCTACGCGAACCCTAAGGCCTATCGACCGATAAGTCTTACATCCTTCCTACTGAAAACCATGGAGCGAATAGTCGATAACATGGTTAAATCTCAAATCCCAAATGAGCTGTTGAAGTTCAAACAACACGCTTATTTAAAGGGACGCTCAGTAGAAACTGCGCTTCATGAAGTAGTTCACCACATAGAAAGATCTTTCGATCTAAAAATCTTTACTCTAGCCATATTCATTGATATAGAAGGAGCTTTTAACAATGTATCAACAAATACGCTACTCCACTCCCTAGAACGTTTCGACATCGACCGGGATATCAAAGCCTGGATCAGTCACATGCTAGGGAATAGATGGATAAGTTGCGAGGTTGTTGGCATTAAAATAAGAGACAAGGTTTGCTGTGGGACACCTCAAGGGGGAATTCTATCCCCCCTTCTCTGGGTGACCACTATAAACAGTCTTCTAAGGATTCTAACCGATAAGGGTTTCCAACCTGTCTGCTACGCAGACGATGTAGCGATACTGTTAAGGGGAAAGATCCTAGAAATTTATGTAGGAGGGCATCGGATGCACTCGAAATAGCATACGATTGGGCACAACCAAGGGGATTAAATGTGAACCCGGAAAAGACTGAAATATGCCTCTTTACTAGGAAGACGAAAATAGTCGAATTCGATGAACCCCGCTTCCAGGGCAAAACGATTAGAATCACACAAACGGTGAAATACCTTGGGGTGATTCTCGACAAAAAGCTCACTTGGAAAGACCATATTGAGAGCAAAGTCGCGAAGGCTCATCGGATATGGGCCATTTGCAGAAGAGCTATAAGTTCAAAATGGGGTTTAAACCCGAGGATGACTCATTGGCTTTACACAAGCGTCGTTAGACCAATTCTAACCTACGCATCCGTAGTCACATGGACATTAATGAACAGGAAATGCTATATTAAACCATTCCAAAAAATACAACGCCTCTGCTGCATAGGAATCAGCGGCGCAATACGGACTACATCTACGAGGGCTTTAGAGACGATTCTATCTATACACCCGATCGAGATTAGAATTAAATATGAGGCAGCTCTGGGCATGTTACGACTAAGAGTAACAGGGGAATACATCACCGACCATATGACCAGACACCAAACAATATTGGACCAGATACCGGAATTCAACACAGTGGATTTTAGCTGTGATAGAATCGCGGAAGTGTCGACAAACATACCCTGCAGTATAAGGATACCTGACAGGGAAAGCTGGTTGAACGAAAATTTTCTACGAAACCTTCCAGGGTCACACTACTACACAGACGGATCTAGTCTGCATGGTAGGACTGGTATAGGTTTCTATGATGAGGACCGTTCCAATGGCATACACCTACGCATTCCGGACCACAACTCTGTCTTTCAGGCCGAAGTGGTCGCGATAACGGAATGCATAAGATCTATTGACGTACGGGCAATCCCAAGCCCCGGAGACGTGAAAATATTTTCGGACAGTCTAGCGGCTATCAGGGCGATATCCTCGGACAAAACTAGATCAAGGACTGTCCTCAGATGTAAGGAAGAAATTGCAAACTTCACTACAAGAGGCAGACTTGAAATCATTTGGATCCGAGGACACAGTGGTATAATGGGAAACGAGATTGCAGATGAACTGGCCAGGAAGGGTTCTTTCCTGGAGGGTGTCAATTTGGAAAACCCAATACCCTTCCAGGCTCTCAAATTGAAACTATCGGAGTGGGCAACTAATTCACATACTTCAATTTGGGAGGAAACTGACGTGGGTAAGGCTACGAAGATACTATGGGGCTCTCCAAACACTTCGAAGACTAAGGAAATCCTTAGTCTAAATAGAAAGGAACTGAGTAGGATTATTGGCATCCTCACTGGACACTCTGAACTGAGGGCTCATCTATACCGTATAGGACGGGCAGAATCGGCCACATGCAGAGCTTGTGGAGAGGATGACGAGACCCTAGAACACTACCTTTGTTATTGTCCTGCATTTGCCGGAACAAGGGTCAGAAATTTATCCAACGAAATCATACCAGGCCTAGCGGCTCTTAGGGGGATACGCTGGAAAGCACTCAGGAGATTTGCTATCGAGACCGAACTCCTAAGTTAAATAAGGAGTAGATTAACGGATGAGCACGAGGATGTAGAGCGCACAACAAGCCGACTTTCTGGCTTAAGTGTATATCCAGGTAAAACGGATATTAGCTATGTGTATTCATGGCTCCTCTTTTTCAACCTAACCTAACCTAACCTGAGTCGTAAAGAAAAATACATTTATTAGTGACTAACTGAAGTCATCGTCCACCTTCTTCTTCTTATTTATTTGCCTATTCGTCATACGAATGTTGGCGACCAATTCAATTACATTGAATTACATGTTATAAAACTAAAAATTTCATAAGTTCCCAGGATTTCGGCAAACACTCCTCTATCTCTTGCCGCACTCAGAAGATATCCTACATCTCGGAATTCAGTCCACTCCTGAATATTTGAAATCCAAGCCATTTCTTTTCTTCCTTTAGAAGGCTTTCCGTCTATTCTCGACTTCGTGATGGTTTGTAACAATCTGTAGTTTGGATTTCTCATAATATGTCCAAGGTAGGCTTTTTTCCGTTATTTTATAGTTGTTATGAGCTCTCTATTTCGATGCATTCTTCTCATAACCTCGTTATTTGATATAAAATCGTTCCATGGTATTTTTAGTATCCGTAGATAAATCCACATTTCGAAGGACTCTAGCTTTTTCACATCTGTCACTTTAATGGTCCATACCTCCATTGCGCACAGTAGTACCGACCATACGTATGCTTTGATAAACCGCTTTTTCGTATCTAAGTTTGTATCATGACTCGTTAGAACTTTTTTGTATTAAAAAAAAGAATCTCTTGCAATTTATATCCTTCGTCGCATTTCATTGATCATTACTCCAAGATATTGAAAGTTATGAACCCTTTCGATGGAAAAGTTTTGTATTTTTAAGTTCGCTATGCCGAAGTTATTTTTTCTGTTCACAACCATATATTTGATTTTCCAAATACTTATTTTCAAACCATATATTTCACTATATGTAACCAGTCTATTCATTAAATCTTGGAGGCCAGTAATACCATCAGCCAGTATTGTGGTATCATCATCTAATATTATATGTATATATGCCGCCTATAAAAATACCCCCAGATATGTTGTTTATAGATTCCTGGAAGATCCTCTCGGAATATATATTAAACAATAGTGGGGACAGTATACAAACTTGCCGAACGCCTCCCGATATTGAAATGCTTTCAGACAGCTCTCCGTTAACCTCAATTTGTGCGGATTGGTACCAATAAAGACTTGATGCATCGGATTTCCTTGTCATCTATACCGATTGACATAAGGATGTCCATTAATTTGTCGTGTTGCACTGTGTCAAGCGCTTTTTCGTAATCCATGAAGCATAAGAAAACGTCCTTTTGTACATCTCTTCATTTTTGGACTAAAATCTGTAGAGAGAAAAGCGCTTTACGGGTCCCATTCCTTCTTTAAACCCAAACTGGGACTCCCCCATTTCCTTTTCTCATTTTGAGTATATTTTCGAGGGAATTACTCTTAGGAATATTTTCGGGGCGTAGCTCAGTAGATTTATAAGTCTGTAGTCATTACAGGATTTTGCGCAGTTTTTCTTGGGTATGGTTATAAATGTGGATTTTAGCCAGTCTTGCGGATATTTTCCTGTATCATAAATGTGGTTAAACACCTTTGTTAGTAGGTCAATATTATCCGTATCTATCAGTTTTAGTACTTCAGAATGAATCTCGTCAGGGCCAGTGGATTTTTTATCTTTTAGTGATATTATGGGGGATTGTAATTCGTGTCTCGTTATTGAAGTTCCTGTAAGTGGCACATCTATTTGTGTATCAAAAACTATGCGACCGCTGCCCGAAAAAACTTGTTCAATGTACTCTTTCCGAATATTCTTTTTTTTTCCTCAATATCAAATACAGCTTCGTTGTTATTGTTATATAAATTATAATTTATTTAAAATTTTATGTGGCAAAAAATATAATAAATTACTTACCAATAATTTTTTTGAAGCAGTAACATTTTATTTTATACTTTAAATTTTTTTTTAAAACACATTTTTTAAAAAAATAATTCATTCTTCACCTTTTCACTAAAATATGACTTTGTGCTGTTGCAGCTGCCAAACGAAAAGAGATAAAGCAATAAAACAAAGATGAAATTTTATAACGGAATATTAACTGCAAAATATAACAACAATTTTGCATTTTGAATTATTACTTTCTTTGTTATGACGAAACGCGTTAAGTCCGTCTAGAGGCGGTTTGGTGCATTAGAGGGTAAAATTAGTCAATGGATAAATCCTTACAGACTATTACAAAAAGTTAAATAATAAACTAAACTAAAAGCAATAATTATCAGTTTAAATTCATTATTAAATTTTGTTTTATTGTATTTCGTGGCAATGAAAAATCTATGTATCTATATAGGATGTTAAAATCGCAACACATTCTCCTGAATTTATCCACAAGAGTATAGTTTAATCGAAAAAATGTAACATTTAATGGTTCGAAATATCTTACAAAACGTTGAGGCACATTAAAACAAATTTTATTTAATAGAAATTTAGAGCTGACCTCCCCTTGAATTAGATTAATCACAAACGAAACTTTCTGCATGATTCTACGAATTATTAATTTCAGCAATTTTATTAACGCAATTTTATTAATCCATGTACCAGGGCAGACCACGCAAACAAAAAAGTAAAAATTGCTTCTGAACAGATTCAACATGTTGTTTATGAATTTTATAATAGGAATCCCAAATTATGGACACATATTCCAGAATCGGTCTTACTAGAGTCGTAAATAGCTGTTTCGTAGTATAGGGATCGACAAATTCCTTAGCCCAACCTTTGATGAAAGCAAGAACTCCTCTGGCCTTGTTGACAGTCAAAGTTACGTGTGGTACAAAACTAAGTTGTGGATCAAGTAGTATACCAAGATCAAGAAATGTATCGACCAATTCTAGTTGGTAGCCACCCATTGAATAAGTAACAGCGATGAAGTTGTTTCTGGAAAGACGCATGCATTTACATTTTTGGAAAATTAGATCCATTAAGTTCTGATTGCACCAGAAATCTGATTGAAGGTAGGCGTGTTCAGCATATTGATTGTAGCAGTAGAAAATTTTCACATCATCAGCGTAAATTAGAATATTACTGAAGTTTATAACTTTGGGGAGATCATTCATAAAAAAAAGAAAAAAGAATTGGTCCCAAATGCCTGCATTAAGGAACGCCAGAAGTACAGGTGAAATATTTAGAACTTTTATTTTCAAAACGTACACTTTGCTTTCTATCCGTGAGATATGACTATCCAATTTAAACTGAAAGGTGATAATCCTAAATCTAACCTTAAAAGTAACAGTCGATGGTATATCTTGTCAAATGCCTTGCTGAAATCTGCGTAAACATCATCAGTTTGTTTTCCAAACACAAACACATTATTAATTAAAGTTGTAAAATGAAGCACATTTGATGTAGTAGAACAGCCCTTCCGAAAGCCATGTTGAGCTCGTGACAATATTGAAGAAGCATAGTGACATAGGACATCAGTAATAAATTTTTCAAAAAGTTATGAATCGCATTATCCATATTTTATCCATATTTTATTGATGCATTATACAAAAGGGCTAAAGGATTAGCTAAAGATGAAGCACAATTTCTCAGGATACAGCTAGGCACGCCGTCAGGCCCACAACTGTATGAAGCCTTTAATTTTTGGATACTTTTGAGAATGTCGAAATTATCTATGGAAGGAATTATCTATGGGTATTCTTTGCAGACATCGTATTGATCGCTTGAATAACTACTTGGAAAAAAATTCGCAAAAATTGCTAATAACATCATCATCACCATATTCAAGATTATTAGTTTCAGAACAGATGGATAACCACTACATTTTCTTTTCGAATTTACAAAACTATTAAATGATTTCGGATCCCTTTTAAAATTGGTTTTAACTTTTTTTAAATAATTGTAGTACAAAGAATTGTTGAGAATATTGTATTCCGCACGACTGACAGGGTATTTGCTATAATCATAAACCTAGATTTTTTACATTTCTTATATCGCTTGTTCTTTACATTTTTAAGATTAGATAATTGTTTGTTACCCCATGGAGGGCCAGTATGTTTCTTTGGTACACATTTATCCATATAAGTGTGAATAGTTTTATAAAAGTTCTCGAGCATTCTATCGATTGAGCTTGAGCTGCCAGTGGGGTATTCGACCTCATTTTTGAGCCAAAATAGAAATTTTTTTTTTTGATATTGTAATTAATTTTGGTACCCGGTAAAAATAGATAAAATTCTGCATCTTTGTGTGAAAAAAATACATCACTAGGATTAACGGTGCCCCCGCAATGCATCCTGCAAGTTGCGCTTTCATTCGTTATTCGTTGCGCTCGGTGACTGTTTGAAGTTTTTACGTTTTTCAAAGTGTTATTTAAAAAAAAAAAGTCGAAGCAAAGCTTATATTTTAGTATGGAGCCATTAACTTCAGGTATTTAACTAGCTTTAGGGAAAAAATTTTTTTTTTTTAAATATATCTCTTAACATTAAAAACATTTTTTTTTCGTGGAGTCCAAAAAATTAGCATAATTTTACATGTATGTAGACATATCGTTATAGGTTAGCTTAGTTGAGCTCTAATTCTTTATTTATTTGGTTAAATATACCTTTCACAAGATTGCTGCAAAAAATTGGGGTGCCCTTTTGCGCCTTTTTTGAAATACATATTCATTTTCTTTAATAAATTATCTTCTGTTTGTGTTTGATGTTGTGGTTCTCTTTGTTTTAGAGTTTATACTTACTGTTGTTGCTATTGCAGTTTTATTGTCACATTTTGCTTTAAAAATTTTTAGTATTGTAGCATGTATGTGGGGTCAAATTTTTTGCCGACCAAGCGTATACCGAAAAAATAATATGCTGAAAAGTTGTGCTTTTCAAAAATGGAATTTACTTAGTTTTTCAAATTTGTATACCTCGTAGAAATGTGTTCATGGCAAGTCGGAAATTCCCTTAACACATTCATGAAATGTGTGTTGTATACTGATTTACTGATCAATCATAAGTTCCTTTAAGTGTTTAGGATTCAGTCAACAGGAACAAGGATTTTTTTTTAAAACACTGGCATATGATTTAGGAACTATGGTTCCTTAGGCAATTTTTTTCGAATTTACTGTACATTGCGTTTCTACCACACGCTTTATAAAATTATTTGAGTCCGAACAAATTGACCTACCTAACTTATACAAACATATCTATATTCGTGTGCCAAACAATTTTACAATATCAAATCAACATTAATATAATAAGTAAATGAAGAAGGGTGAAGAAAACAAATTAGCTAATAACGTTTAAACAAAAATATAATAAAAAATAAAACAGAATATTTTGTATTTTTATTTTGTTGAAGTGTAATCGGTTAGGCCATACATATGTGAATTGCGTTTATGTGGTTATATGGGGCATATTAGACTTACAATATTAAGTATTTGTGAAGTACTGAGTGTTTTAAATATTTGTGCAACGGTGAAAGGGAAAACCGATTCAAAAAGCAAACTTAAGCCAATTCGAAAATGTTTTAATAATATTTCAGGAAGAAGTTCAACTACACCTTGCTTTACGCGTCAAGAACTTTACAATATAATGAAGAGCTCTGGAATAAACAAAACGTACTTCACCGTCAGATGAAAATTTAGCAAAATTTGATGATATTATGAAGTGTTTGAAGCACGATTTTAGGTCTCGCTGGATCTGTGCGCACAGATTGGAACGTTTTTTAAAAAATAACCGAACTTCGTTAGACTCTTCCATCGCCTTTGACTGCCGTCCACAGCTGAAACGCGGTCGCAAGGAAACTTCATTTGAAGAATCAAGCACGCGATCGAAGAACAGGAATACGCAGTATTTACGAGACAATACACGCTTGCCTATGTTAGCTTATGCTATTCAAGCGGGCTTTAGGGCTTCTGGAAATGTCGCTTCAAAGTTAATAAGAGAAGTGATTTCCTCCCCAACAAGAGCCATTCAATATAAAAAAAAGTTTAGCAAGATCGACGGAGATTAAGATGTCCAGAGAAGAAGCATTATCGGTTTTAGTTGAAGCTCAACTTTCACGCCATCAGTACAATATTATCCAACACTCTGCCCCAAAGAGGTTTCCGTGCTACTCCGTGGTGCAATCAGCAAAAAAGCAGTACTATCCAAACGAGCAATGCATAAAAGTAAGTGAAACTTCAGCTGAAGTCAGTGTACAAGCACTTCTTAATCACACTCCTCTTAATGGTACAGAATTCTGTCATTAATAGCTTAGATGAAAATGAACGGAATAAAATTTGCTTATATACAAAGTGGGGCTTCGATGGGAGTTCTGGCCACAATTCGTACAAGCAAGCCTTTCTTGACGCAGAAGCTAGCGATTCCTCTGTTTTCATAACATCAATTGTGCCATTAAGATTGGTATGTGATGATAAAATATTCGGCAAATTCCTCGTCCTGCTTCTACCAGGTTTTGCAGGCCTTTAAAAATTGCGTTTACAAAAGAGACTGCAATTATTTCGAAACAAGAAAAAGCAAGAGTAGATGAAGAAATACGAGATCTTACTGATTCTACGGTAGCAATTGGAGAGAATATTGTGAAAGTTCAACACAATTTAATTTTATCAACGATCGACGGAAAGGTGTGTAATGCACTAACAGAAACAACATCCACACAAAAGTGTTACTTATGCGGTTCCACCAGTAAAGATTTTAACAAAATCGACGAAATGGTAAAAAAAAGAGGTGAAAACCGAGAATCTACAATTTGGAATATCAATCTTACATGGTTGGATCAGGTTTTTTGAATGTCTTCTTCAACTTTCATACAAACTTCCCATAAAAAAATGGCAAGCTAGATCGTTAAGTGAAAAGGAAATTGTTGCTGAAACTAAAGAGCGTATCCGAAAAGCATTCCGGGAAAAGCAGGATTGATTGTCGATCAACCAAAACCAGGATTTGGTAACTCCAACGATGGGAATACGGCCTGACGTTTCTTTGTTAATGCAGAACTATCGGCTGATATTACTGGTATTAAGTTGGACTTGATAAAAAAAAATGCATATAATAATGATTGTGGTTTCTTGTGGTCATGAAGTGGATGCAACAAAATTTAAAGAATTTGCTCACCACACAGCCAGATATTTTGTACAAAATTATCCGTGGTATCACATGCCTCCTACTTTGCACAAATTTTTTATTCATGGGCCAGAAATAATAACAAACGTTTTGTTGCCAATTGGTCAGCTGTCAGAAGAAGCACAGGAAGCGCGTGACAAAGATTTTAAAAAATATAGAGAGAAATTTTAGCGAAAAGTCAGCCGAGAGCAATCGAATATGTTTTTCATTTCTTCTGATCCTTTGATTTCAAGCAAGAGAAAGTTGCTAAAAAAAAAAACTCAGAGCTTACCAAAAATGGCACTGGAGCTATTAAAAGCCCCAATATTGCAGAAGGAAAATCCTGACGATGACAAGGTAGATGAAGATGATGATGTACATGATGCAGATAGTGATGGCAATGAATATGATAATGAATATGAAGATGAATATGAACATTGTAATCAATGCGATTTTTTAACTGAGATCGAGTTTTATGATTAGAATAATATAAATACAAATAGCTCCCTTAAAATTGTGTTTTTTGAGGTTAGGGGCGATAGAAGACCTGTTAAGTTAATTTTGACCCCGGATGCGGATTTAGCGAACCAAAATTCATTGATTTGCTTACCAGATCAACATACAATGTTTTAAGGGCTGTGTAATTTCATAACATGTAAATAAAAAGTCAATTTTTTTTTTCTTAAAAAAATCATTAAAAAAATTTTTCAACTGAAAAATATCTACAAAACGAGTTTTTTTTCTTGTTTCAAAGTATTTTACGAGAAAAAGCCGTAATATCGTCAATTAAAGGCTTGTAAGAATTATGGTTCAATACCCCACTGTGCATCGAAAGGAAATAACAGATTGTTCCAATTGGTGTTTGAAATAAGATTATTAAGTGCAACATAATTATTTTTTTTTTTTTTTTTTTTAAGCAAAACATATATTTATTAGAGCGTTGTTCAGGCCCGCTATCCAAAATCAAATTACTGAGGTGATGAAGATCCTCAGGTAGAGTTATGGGATCTGAACGAAATACAAAGCAACCATCACGGTCATTAACAAACACAAGATTTATAAATTTTCCATTCGAATTATGAATATAATTTAGTTGGTAAAGGGAAAGGTCAAAAATTACAATTAAAAGTTCATCATCGGGATTTTTAGTAATAATAGGAATTAGATCAGAAGCATCGAATGAGTAATTCCATACAATTGACGGTCAATTAAAGTCACCTACAGCAAATACTAAGTTGTTGGGTTCTACAAGAAGTGTTACGGTTTTTATGGCTTCCGCATGTTTTAAATAAGGAGATACACCAGAACAAGGTGGGATGTAAGAGCATGTTAAAAATAATCTTTTGTGTTTGAACTTTATTACAACACTTATAAATTCAATCGATAAAGTAATATCATGCAAAATAACTTCAGATTGAAAAAGGCATGAGATGGCTGTAAGAACACCGCCACCATTACGGTCATTTCTATTGCATCGAAAAATTTTGTATTTATTACAAAGCAGCTCAGATTCAAAGACTTCATCTTTTAACCAAGTTTCGGTAAAAACAATAACATGATGTTCAAAATCATAACTATTGATAAATAATTTTTTCATCTTAGTATTTAATCCGCGGACATTCTCGTACATAATATTTAGACGATCGAAACGATAATTTTTTAGTTTGATTTCGTTGTATATTTATCGACCTTTTTCTATTTTATATTTTAGTTTGTTTCTTTAGAGTTCTCTAAATCAGGCTTTTAAGGTTAAGTACTTATATAAATAAAAGATTATTTATTTCATTGTTTTACTCCGACGTTTCGTTGGTATTTTTTCCAACTTCCTCAGGGAGAATATTTTATTAAATCTGGCAACCACATAAAACATAAATAAGAAAAATAAAATGTAAATAACAACATATAATTTCTACATTTGTTTTAAGAATACTTCACTTACAGATAATCCTTTTCCAGATTTACATTATTTTTATAAAATATATCACAGGTTTTTTATCGACGACACAAAACACTTATATGTATAATTTAATAAAAATAATCGTAAAAATACAAAATAAAAATATCACAGTAACAATTCTTAATAATGCTACAATCACAGTTGAGTTAAAACTAAATTATTGCTACAGTGTAGTTAGAGTTGATGTTATCTATCTCTTCTCTCCTATTTATTGCACTCACGTTACGTTGTTGTATTCTAAGACTTTTTAAAGTGTAGCGTTTTTTCTCCTTTCTTTCTTTGTCTAAAATCTTAACATTATTTAAATCGGCTGTGTGTCCCTCTTCAAAACAATGTATTGCCAGTGCAGTACTTTGTCTGCTTTTACTTATGTCGGCTTTATGTTCTTCTATTCGTGTGCCTAAACTTCTTTTTGTTGTACCCACATAAACTTTACCACACGTTTCCTCTGCTTTGCCTATGCATTTGATCTCATAGACAACATTACTTTGTTCTCTCTTTTCGATCTTTGTTTTTGTAAATAGTGAATTTATTTTTTACTTGGTCTATGTGCTAGTATTATTTCGTTGTCTTTTATTATTTCCCTGAGTTGTTTATTTTCTGTAAGTTTAGGTACGTAGAGCAGGCTGTAGAATTTGGCGTTGCCAGATGTATTGTTGGTAGTGTTACCCCTTGAATGTTTGATGTTTGTTACATTATTAATTAAATTTCTTGTAATTTGTATTGGAAAGTTGTTTTTTGTTAAGATATCTGTAATTTTTATAATGTTTTTCGATTTAAATCTATCATCACTTAGTGTTTATTTTTTGTCCCATCGGTTGTGTTGAATTGTAGTTTATTAGTCGTCCAGAAGCAATTGATTTTGTATACCAATCTGTTATAATGCTATTGTTTTCCCTATAAATTTTTATATCCAGATATGTGTATTTTAATTTCGTGTGATAAATGTTTAATATTTTCAAAATTATATCTTCGTCCTTTTGTTTTACTATAGCAAATAAATCGTCTATATATTTCGATACGAGTTTAATTTGTACATTGTTTTTTCGTAATTCTCCTGCGGTTTCTTCCAGTAAGGTATCCAGGACAATGTTAGCTATAGTTGGGGACAGTGGATTTCCCATAGGCATTCCATATGTCTGGTTGTAGAGTTTTTCACCATACATAAAATAATTATTGTCGTTTAGGCAAAACTTAAGTATCTGTAAAAATTGTGTTCTGGGTATTTTTGTGTGATTGCGCAGCGTATTCCACTTTGTCATTATGTTACTAATAGCTAAATGTATGGGTATGTTAGTAAACAACGATACCACGTCTAAAGATACTAATATGTCATCTTCGTCCAAGCATATTCCTTCTAATTTTTCTTTCAGTTGTACAGAATTCTTTATGTTGTATTTTTCAAGTACTATGTTTTTCAAAATACCTCCTATATATTTGGATAGACCGTAGCAAGGAACTTCCACAGATGACGATATCGGTCTTAATGGCATGTTAAGTTTATGGATCTTCGGAAGTCCATATAGTCGAGGAGCTGTGGCCGCATTTGATGTCAGCCTTATCTTATCATAACGTGTGATGTATTCATGTTTATATAAATCATTTATTAGTTTGTTATTTTGTCTCTGTAATTTTTGTGTAGGATCTACGCATATCGTCTTATATGTTAATTTACCTCTAATAATTTATCCATTCCTTCTTCATAATCTTTTCTGTACATTATGACTGTTTTGTTCCCCTTATCAGATTTGGTTATAACTATTGTATCTTTATATCTTCCCAAAAACTTCCTCGTATTTTCAAAAATATTTAATATAAACTTATCCTTTTGATTATTTCTCATAATTCTTTTTTAGTTTTTTGAAATTATATCTTGATGTGGCAGCCGAGCAATGTTGTTACTTAATCCTGGATTAGGTTAAAATACATATTTTCGCACTAGTGTATTTTTAGGCCAAAATTCAGGTTCAACAAGTTTTGTAAATAACTCTGGAGATGTTTTAATTTTAAACAAAATAATATTTCTCGGTTGAGAGTATGAAAATTTATGTATTCAAATATCGGCATCAATATTAAGACTGGATTTAATATAGAAATGAACGTCCTCAACAGTAGTATCAGCAGGAAATCGGGATAAAAAATATATTGATTGTTTAACATCTAACCCTCCCCCTTACTTTTTCTACGTGTATAGCTATAATACAGTGCGACCATATACAACACTGCTAATAGTTTTTTTATTTTCTTTTTTTTCGAAGTTTCCGATAGATAGTTGACAGCTGACCTGGGGAGCGAGTTTCCGGTCTCAATCACTTTTAAACGTTCTTCTCTTGTTATGAGTAGTACCCTTTTTTATAATCCGATCTGATCCAAACAATCATTATTTATTCAACATTCAGTCTGATCCAATCAATCATCATTAATTCCAGCAATCATCATTTAACCTACATTCAGTCTGAGCCAATCATTCATCATTCATTCCAGCACTCATCATTTACACAACCTTCAGTCTGATTTAATCATTCAACAACATTCAGTCTGATCCATTTAGATGTGCAATCATCATTCAACAACATTCAGTCTAATCCATTTTGATCTGGTAAATTGTGAATCATCTTGAATAAACCTGAATTAAGAGGCAATATACAACAATAGCCATCATACCTTTTTTATTTGGAGATATACAGAAACCACATGTAAGTTACTGGAAATAAAACCCTGACCTTCAATACTTAATTATAATTATATCCTCCCGTAAATATACATAAACCCATCCAACAGGGTGACAAAACCTACAAAATTCATTGATTGTTTGGAATAGTTTTTAGTTGTTTTATAATAAGAATCGTTTTATTATCTTTTTATTTCATCAAAACACAATTAGTTTAATGTCTGCTCCGGAGAGCGCGTCAATTTAGACTGCTTTTTATTTATTTTATATACTTAAAGCTACTCTAAAATACTACACACACTCACACATTCACACACTTAATTAACTTGAGCTATCGTGGGAATTAATTGTAATCAACGTGTGAGAACTAGCTGACACAACAAGTTCTCACAGGTAAATTGTGCAGTGCGAATAATAATACAAATATGCAAGGGTGTACTATTGCATCTTCGAAACATGGCAATAGACACTACTCAAACACACTACACCTTCCCTTTTTACAGAAAAAGTATGATCAATTAATATTTAATCATGATAGTTACAATCGACTCTCATAGTAACAAATTGATCATACTTTTTTTTTTCTTTACAGTTACAAAATTCTAAATTCACTTGAGGGTACTTTCCTTCCCCTTTTTTTTTATTTATAGTACTGCTAAGGTTAGAACTTAAAATTATGGTTTAACTAGCGAAGAGAAAAGAAAATATTGGATTAAAATTAAATTAAATTTAAAGAAATAGTTTTTTTTTAATTGAAGTTTTGACAATTTGAAGATTAGATACTTAAGGAATAAGAAAATTAGGAAAATTAAGGGGATTAGAATATTTGAAAATACATGTATTTTCGAAAGTTTTTTTTATTAACTATTTATTTCCTATGATGTAGTTTTATCCTATTCTTATGCACTTATATGTTTCTATTTCTATCCTTTACAAGTACATCAATTCTATCATCTAAATCTATAACCTCGAAAGGTCCCTTAAATGTAGGGTCAAGTTTATGACCAGACTCATTTTTATTTAAAACTAAATCTCCTATCAAAATTTCTGTTTCGTTTATTTTCCTATCAGAGTAGTTTTTCTGTCGATGTTTGGACCTTTCGACTAACTCTCTAGCTCTCTTTTGAGCTGTTTGTAGCCTATACTTAACCCCTTTCCCGTATGATTCGACATTGTATAATGGGTCAATATCATTTTGGTTCATGAACCGGTGTGGGCGTCAATACCATTTTTTCTCTGGTATTGTTTTGGGTCTTTGACTTCATGCAGAAGTCACACGATTTCACATACCTCGTCATGTTGTCCCAACGAAAATATTTCCTGATCTTGTTCGTCGTTCTAGTTATACCAGCGTAACCTCCAAACATTGGGTCCTCGTGATATTTATTCATTATCTGTCTTTTCCTAATTCCGTTCGTTATTTTTAGAAGTTTGGGTGTGAGAGTGATTTTTACTTTTTTGGAAGCGCTTCCTTTTTCTTTAAATTATGTGATACGTATATTTTCAAATAATTTCTCATCCAGTGACATTTGGAGTAACTTTGTGGCTTTATTACTAGCTATCTTTTCAAGCTGTGAGAAGAACTGATCTAGATCTATTTTCTCATTAGCAATAAGGTTAGGTATTTCCATGGATCCAATAATAATTTTCACTTTCTTAAGCTTCCCCACGTGGTTTTTAGTGTATATTCTGACACTCTTTCTTAATTTGCTATTGTTAACACCTAATATGCTCTTGGGTAATTACAATTCCCTCTTTGATTAATGTTGGACTATTATTTTCTCTCTTCGCTTGAAGTGTAGTCGTCGCCTTCAATATGTGATTTACATTAGCGTTCACAATGTCTGAAAATTCTACACGTGACAGCGCGTCTGCTGCATAACTTTCCTTGCCTTTGATATATTTTATCGTGAAGTCATATTCTTCTAAATCTAATCTCGTCTTCGTCAGTTTCGACGATGGATTCTTCATAGAGAATAGATAAGTCAAAGGTCTATGATCACTTTTAATTAAAAATTTCTTTCCATAAATATATGGCCTGAAATATTGGACTGCCCAATGAATGGCTGCTAACTCTTGCTCTATCGTTGACTTGTTACATTTACCTTTTGTGAAGGTTCTGGATGCATAGGCCACTGGTAACTGAATACTATTGTATTCCTGGATTAAAACAGCGCCGCAGGCGTATTTACTTGCACCTGTTGTAATGTAAATTTGTCTCTGAAAATCAGGGTACTGTAGTATCGTCGGACTTGACAACTGACTTTTGAGGTAGTTGAAAGAATTTTCACATTCTTTACTCCACTCAAATGGGACTTTTTTTCTAGACAGCCTACTAATGTGCCGAGATGATGAAAATTCGGTGCAAGGCCTGACTTGCAAAATCTGGGAAATTTTTCAATAACTTATTCATAATTTTCTTATTATGATCTGTGTCACTCTCGTCAACACGAACTATTTCATAGTCAGTCATCTTTTCAAATTCCAATTTCACATCTTCTAGTAAAAAATTGTCCTGTGTAGTATTCACTATTCTTATGTAAGGATTTTTATTAGTAACTAGAGTATTAGCTACGAATATTTCATTTCCTAAACTTTGATTTGGTATCAGAATTTCCCTCTCATGTGTGTCTAGAGTAATCCTTCTCATTACCTCGGATCTGGCCGGTATCGACAACGAATAGGGTTTTGGCGTATCGTATATAAGGATGGTAATATTAAGATTAAAATTCTCGGGTCTCATTATCAAAAATCCTTCATTCCTGTAGTAGTCAATAACAGTTATAGTTTCGGATAAAATCCAATCCTAATATTCCGTTGCTAGGTATGGGAAAGTCTCCTCCAACCACAATGAAGGAGTGTCTGAACGAAATATTATCCAAATTGAGGTCCATTTCTATTGTTCCTCTAGATTTTATCGATGTTTCCCCAATTCCGCTTATCTGAGTCGCACCATCAGCATTTATAAAGATATCAGGGGTCAATTTTGTCATTTTTAGTACCGAGATATCGGCTCCCGTATCAACTAAAAACGTACTATGGACGCCATTAGCGTCACTTTTCAATAAAACATAGCTACTTAGATTGAGATTTAAGTTATAAACCTTGTAATGGGGGACCCCATCAGCCATTTTCGTGAAATTATCTCTACTTAATTTATAAAATCTTCCCCCAGTTGCACGGTCTGGGGGATATGGTAGTTTTCCTGTGACCGTGCGTATCGAATATTATGATGGCGACCACGACTACCACTTCCGTTATTATTACTGTACCTTACGCTATGAGTCTGACCGCGACTCTGGTACCTTTCGACTCCGTTACCACGTCCATAACCGCGATTGCCATTCCTAGGGCCACCGCGATAGACATTAAGGTTATTACCATGGTAACTACCACGGTAATTTCCATTGTGGTTGTTGCCGATTGTATTACCACCAGAGCGGTAATGTAATATGGAATTTTGTCAATAGATTTGGCCAGGGCGTCATTTAAATTGCCAAATTGGCCTGATTCCATGACCAGACCTACCCTTTCATTGGTACAACTCTTGGTTATTGCGCGAACAGCGCTATTGGTTGCATATTTTTCCGTCAATTCGGTTGTTAGTCCGTCTGATATATGCGCTTTGAAGGCTTTTCGCTAGCTCTTTAATTTCCCCTGTATAATCATTAGGCGTTTTCCCCGCCTGTTTAAGGTTCATCATTATCCCTGAGATGACCTCAACGGATTCGCCCTTAACTGAAGTTTTTAGTTTATTTATTATTTCCTGTAGGTTCCCCTCGTTACCTCCTATGAGGTTACGTGATATCCCCTTTAATTTAGTTTTAACCAAATTAACTGCGACGGCAGTGTGGTCTCCTGTTATGGAGGCCACCAAATTTAAGGCGTCAAGGAAGCTTTGTAAATTTTTAGCCTTACCGTCGAACTCGGGAATAAGCCTTGAGGCAGTTCCCAAAAATTCTACCACTGATTGGGGCGTTTCATCAACTTCGTCTGGTTCTGGGTTATTAAAAGAAAAATCTATTGTCTCGTGGAGACTATGCGGTAATTTTACCTCTAAATTTTTCCTCAATGCAACTGATATTAGTTGCTCTCTAGTATCCTTCGGCTGCTACCTTATGAGCCGAAGCTAGCCTCAAGTAATTTACGTTCAGTAGTACTCTTATTTCCTCAAGTTTATCTAATAAAACTTGAAGGTGCTTATAAATTGTCTCTGGTTTTGTCGGTCGGTCATTATTTAAGCATTTATAGGACTTGTCGTAATTTTCCTTAATATTCCTAGCTCTCGCAATTATTTCTGACCAGTCCATAGGGTGTCAGTCATTACCTATAACTTTTTAAACCTGATCGAGTCCCTTACCTAGGGAAATGGTTCTTACATTATTTTTTCTGATAGACCTTTTATGAAGTGATATAATGTGGTTAACACTTGGGCGGCTAAAAGGAATATCATGATAATGTAATAAATTTTGGGTGTCTCAATTTCCATCCTCACCTCATTTAATACGTTAGCCGTTAGGTCTAAAATTTTTGATTCTTCTCCGTCCATGTTTAATTAAATATTTATCTTTAATAGATATGTATTAAAATTAAAAAAAAAAACTTTACAGAAAAAGAATTGAATTGCATTTGGAAGTATGTTAAACAGTTTATTACAAATTTTCGGTTAATTTTTTTCATCCAAATATAACACAAATTTTGGTAGTCCGTCAATCTATATAGTAATTATAATTATTCTGTTCTCATATTTACCTAATCTTCATAATTCAAATTTTAATTCCAAAATCTTTGTTTATTATAAAATCTCTTATTATAATAAAATTACTTCATAATATTAGAGAAGGAGATATTTACAATACATTGAGCAAAAAGAGCAGCATTCAACATTATTGGATATATAGCACGATCATTATTTGGTGTTTTGGACTCAGATTATGCCGAAGAAATGTCAAGAATTATTAATCAAGCGAAAATCAAGAAGGGGCACATCCTACAATTATTCAAAAATCAGACATCAATCATAGACTCAACCATAAACGTCATAAAGCAAGACGAAACCAGAACGCAAGATATCATCAATGAAATCTTGGAAAGCATCAATCAAGAAACGATTCTATTAGACATGGAATCGCAACAAGTCAGCAAAACACAACTATTCGGAATGCTGTTAACTCATCTCGTACTAATAGCAAAAAATCTTCAAAGAACAGAATCAGAAATCATTAATGTACTCACAGACGCACATAATGGAAGAATAAGTCCACTGCTACTATTACCTCACCAGCTTAAGACCAAGCTAGCTACCATCAAGCCTCATCTCCCGGCCTTTCATACACTTCCAATTGATAATGACAACCGAATTCAGCTATACAGGTTAATGGATGCCAAGGGCGTTGTTACCAAGGGAGAGGTAGTTTTCGAAATTAAGTTACCATTAGTTGACCAGCAAGTCTTACGAGTTATTTAAGATAGTTCCAGTTCCAATCGAGAAGAACCAAACACTCAACACCATCATACCAGATAGCTCCGACATCAGTATATTCCATTGTCTACTGAAGATGTCACCAACTGCCTAAAGATCAAACCTGATATTTACATATGCAAAAATAAGCAATTCAAGTTAGGGAGGAAGTCAGACATAAATTCATGTGACATCAACATATTCAACAACAAAAAAAAAAAAAAAAAAACAACTAGCTGCAAGTTAGCCCGACTGCCAGCGACCTCTGCATGGACTCAATTAAACTTCCCCCACAAATGGATATTTTCTATGACAGAAACCTCCGAATTCTTTGCAGTTTGCGGCACGGAAACTTTACAAGCCACATTATCGGGTTGTGAATCCTGAAGGAGGACCTAGTTGTGTTATCAAAACCAACACGATAACAATACAGGGACATTTTGGAGCATCAACCAATGTAGACCTCTCATATGTAAATTTTAAGCAAATCGAATCAATCGGCACACCACATGATATATGAAAGGTTCTTAATACAACAAGTCATCAATTCAAAACCCAACTAGATCAACTAACCGATTTACAAAAACAACTAAATGAATCAGCCCTTATTCACATCCCGAAAATTATCAACTCTAACAGTCAACTTCATCTTGAAGTAAGTTACACTGCCTTAATCCTCTCAATCGTGTTGACGCTTACTTGCATAGGCATGAAACTATTACGCGTATATCGCCGGTTGATTCTGCAAACATTGACCAAGTAACGGCAAGACCAATCCCACAAGCAAGGCCAGTAACAATCGACATCATTAGTTTTGTTTACATTTACACATTTATTAAGTTCAATAACTTAAATACTGTGTTTGTATAAAATCTAGAATAAAAGTCAACGACTTAATTACTGTTATGTTTTAGTCAGTAGTTCTTTGTTTATATTTTAATTATGACAACATTTTATTTTATTGCAATTCTGCATTTATATTGTATATAAACTGAACAGAAAATAAATGTCTTGTCAGTCATTAAAACAAATTTCTAGTTTTTAATTAAACTATCAACAAGGTCTTTTTCCAGTTCAACTGCTGGAAGTCTCTACTTAGTATCTATCCAAGTTTATGTGCTTGGATAGAAAACCTAAAGAGATACCCAACAGGATACATTTGAAACGATAAGTGCCATTTTCAGTTGAAAAGGATGTAATGTCTCTTGAATCTTCATGTGGTTCAATTTGGTGAAAACCTGACATCAAGTCAATGTTCGAACCGTATTTTGCTCTACCTAATTGATCAAAAATATCTTCTATTCTCGGAAGAGGGAATTTATCTGCCAATAATCTTTTATTTACTTGGCGATGGTCTACAAGTAATCGTCATATTTTCTCATTTAAATTTGGGAGCCCTTTTTTGGTACTATTAACAATCGGCTATTGTATTCTAAGGTTGATCGTTCCACAGTATCATCATCTATTAACTTGTCTATCAACTTCCAGTTTCTGCGACTGAGGGATTTTAATTTTTTTTATATATGTAGGTGTCTTGTCACCCAGCCTTAAGTGTTGTCTGTAAAAATTGTTTGTGGAAATTGTCTCTGTTTCCAAGGCGAATATGTCAGAGTAATAGAAAATTTCTCTAAAACCTTGTCCTTTCTATTATCATTTTTTTGCTTGCCGGCGGGATATATAACATCATACTCATTCAAATTCTCGGTTCTTATGGCATTAATCTTAATCGTTATGTTATCCTTGGTGGTATTAAGAATTCTGACATATGCGTTATCGGCTCGAACTATTGTATTCGCAATGAACACGCTTGGTTGTATCTCCTGGTTCAAAACCAGTAATTCTTTGTGTGGTGTGGTAAAACGACGGTGTCATTTCGGTACGTATGCTGTATTGGAATGGCTAGGGCCTGAAATTTCGGGGTCTCATGATGACACATTCTCTGTTCTGCATAAAATCAAGGCTAAAATTAAAATAACTCAAAAAATTCATCCCCACAATTCCCCTACATGGTATTGGAAAGTGATTTTGTACCACAAGAAATTTATAAGTTATCAAAATGTCTTCTCACCTAATTTCTAGTCTGGTAGATCCCATTGTCTTAATGATGCCTTCACCCATACCAATAAGTGACGTTATTTCATTCTCATTGATAAAATTATTTTCCCCCATATTTTCCTTTTTTATCAGACAGATGTCTGCTCCTGTATCTAAAAGTAAAACGAGACTTTAATTTTATCACAAACACATCAAAGCTAAGGTGCAATTTATATATATATGTTTTTCTTTCCCCAGAGGCTAATCGAGGTTTTCCGAACCGGAAAGTTCTGTACCTTCCAATGGTCGGATACTGCTGAGGGCATTTCCACCTCTGTAACGATTGTCAATCAATACGATAATATATACCCTCATTATTTCTGTTATTCTCGTAGGTGTTCCTAGCTATATCTCTGGAGTTGTTATTTCCCCTGTAGGTTCCCTGGTGACCCTGGTGCCAACTACTGTTGTTATTATTCCGGAAATTTCTATTATAATTTCTACGATACAAATTATTTTGCTGTCTATACTACAGTACAGTATCCTTCCTTCCGGTTATTTCAATGCACGTTTCAATAAATTTTTGTATTGCTTGGTTCAAAGAAGTAAACTGACCCGCCGTCATAGCATTTAACGCTGCCTTTGTAGTATATTCTTTGGCTGCCGCTGGTGGTATTCCATCTGAAATATAAGCGGTGTGAATCTTTTTCGCCAAATCCTCTATCTCATTAGTGCATGCGTTGGCTGTTTTATTTTCCTGCTGTATGTTCATCAGCTTAGCAATTAGTCCACCAACAGGTTTGCCTTTAGTGAACTTTGTATTTTCTCTTTAATTTGTATTATAGATGTTTCATCTGTTATCAGCTGCCTTGCGGTTCCTTTTAGCTTTGCCTTAATCAATGAAGCCGCTACAAGTTCATGAACCCCTTTTAGTTGGTCACTCATTATCAGGCCATCGATGAAGCTCTGTAAGTTCCTCACGTCTCCATCGTAGTCGGAAATGAATTTGGATGTTGTGTACACAAATTGTTTCACTGTTTGTTCCATATATTTTTTCTTCTTCGGCTACTACTTCATTGACTATTTCTTCCATAAATTTCTTTACCCTTTTTCCTTCTGTGTCAGTGTCACTTGTATCATCTGCTCCATTAACTGGTTTGGCACTTAGTTTCGAACTTATTATAATTAGTTTGTTGATGTCCAAATTAATCTATAATTGTATGGGATATTTTCCTTTGTACCATATTTGTTATATATTTTCAACAATCTATCCCGAACATCCCAATATATATCAACAACTATCTTCAAAGAAATATACGATTTAATAATATATCTTCGAAAAATATTAACGTTTTAGCTGGAGTTCCGCAAGGCAGCCCTCTTGGACCGCTTTTATATTCATTATTTATAAATGATTTACCGCAGATTATTCAGTTTTCAAATATCCTGATGTATGCTGACGATGTAAAAGTCTTTATGAGTTATAACTAATATTCCGAACATACTTATCTTCAAAATGATTTGGATTCGTTTCAGTCATGGTGCATTTTAAATTTAATGGAGCTGAATCTTAAAAAGTGCAAATATATGCGTTTTGTTCGAAAAAGACCAATATCTGTAAATTATGTGTTGGGCGGCTTTCAACTAGAAAAAGTCGATAACTTCTTAGATCTTGGTGTTTTATTAGATTCAAAGCTTAGTTTCGTTCTCATATTACAATTACAGTAAACAAAGCCAGAGGAGTACTTGGTTTTATAAAACGTTGGTCTAAAGAGTTCAATGATCCGTATGTAACAAAAACACTATACACGTCACTTGTGAGACCGATTTTGGAATATACCTCATTTATATGGGACCCTACCTATCAAACTCATATTGATAGCATTGAATCGGTGCAAAACAATTCCTACTATTCTGTCTTCGCAGCTTTAATTTTAACCAATTTTATCTTCCGTCGTACAACAGCAGACTCACCCTTGTTAAGCTGCCAACCTGAAAAAGCCGCAGGTCTATGCAAAACGTTTCGTTTCTTTTAAACATAATTAATGGCGATGTTTGTTCTGGTTTCCTGATCAACAATATTTCACTTAACATCCCCCAGCGGCCAACACGTTTCTTCTCACTTTTATCTGTCCAGTTTTAGAGATCAAATTATGCGAACGGTGATCCGCTTAGACGAATGTGTATTGAATTTAATAAGCTTTATAGATTTATTGATTTTTCTTCATATACAAATGTCATAAAAAGTAAAATAATAATTTATCTGAACACTTTAAATTAAATTTTTTAATTTTTCATTCATTGTTAAATGTTTTTGTAAATAGTCTGTAAGGATTTATTCCATAGATTAATAAATAAATAAATAAACACAGCCATGTTAAACCAAATGCTTTTTTGTATAATTTAATTTATATTTTGCCACTACTGCCGCTATTTTATTATAATCGTCCATCAATATCATATATAAAGTATTATTGAATTCCAAAATAGAACTAACTCTAAAACTGCAACACAATATTACTTATAACTAAAGCTATACCCGTGTCTTCAAACTGCTGATCTTGCACATGTGTATGGTGTCATGTATTGAGCAAGCAACGTCCACGACATTGTTATCAGCCAAAGCAGTGATCGCTGTGTTCTTGTGTTGTTGTGTAGCATACGCAAAACCGCTGATGGTGCACTATGTGCATGACCACTATGCGTGTTTAACTTGGCAACTACTTTGTTGCTGCATGAATGTGTTAACTCCTCCCTCGTTAAATTGAAGGACGTCCTCGGACTTCTTCAGGCTATCAATGAAATCTTGAATGTTGTGTTGGCGTCGAGTCCTCTGATGTTTTTTTAAAGCTTGAACGAGGTGTAGCAAAAGACCAAAAAGGTAATCGCGGCCATTTTAAGAGTTCCCTACTGTGAATTATCCATACTCAGCCTTTTTAAGTACGGCAGGCTCAGTGTTTCTTGGTGGCTTGTTATGTTGAGAAGCGTTGAGAATGCCGGGCCTGGAGATTTTTCTACAAGGTTCTTCAGGTTTCGATATAAGGAGTCGTTGACACTGACCTCGTCGTCAAAGGTGAGAAGAAACGTTCCCGTTACAACTTGCTCGTTGGCATCGCTAGTTCTGATCGTAGCGCTTTCATCATTGATAATTATAACGCCATCGTCAATGACTGTTATAGGTTCAAAATGGCTTGGACGAGTAGTGCAATGTGCTAGTCCGCCAGAATGAAGTTGCTGTGCGCACGTTGTATGAGGCAGCTTCCTGCAGAATGTTGTTGTAAGCGTGGCGGTACAATTACCAATTGACACCATTTGATTACATATTAAACTTAGCTTAGGATTTAAGTTTCTGTGTTTTAGAATTCTCTAATTAGGCTTTTAAGGTCATATTTAATAAGAAAATGCTCAAATTTATCATGCAATAGGACTTTAACATTTGCTATTTCCATTAGGTCAGTTATGGTTATACTTGTACAACGCTCAGTGATTGTTTTATTCAAATCATTGGAATCAAGAATTGCTGGGTTTATTATTCCAATCTTTGCAAGGGTGACCGACAACATTAATGTTTCTAGCTCTGAAATAAGGATTCTATCTCTTGCGAGTATGGTTTCATAAAGGTGACCAGTATCAAACTGTTTAGTTTTTGACTCCCTAGTAATGCATTTGTGGTGATTTAACAATATTATTCATTATTATAATTTTTTAACTTTGTACTTTTATATTTGTTAATATAAATTAAAAATATTTTTTTTTAGTTCTAAAGGTTCGGTCACATTAGGCAAAATTTTGCTCAAATAAGCGTAACCACTAAATAATGTATAATTTTCCTTGTATAATTTTCATTAAGTTATACAATATATGATATAGAATATAGTTAAATATATTAAATATTACTAATATAATAAAACATAACTTAATTTTATCTTTTATATATCATGTAAGATTGAATAAAACTTTCATAAAATTAGGGGGTTACGTTTATTTGGTCAAATATTTGCGTAGTCTGAACGCACCTTAAGAGTTTTCTGTTTTCAAAAAAAAAGAAAACTTATATAAAATTATTCTTATTCTAAAAAAATTAATTAAACAAATATTTCAAAAATAAATTCTTTAATTATTTTTTATAAAAAAGTGTTGGAGCTATTTTTATTTTTTTATTTATTCTTTCATAATCAAAAAGCCTTCAGTGGCCAACGGATTACATGGAAATCAATAAGTAAGATCTACTTATATAAGAGTTAACATTATTGCTTAAATATTTCACCTTAAATTTAATTACCTACCCCTTAAATGCACGCATTTGAAAGACATTTGATCATAGAGAAAAAATAATAAAAGAAACAACCAATAATGTTCTCTATATCCAGAGATTTTTTCTATTTAAATAAATGAAACAAATTCAAAGTAATTGAGTTTAGCTATGTTCTACTATAATATTTTTAAATTTTAGTAAACTAACAGCAAAATTTCTGCCATAACCTGGCGACTTTTACAATATATGATTTCTGCATAATCGGACACATCAACGCGGCGGTCCTTGTCGAATGTGAAAAGTTGAAAAAGTCAACAATATACTCCGGCACACCAAATTTAATGATTTTATAGAAGAATATTAAATAACGCATATTTACAAAATTAGAAAAACACATTCCCAAGAAATCAAAAACACCCTCTGTTACGTGAGCACCAACCCGAAGACTATACACAAACCTAATTATACGATTAAAACATTTTCTTACTCTCTCAAATCTCATAGAACTACAACACGTGTAAATTTCTAATCCGTACAAAATTATGGGCATAAGTAATGATTTAGCTATTAGTTTTCTTACCTTCAAAGGAAAGTACAAACCAACGCTATATACTCGTCGAAGGGAAAAACAAATCTTTGGAAATCAAATGATAATTTATCGTCTATATATATTCTTAAAGTTTTGTAATGCGAAATTATTGAATAGCTACATTGTTTACTCTTAACATGCATATGTCTAAAGGAATACTCCCAAAACGCATTGTAAAAGTTTTCATAGGATTTAAAGCCATTTTATTTTCAAGAGACCAAAGTACAATTTTTTCTACATCCTGACTAATATAATAAACAAAATCTGCTATGGATGTGTTCCTTTCTAAACACGCCAACATTTGTGTGTCATCCGCATAAATATGAGCCCGATAAAAAGAGAGAACATTAGTTAAATCATTAATATACATTGTAAAAAATAACGGCCCTAAAATCGAGCCCTGAGGCACTCCACGATTCACAGAAACTTTACGAGAAATGTCATTATCTATCTGTACATATTGCTCACGATTGTGTAGAAAAGAAAACATAAGTTTACACGCTGACGTTGTGAATTTAAATCGACTATAGAATTTTTGCAAAAGATTCTTATGACATACAGAATTGAATGCTTTTGTAAAATCAAGAAAAACAGTTATTGCACTGAGCACATTATCCAAATATCTTCTAATAGTTTCCACTATATTCATAATCAATGTAGAAGTGCTGTGATGCGGTCTGAAACCTGATTGACAAGGAGATATCAGTCTTTCCACATTTAAGTGATCTAAAATTCGATTATGTAATATAATTTCAAGAATTTTAACATTAACCGGTAAATTACTAATCGGTCTGAAATCTAAAAAGCTAGCAGGGTATCTAACTTTTGGCAATGGTATCACCCTTGCCAACTTCCAATGTTCTGGAATCTTAGATACCATTAAAATTGTGTTGTATAAATGAGTTAAATGAGGTAAGATGTATCGAAAAATTAACCGCAGAAACCGAACAGATATTCCATCATGACCTACTGCTCGAGACTTAATCTTCGACAATGCAGCAATAACCTCTTCTTGTTCAATTCGATGAAATGAAAAAGTTCCTTGTGAGCCCAAACAATCAATAAAGTCAGTATTAAGTACACAATCAGGCTCAAGAATAAAACTTTTATTTAATTCATCTAAATCAATGTTAATGCGTGACCTATCATTCCCAATAATTCCTGCCTGCATCTCTTAATTTATTCCAAATAGATTCAAAATTACATGCATTAAACATTCTGTCACACATTTTTCTCCTTATTTTTCTTATAACACTTTTCAATTTGTTTCTATATTTGCAAAAAGTAGACCACCTAGCACTAACTGGATACTCCATATATGCTCTATACGCCATATCTCTCAATTCTCTAGTATTTATACCCTATACCACTATGTGGTTTGGGTATAATGACTTTGTGCTGCTGTTTGTAACAACCAAAAATATTTGACCTAGACCCATCTTTAATTATACCGATCGAATCAGAATCACTTTCTGAGTTGATTTAACAATGTCCGTCCGTCCGTCCGTCCGTGTGTCCATGTAAACCTTGTAATCAAACTGCAGATCGCAAATATGAATATATTTTGACGAAATTTGGTATATAAGCTTCTATCGGCCATGGGATGAACGCTATTGAAATTGGTGAGAATCGGTCCATGTTCAGACCTAGCCCCCATACAAATTACCCCTATGAAATCGACATATATTGCCATAAGATCCAAATTGTCATATAGATCTTACTCAAATTGGGTTTTGTATGCGTTCATTACGTCCATTAATGAGTAGTCCAAAAATGATCCCTTTGGCCCCATATAGAGCTGCTTCCCGATCTTTACTTAAATCTATTAAAAACAAAAATATTGCACTGATTCTTCTCAGATTTTGTTTGTATATATTTTCGCATAATACAAGAGACTTTACCAAACATGATCAGGATCGGTCCATTTTTGGACCTAGTCCCCATATAGATATAGCATCCGATATGAACTTTTTCATATCTGCAGCCAAAAAAATTATTAAAAATCCCACTCAAATTTGGTTTTTGCCTATTTTCTATGTCCAGTTAGTTGGGCCTAAGAGATAGGGTCTCTGAACCCATGGTATAGGGTATCGTATAGTCGGTCTAGACCGACTATAATTTTCTTACTTGTTTTAATTTGGGGATGATCTAACCAATTATAATTATTTTTCTTTTTGAATGTTTTAAGTGGACAGTACTTGTTAAAATGATTTAAAACTAAATTGTTAAAATATTGAAGTTGCAATTCAGGATCAGATGTCCTATACATTGTTCTAAAATCTAAATTCACAAGCTCCCCCAGACATGCCTCAAAATCCATGTAATTGTAATCCCTATAAAATATTTGTGTATCACGATGACAGGTAGGCACTTCAAACGAAATATAATTCACAGAGTGATGGGAATTCAAAGCTGGCATTTGGAATTTTCCCTTGGAAGCAATCAGGTCAATATCTGATTCAATAAAATAGTCTAAAAGTGTTGTTGTATCTCTAGCTATATCATAATGTGTAGGTAAACTATTATGAATAAGGTTTAAGTTAAAAGTTGTCCAAAAAGCTCTTGTAACATCGCCATGCCTAAAAACATCAATATTAAAATCACCCATAAACACAATATTACTATATGTGGCGGACTATTTCTATTTCCTCACAAAGGCTAAGGTTACCATGTGGTAAATATATTACCCCAATAAGAAGTTTAAGTGTATCATTAACTTCCACTTCCATAAAAATACCCTCAATTATACCCTCATTACGTTCTTCATGAATCAATTTGGACTTATATGTATTCCTAACAAATAAACACACTCCACCACCCCTCCTACAGACACTATCATTACGATATACTTGATAACCATCAAGAGCCAAGGCCTTATCAGTAACACCTCTATGTAGCTACGTTTCACTAACCCCTATGAGCATCTCTAAATATACACCTTATTTCATCTATTTTTGCAGGATTTCTATTGGGTACTATGCTCTGTGCATTTAAATGAGCCATATTGAAATTGGACGCTTTAAGAGGCGATGTAAAAATAGATCTATCTCTGGCTATAGAACCCAGGTTGTTATTTATAGAAGCCATGATCAACTATTATGCCAATACATCTTCGTGCAAGATTTAAGGGAAAAGTAAAAACTAAATACTTAAAACTAATAATATAAAATATCTCAAAAATAAACATATTTAATATTCAAAAAAAAAAAAAAAAAAACAACACAATCCGCAAAAACTGTATTTAATATAAAGTACATTGTTTCATTCTCATGTAATTCATAGATTTAATTTTTCAACATATTTCTTTCCGATTTAATACTACATAAAATAATGTTTCTATTATTTGCTTTCATTCGTTAATTAATGGGACTTATGCTAAATTTTTGAAAAATAATGCATCTTGCAATAGCAACAATAACAACATTATTGAGAGAAAAATTCAAAAACAATATTCTGATGGAGAGAAGATATATAAAAAAATATTACAATAATAGAAATTCAATTAACAAAAAAAAAAAAAGTATATATCTGTATATGTGTATATATAAAAAAAATGAAAAAAAGAAATAAATATTTTTCTTTAAATTATTCTTAAATCATTGTTATTTGCTATACTACCAATAATTAAATTAAATACACATATACATATACATATATGTATATCAATTGCTTTAATTGTTCTTTTTTTATTTCTTGCTATTGTGCATTTATCTTAAACATCCACTATATTCTTATTGCTAAGGTTCATTTCGACTGCATGTAAAAATCATATGATTTGCAATTCCAATATTTAATATAATTTGAGTTTCCTTTCATTTCATTGCAAACCACAAAATATTCACTGTGTTATATGTTTCATTAGACTTATTTAGAAGCAGGAACAACTCCTCTATAGAAAAAGTTTTTTCTAATTCATTTTGAAACGTAATTTTCGTTTTGGGAAGGTCTATGTTCTGTAATGTACAAAAATAATTGTGCCATGTAAACTCAATAAGAGTTCCATATTTTGATGAAGATTTTAATTTAAAAATAAAAAAAATTACTTCCAAATTTATTCTCCTTTAAGTGAGAGATAGAAAGAGGTCTGCGGGAGCCTTATAATCACTAGCGATCAGTCGGTGCGGGGTTCGTGACCTTCCCTATCTAACCTCGGTATCATTACAAGTCTTTTATATAGACTCCCTATTTAGTAACTAAATTTACTACAAAAATAATACTCTAATCTTAGTGGTTCGGAATAGTCATATGCAAAACAAAGCCCCTATATGACTATGGATAATAAAAATTAAAAAAAAAAAAATGTTATGGATCAGGTTTGCCTATAATAAATTTGGGGTCCCTGATGTTATTGGGAACCGCTGCCTCGTAACCCACCCTACCATGATTCTAGTGGCAATATATATATTATGTTCTAGGATCCCACAAAGTACACTAACCTAACGTTTCAGCCCATGATAGAAAACACAACGAAGTTATTTAGTAATTCATATTTGTTCATTCAGTGATTTATTCAACCCATAACAATGTTACTTAAATTAGAAGTAAACAAAAATATTTACCGAAATATAAAAACTAATGCCTAACTAAAATATGCAATAATGAAATAATTTGAGTAGCAAAATAAAAAAAAAAAACTTAATTATCATTAAGTTTCCATTTGGAATCAATTTGTTGTTTTCTTTTTTCTTTTGTTTTAATGAAACTATTTAATTAATTTTAACACCGTTAAGAACAAAATTAACATAAAAATAAATAGTAAAATATCTGAAATAACGGGTGATTTTTTAAGAGCTTGATAACTTTTTTTTAAAAAAAAACGCATAAAATTTGCAAAATCTCATCGGTTCTTTATTTGAAACGTTAGATTGGTCCATGACATTTACTTTTTGAAGATAATTTCATTTAAATGTTGACCGCGGCTGCGTCTTAGGTGGTCCATTCGGAAAGTCCAATTTTGGGCAACTTTTTCGAGCATTTCGGCCGGAATAGCCCGAATTTCTTCGGAAATGTTGTCTTCCAAAGCTGGAATAGTTGCTGGCTTATTTCTGTAGACTTTAGACTTGACGTAGCCCCACAAAAAATAGTCTAAAGGCGTCAAATCGCATGATCTTGGTGGCCAACTTACCGGTCCATTTCTTGAGATGAATTGTTCTCCGAAGTTTTCCCTCAAAATGGCCATAGAATCGCGAGCTGTGTGGCATGTAGCGCCATCTTGTTGAAACCACATGTCAACCAAGTTCAGTTCTTCCATTTTTGGCAACAAAAAGTTTGTTAGCATCGAACGATAGCGATCGCCATTCACCGTAACGTTGCGTCCAACAGCATCTTTGAAAAAATACGGTCCAATGATTCCACCAGCGTACAAACCACACCAAACAGTGCATTTTTCGGGATGCATGGGCAGTTCTTGAACGGCTTCTGGTTACTCTTCACTCCAAATACGGCAATTTTGCTTATTTACGAAGCCATTCAACCAGAAATGAGCCTCATCGCTGAACAAAATTTGTCGATAAAAAAGCGGATTTTCTGCCAACTTTTCTAGGGCCCATTCACTGAAAATTAGACGTTGTGGCAGATCGTTCGGCTTCAGTTCTTGCACGAGCTGTATTTTATACGGTTTTACACCAAGATCTTTGCGTAAAATCTTCCATGTGGTCGAATAACACAAACCCAATTGCTGCGAACGGCGACGAATCGACATTTCACGGTCTTCAGTAACACTCTCAGAAACAGACGCAATATTCTCTTCTGTACGCACTGTACGCATTCGTGTGGTTGGTTTAATGTCCAATAAAGTAAACTGAGTGCGAAACTTGGTCACAATCGCATTAATTGTTTGCTCACTTGGTCGATTATGTAGACCATAAATCGGACGTAAAGCGCGAAACACATTTCGAACCGAACACTGATTTTGGTAATAAAATTCAATGATTTGCAAGCGTTGCTCGTTAGTAAGTCTATTCATGATGAAATGTCAAACCATACTGAGCATCTTTCTCTTTGACACCATGTCTGAAATCCCACGTGATCTGTCAAATACTAATGCATGAAAATCCTAACCTCAAAAAAATCACCCGTTAGTTAGAAAGATAGGAAGTGGTAATTTTTAAATAGAACAATTTTGTGGCAACATGTTAAAAAGGTTTTTGTCTTTCAATGTCCCAAAAGAACATTAATCCAAATTGCTTTTTTCTTTAATTGTACATAAAATATAAAATTGACGTTAGTTTAAAAACCGAACCGAGCAACGTTTCATTCAATTTACACGGTCACGATTTACAACGCGGTTTAAAAAAAAAATCTAGAGACTTATTTATGAATGAAAACAAAAACAATTAGGATTAATGAAACGATTCGCCTCCTCTCAGTTGAAATGGTTGGCCACATTCCATTAATTGTGGCAAAATATACTTTGATCATGTATAGTTATAAGCATATTTCTAACAAAAACAAGTATCAAGAAGAAACAGAATCATGATCAGTGAACTAAAAGTATTACCGTAAAGCTTAAATAACAATTACAACAAAAGCCAAATGCTTACACTATTAACGACGTCACCATTCATTGATCTTATTTTCTCTACTTCTTCATTGATACTCTATTTGTTCATTTTAATATATGCAAGAAATTATAATATGTGTGTAAGGTTCAGTTTCACTCACCCAACTTAACAATGATGAACGATGAGGCCTCCTCGATAACAGTGGTAATGTTATGATGCTAGGAAAGAAGATGGTTTGATATAGTGAGTTCTTGCATATACCTTTACTTTCAGTTGTTGACTATTCCTTAAGTTCTTTTTTAATTGGATTGTAATATTGACCAATGTTCCTTGTTTTAGATTTAAGTTGTTAGATTTATGAATTTATTTGTGATACTAGTTTAGGGACTTATATATAGTTGAAGATTTTTATCCTTTTATTATTTCCATAGATTCATTTATGGTTTTGTATGATTTCTTTACTCAAAAAAAAATTTATAATACTGGCCCTGACATAGACATTACGAAACTAAACTGAAATAAATGCTTTTTTACGATGTCCAAATGACAAAAATGTTTACAAGACTGAATAATGGTTCTTAATATATATTGTACGCGATATCAATAAAATTTAATTTTAAATTGTTGTCGTAAATCTACCGAAATCTCATAAATTTTTTAACTTGCACTTTGATTGAGTATCACACCAAAACTAAACTGCTTAATGCTTTTTTTTCTTTTTTCTTTTTGTTTTTATTCTCGTATATTCCTATACTCAAATAAAACTGTGGTTATTCTACAGCCTTCTCCTACTATGGATTTTTAAGGCACCTTTAGGATGTTGTTGGATATACGAAAGAACACTTATGGTCGTAGTTGAATACTGACCAACAAGTGTTCGTATTGTTGAGGGTTTTACAATGGATTCCCAGCTAACGCAAACTATGGTTACTTTTTGGGATAACCAATACAAATTTTGGATTGTAGGTTAGGTAGGTATCTTGAATAAAATTACAACCTTTAAGGTTATGTAGCTGAATTCCGAGAAACTTTACGGGATATGTAACTTAGGGTAAATTTTGTTTTTGACTTCCACTTGGTAATGAAGGCATCACATTCACAATGTATATAGCCGAATCATCGAGCAATAGTCCTCCAAGGAGTATACAATCTCTTGTGTTTATTGATGCTGATTATATAAATATTACACGATTGGATTTCCCGATAAAATTTTGGGTAGGTACCACCTGAGGTTGTTCAGAAAAGAAAAAAAGTACGACAATCTCTTGTTAAGTATGTAAAACCGAGAGAAGAGCCGAACAGCAGAAATGATAATCGGTACTCAGTTATCTTTTGCATTGCCACACTGATAAGCGTAAATGGCAACATAGCATTACCAATCTTCTATATTTGTTTTAGTTTGGAAACTGTTATAAAACCGTTAAGCTTAAACGATTTATTTATAATATCTAAAAAAAAAAATTTCCTACCCGAATAATTGAATTTTAATATTTTATGGTCACCACTAGGTTTAAGCAACAACACTGGTATGTTTGTAATATTTTTAAACATGTTGTTGGATGCAAATAAATATATATATACCATTTACATATACATTCAACTACCTTTTGGAATTAACCCATTAAATTTGGATTCTAATTAATAAAACTGAAATAATGATTATAGATATTTAACTGCTAACAGTTATAATAGAAAAATTTATAAGATTGTAAACCATAAGGAAAAGCAGTCTAAATTTTCCTTTTGCAAAAAAAAAAATTTAAATAAAAATTTTAATATGTATATTCAAGACAAATCATGGACATTTTCATAATATGTAGCGATGGTGTTGTGCTTTATAGATTAAAAAGTGCTGCGCATGAAATCGTTCACCACAAAACTAGATAACATTGACTCTTTGAGTTAAAATGTTAGCTTGAAAAAAGAACGATTAACCCTCACAATCTGAATATGATTATAAATGTTCATACAAGATAATTTTTAAAGAAAAATCTACTGTGTGCCTTTTCACAACGCGATTTTTGAATAAAAAAAAAATTTCAATATTATTTCCGTCAACATAATTTTATGTCTAAAACACAACTAAGGAAAATACCAATAATATCAATTTTGAATGATTTCAAGTCGAATATCTTTAGCATGATAGGTGCCGACAGGTTTATCTTGTAAATCGAGTAAGATATAGCAGTGGTTTCCCAATTTTTCTTTAACTTTTGCTTTAACAAACAGTGGTGCAAACTTTGCATTAAAATGTTTTTCCATACTACTTTGTACAAAGTTTCTGCGCAGAACTTCCTGTCCTATGTGAAATAATTGCGGTCGGGTTCGTAGGTTGTAATGTTTCTGGTTTTGCTCATATGCCAGTTTTAAGTGTTTTTGTAAATCTTTTCTTATTAATTGTAAACTATCATCTCTGGATAAACTAACAGAGGGCTCATCTAAAAGTTGCAGATTTTTCAATAAAGCAAATGACGAACCATGCGTTAACATGTCGAAACCGTATAAAGCATGATATGGAGAATTATTGATTGACTGATGATATGAGTTTCTTAGTGCACAACTGATTGCACTTAAATTTTCATCCCATTTCGTATGATCACCTTTTAAATATGCACGTATGCCTGCAATAATAGAACGATTAACTCGTTCTGAAGCGTTCGATTGAGGCGAGTATACGGCAGTACAAACATGCTGAATTCCTAAACTTGTGAAAAATGCATTGATATCATTTGCCCTGAACTGAGAACCGTTATCGCTAACAATGGTTTCAGGTACTCCATATACATGAAAAATTTGTTTTTGTAAAAAATCTTTAATTACTTGAGATGTAAACTTTTTCATTGGCTGCAGCCAGTGAAACTTGGTTAAATGGTCTAAGACTATTGACAAGCCAATGTGACCTGATTTGCTGCGGGGATATGGACCTAACAAATCTATAAACAACCTCTGAAAAGGACGAATAGTAATACTTTGTTTACCCATTTCAGGTTTTAACACAAAATTAGGGGCTTTTGTAGTTTTGCAAGTTTCACAGTTTCTTACAAAACTCCTAATGTCTCTAACCATACCTGGCCAAAAGAAATATCGCCTTATATGTTCAAGCGTTTTATACATACCTCCATGAGAAGATGTTGGAGAATCGTGAAACCGAGAAATTACATATTATTGCAAAGACTATTGGGAATCCAAAGCTTCCAAGCTAGCATTTCACTCGAGTCGCTACCATCGTAATGTTCCGTACGAATATATACATAACGATCGACAATCTTAATATCAGGATATTTATTCTGATTTTCTTTAATTTTGGTTTTAAGGTTTTGATATTCGGTATCTTCAAAGCACGGAGAATTAAGATCAATTTCGGGATCTTGGTTTTCCATTGTGAAAATCACATCGCAGGGAATCCTAGACAGAGCATCAGGTACAATATTGTCCTTACCTTTACGATGACTTACGCTATATTTGTAGGATTGCAATTTTAGTACCCAACGGGCTAACCTAACACTTAAATTGGGCTGACGCATAAGCCAGACAAGGCTTGAGTGGTCCGTTATGACCTCAAATTCTTGAAGTTCAAGATAACAGCGGAAACGTTCAATTGCTTCAAGAGCCGCGAGACACTCACGCTCAGTCACGCTATAATTTCTTTGCGCAGAATTTAATTTTTTACTCATATAGGCTATCGGTTTTTCCTGTCCATTTTCATCTAACTGTACGAGTACCGCACCAATACCAAAATCAGAAGCATCACAATGCAAAAAGAATTTTTTTTCAAAATTTGGATTGGTTAACACGGGAGCAGAAGTGAGCAAACCTTTAATTTTCTCAAAAGATATTTGAGCTTGAGGGGTCCAGGTAAACTTTGTCTTTGTGGACAGAGTTTCTGTAATTGGAAATACTATAGTTGAAAAGTTTTCAATAAAACTTCTGTACCACCCTGCAAGACCTAGAAATACTCTCACCTGTTTCAGGTTTTTGGGAACTGGCCAATCACGAATCGCGCTTACTTTTTCGGGATCTGTGGTGATACCTCCATCTCCAATTACATAACCAAGGTATTTTACCCGAGTTACGCAAAATTGGCTCTTAGATATGTTAAGTGTAAGATTTGCCTTACGAAATTGTTCAGAAATACGGACTAAAATAGATAAGTGTTGTTCTAAATTTTCCAATACTATTATTAAGTCATCAATATAACCAAAAACGCTGTTCTTAAGATCTGGTGGAATTAGATCACCCATTAACCTACACATTGTTGCTGGAGCATTACAGAGCCCAAAGGCATTACTGTAAACTGGTACAGTGGCCTACCAGGGACTGTGAATGCGGTAATGGGTTTTGAATCATCGGCTAAGCCGATTTGCCAGTAAGCGTCTTTTAAATCTAGCTTAGAAATAATATTGGCTTTTGGAAGACGTGCAAATATTCCCTCAATTGACGGTAAAGGATAGGAGTCCTTTTTGGTGATGGAATTCACTTTTCTAGCATCCAGACAAAGGCGGACTTTATTGGGTTTTATTACCAATCTCATGGGAGAACTCCAGGGTGAAAATGACGGTTCAATCACACGCAATGTCAACATACGATCAATTTCCGTGAACATCAGTTTCTCCACAGCGGGGGAAACTGGATAGAACCTCTGTTTGATCGGCTTAGCATTGCTAATGTCGATCTCGTGCTTAATCAGGCGAGTTCTTCCCAACCCTTGCTTTTCAAAATTTGGAAATAAGGATATAACAGCATCAAGTTGCTGATGTTGACTAGAAATTAGGGCATAATGTTGTTCATCTGATCGTTTAATATCAGACATTTCACTATTATCGGACGGATCTTCGGACTTGTTACAATCGGACAATTCGGAGGGACAAAAACTAAAAACTGATTTATCTATTAAATCAACCTATTCAATAACGTTCGGAATTAAATTAAACTTCTTCCAGAAGTCAATGCCAAGTATAAGACGTTGAGATATCGTAGGTTTAATAAACAAATTTAAATCCTGACAGTTATTCTTAAAGTGAACTTTAACGCTAAGCCAACCTATGACTTTTTGTGGCACACCATCTGCGGTTTTCACAAAAGTTTTACATTTGGAAAAATTTGTATATTTGGAAAAATCTTCCAACGCAAATTCCGACCCTATGCAGCTAATGCTTGCACCAGTGTCTAAGAGACCGTATTCCTCGAAATTGAGAAAGGAAACTTTCGCATAATAGCGACTATCTTGTGGATTGTTTACAATTGCAGATATTAATAGTTAAGAACAAATTTTGCGGTTTTTAAAATAGCTTCTTAATCGGAGCGTGGAACGTTTGGGTTTATGTTTAAGAATGATTTCCGAAATATCAAAATCATTAAAAATTTCATTACGTTTCGATATGTAAATTTCCCATATTTTATGGTAAGGTAACTTAGGGTATATAATTTTTGAAACACTATCTTTAAAATCAGTGGGATCTGCAGGTTTACGTTTTAAAATTTTAATTTTCGAAAAAGCTTTATCATTTATATCAATAGAAAAATCAGGTTGGTTGTCAAGGCCGGTGTCAGGTGTCAAATCTGGATTATTGTGGTCATAATGAAGTATCTTATTTGACTCAATAGAAGGTTCTGAGTCAGTGCAAGTCTCTAAAGTGGTTCTTTTGAGTGACTTTGAGGTTTGAAGTTTTTTGAAGACTTACGAGCAAGACATTTCGGGCACTGCGGTTTGTAAGTATTTTTGGCTCCACAACCATAACAAAAAATGCTCCTATCGTGTAGGCAATCTTCCCAAAAATGACCTAGTTGATCACAGTTCCAACAACGTGGAGGAGTGTCGGTCTTATTGACTGCGTCAATTGCAATTTCATGGTCTTCTGTCAACTCAAGCTCGCTCTCTACCTTTATTTCTGCCACTTGTCTACGAGGTGTAAATGAATTTGGATTTCGGTTAGAAAAATTTCTACCAACATGTTCATCGTTCAAAAAACTTTCACGTTTTTGGACCAATTTCCTCAGATTTGGTATAGAGTCCACCGTAACATAAAGGAGTTCATGCCTGATCTCAGGTCTTAAATTTCGTGTCATTATTTCAATCAGTTCAATTTCCGACAAAAGAGTTGGAAGTCTATCCATAATAGCCGAAATAGATTCATAAAATTGATCAGAAGTCTCTCCGGGCTTTTGTTTTTTGTTTCTAATTTCCTCCCTTATATCAAAAGGTGATTTACATTCTTTATATTGCATTATTATTGCATCACAAAAATCATTCCAAATAATTATTCCATTCATCTTATGAAATCGCCAAAACCAGTCGCGCGCTTTCCCTGTGAGCAAAATGTGAAGATTATTTGTAATAATATTAAAATTTCCGTTGAAATGGTTATTAGTTAGAGATCTCAATCTGTATAAAAATTCTTCGACTGGTAAACCGTCTGAGGAACCATCGAATTTTAACCCCCAGTTTTGAATAATTGAAGGAGTTTTTTCTCGGTTGAAAGTGGTAATGTTAGAACTCGAAGAATTTGTATTAGAGTTATGATCTTGTAAATTACTACTATTTATAGGACTATTTTGATTAGAAGTAGATTGTTGTATTCTGACCGGATTATTCTGAGTACGATTTTGTATAACAAAATTAGGGTTATTATTATGAAATTGTTGATTTTGTAAATTATTTTCAAAATCAAAACTCTTTAAATAGAAATAATGTTTCAAATAATTTACAAAATCAACAATTTCATAATAATAACCCTAATTTTGTTATACAAAATCGTACTCAGAATAATCCGGTCAGAATACAACAATCTACTTCTAATCAAAATAGTCCTATAAATAGTAGTAATTTACAAGATCATAACTCTAATACAAATTCTTCGAGTTCTAACATTACCACTTTCAACCGAGAAAAAACTCCTTCAATTATTCAAAACTGGGGGTTAAAATTCGATGGTTCCTCAGACGGTTTACCAGTCGAAGAATTTTTATACAGATTGAGATCTCTAACTAATAACCATTTCAACGGAAATTTTAATATTATTACAAATAATCTTCACATTTTGCTCACAGGGAAAGCGCGCGACTGGTTTTGGCGATTTCATAAGATGAATGGAATAATTATTTGGAATGATTTTTGTGATGCAATAATAATGCAATATAAAGAATGTAAATCACCTTTTGATATAAGGGAGGAAATTAGAAACAAAAAACAAAAGCCCGGAGAGACTTCTGATCAATTTTATTAATCTATTTCGGCTATTATGGATAGACTTCCAACTCTTTTGTCGGAAATTGAACTGATTGAAATAATGACACGAAATTTAAGACCTGAGATCAGGCATGAACTCCTTTATGTTACGGTGGACTCTATACCAAATCTGAGGAAATTGGTCCAAAAACGTGAAAGTTTTTTGAACGATGAACATGTTCGTAGAAATTTTTCTAACCGAAATCCAAATTCATTTACACCTCGTAGACAAGTGGCAGAAATAAAGGTAGAGAGCGAGCTTGAGTTGACAGAAGACCATGAAATTGCAATTGCGCAGTCAATAAGACCGACACTCCTCCACGTTGTTGGAACTGTGATCAACTAGGTCATTTTTGGGAAGATTGCCTACACGATAGGAGCATTTTTTGTTATGGTTGTGGAGCCAAAAATACTTACAAACCGCAGTGCCCGAAATGTCTTGCTCGTAAATCTTCAAAAAACTTCAAACCTCAAAGTCACTCAAAAGAACCACTTTAGAGACTTGCACTGACTCAGAACCTTCTATTGAGTCAAATAAGATACCTCATTATGACCACAATAATCCAGATTTGACACCTGACACCGGCCTTGACAACCAACCTGATTTTTCTATTGATATAAATGAAAAAGCTTTTTCGAAAATTAAAATTTTAAAACGTAAACCTGCAGATCCCACTGATTTTAAAGATAGTGTTTCAAAAATTATATACCCTAAGTTACCTTACCATAAAAGATGGGAAATTTACATATCGAAACGTAATGAAATTTTTAATGATTTTGATATTTCGGAAATCATTCTTAAACATAAACCCAAACGTTCCATGCTCCGATTAAGAAGCTATTTTAAAAACCGCAAAATTTGTTCTTAACTATTAATATCTGCAATTGTAAACAATCCACAAGATAGTCGCTATTATGCGAAAGTTTCCTTTCTCAATTTCGAGGAATACGGTCTCTTAGACACTGGTGCAAGCATTAGCTGCATAGGGTCGGAATTTGCGTTGGAAGATTTTTCCAAATATACAAATTTTTCCAAATGTAAAACTTTTGTGAAAACCGCAGATGGTGTGCCACAAAAAGTCATAGGTTGGCTTAGCGTTAAAGTTCAATTTAAGAATAACTGTCAGGATTTAAATTTGTTTATTATACCTACGATATCTCAACGTCTTATACTTGGCATTGACTTCTGGAAGAAGTTTAATTTAATTCCGAACGTTATTGAATCGGTTGATTTAATAGATAAATCAGTTTTTAGTTTTTGTCCCTCCGAATTGTCCGATTGTAACAAGTCCGAAGATCCGTCCGATAATAGTGAAATGTCTGATATTAAACGATCAGATGAACAACATTATGCCCTAATTTCTAGTCAACATCAGCAACTTGATGCTGTTATATCCTTATTTCCAAATTTTGAAAAGCAAGGGTTGGGAAGAACCCGCCTGATTAAGCACGAGATCGACATTAGCAATGCTAAGCCGATCAAACAGAGGTTCTATCCAGTTTCCCCCGCTGTGGAGAAACTGATGTTCACGGAAATTGATCGTATGTTGACATTGCGTGTGATTGAACCGTCATTTTCACCCTGGAGTTCTCCCATGAGATTGGTAATAAAACCCAATAAAGTCCGCCTTTGTCTGGATGCTAGAAAAGTGAATTCCATCACCAAAAAGGACTCCTATCCTTTACCGTCAATTGAGGGAATATTTGCACGTCTTCCAAAAGCTAATATTATTTCTAAGCTTGATTTAAAAGACGCTTACTGGCAAATCGTCTTAGCCGATGATTCAAAACCCATTACCGCATTCACAGTCCCTGGTAGGCCACTGTACCAGTTTACAGTAATGCCTTTGGGCTCTGTAATGCTCCAGCAACAATGTGTAGGTTAATGGATGATCTAATTCCACCAGATCTTAAGAACAGCGTTTTTGGTTATATTGATGACTTAATAATAGTATTGGAAAATTTAGAACAACACTTATCTATTTTAGTCCGTATTTCTGAACAATTTCGTAAGGCAAATCTTACACTTAACATATCTAAGAGCCAATTTTGCGTAACTCGGGTAAAATACCTTGGTTATGTAATTGGAGATGGAGGTATCACCACAGATCCCGAAAAAGTAAGCGCGATTCGTGATTGGCCAGTTCCCAAAAACCTGAAACAGGTGAGAGTATTTCTAGGTCTTGCAGGGTGGTACAGAAGTGTTATTGAAAACTTTTCAACTATAGTATTTCCAATTACAGAAACTCTGTCCACAAAGACAAAGTTTACCTGGACCCCTCAAGCTCAAATATCTTTTGAGAAAATTAAAGGTTTGCTCACTTCTGCTCCCGTGTTAACCAATCCAAATTTTGAAAAAAAATTCTTTTTGCATTGTGATGCTTCTGATTTTGGTATTGGTGCGGTACTCGTACAGTTAGATGAAAATGGACAGGAAAAACCGATAGCCTATATGAGTAAAAAATTAAATTCTGCGCAAAGAAATTATAGCGTGACTGAGCGTGAGTGTCTCGCGGCTCTTGAAGCAATTGAACGTTTCCGCTGTTATCTTGAACTTCAAGAATTTGAGGTCATAACGGACCACTCAAGCCTTGTCTGGCTTATGCGTCAGCCCAATTTAAGTGGTAGGTTAGCCCGTTGGGTACTAAAATTGCAATCCTACAAATATAGCGTAAGTCATCGTAAAGGTAAGGACAATATTGTACCTGATGCTCTGTCTAGGATTCCTTGCGATGTGATTTTCACAATGGAAAACCAAGATCCCGAAATTGATCTTAATTCTCCGTGCTTTGAAGATACCGAATATCAAAACCTTAAAACCAAAATTAAAGAAAATCAGAATAAATATCCTGATATTAAGATTGTCGATCGTTATGTATATATTCGTACGGAACATTACGATGGTAGCGACTCGAGTGAAATGCTAGCTTGGAAGCTTTGGATTCCCAATAGTCTTTGCAATAATATGTAATTTCTCGGTTTCACGATTCTCCAACATCTTCTCATGGAGGTATGTATAAAACGCTTGAACATATAAGGCGATATTTCTTTTGGCCAGGTATGGTTAGAGACATTAGGAGTTTTGTAAGAAACTGTGAAACTTGCAAAACTACAAAAGCCCCTAATTTTGTGTTAAAACCTGAAATGGGTAAACAAAGTATTACTATTCGTCCTTTTCAGAGGTTGTTTATAGATTTGTTAGGTCCATATCCCCGCAGCAAATCAGGTCACATTGGCTTGTTAATAGTCTTAGACCATTTAACCAAGTTTCACTGGCTGCAGCCAATGAAAAAGTTTACATCTCAAGTAATTAAAGATTTTTTACAAAAACAAATTTTTCATGTATATGGAGTACCTGAAACCATTGTTAGCGATAACGGTTCTCAGTTCAGGGCAAATGATATCAATGCATTTTTCACAAGTTTAGGAATTCAGCATGTTTGTACTGCCGTATACTCGCCTCAATCGAACGCTTCAGAACGAGTTAATCGTTCTATTATTGCAGGCATACGTGCATATTTAAAAGGTGATCATACGAAATGGGATGAAAATTTAAGTGCAATCAGTTGTGCACTAAGAAACTCATATCATCAGTCAATCAATAATTCTCCATATCATGCTTTATACGGTTTCGACATGTTAACGCATGGTTCGTCATTTGCTTTATTGAAAAATCTGCAACTTTTAGATGAGCCCTCTGTTAGTTTATCCAGAGATGATAGTTTACAATTAATAAGAAAATATTTACAAAAACACTTAAAACTGGCATACGAGCAAAACCAGAAACATTACAACCTACGAACCCGACCGCAATTATTTCACATAGGTCAGGAAGTTCTGCGCAGAAACTTTGTACAAAGTAGTATGGAAAAACATTTTAATGCAAAGTTTGCACCACTGTTGGTTAAAGCAAAAGTTAAAGAAAAATTGGGAAACCACTACTATATCTTACTCGATTTACAAGATAAACCTGTCGGCACCTATTATGCTAAAGATATTCGACTTGAAATCATTCAAAATTGATATTATTGGTATTTTCCTTAGTTGTGTTTTAGACATAAAATTATGTAATGTTGACGGAAATAATATTGAAATTTTTTTTTTATTCAAAAATCGCGTTGTGAAAAGGCACACAGTAGATTTATCTTTAAAAATAATCTTGTATGAACATTTATAATCATATTCAGATTGTGAGGGTTAATCGTTCTTTTTTCAAGCTAACATTTTAACTCAAAGAGTCAATGTTATCTAGTTTTGTGGTGAACGATTTCATGCGCAGCACTTTTTAATCTATAAAGCACAACACCATCGCTACATATTATGAAAATGTCCATGATTTGTCTTGAATATACATATTAAAATTTTTATTTAAATTTTTTTTTTTTGCAAAAGGAAAATTTAGACTGCTTTTCCTTATGGTTTACAATCTTATAAATTTTTCTATTATAACTGTTAGCAGTTAAATATCTATAATCATTATTTCAGTTTTATTAATTAGAAACCAAATTTAATGGGTTAATTCCAAAAGGTAGTTGAATATATATGTAAATGGTATATATATATTTATTTGCATCCAACAACATGTTTAAAAATATTACAAACATACCAGTGTTGTTGTTTAAACCTAGTGGTGACCATAAAATATTAAAATTCAATTATTCGGGTAGGAAATTTTTTTTTTAGATATTATAAATAAATCGTTTAAGCTTAACGGTTTTATAACAGTTTCCAAACTAAAACAAATATAGAAGATTGGTAATGCTATGTTGCCATTTACGCTTATCCGTGTGGCAATGCAAAAGATAACTCAGTACCAATTATCATTTCTGCTGTTCGGCTCTTCTCTCGGTTTTACATACTTAACAAGAGATTGTCGTACTTTTTTTCTTTTCTGAACAACCTCAGGTGGTACCTACCCAAAATTTTATCGGGAAATCCAATCGTGTAATATTTATATAATCAGCATCAATAAACACAAGGGATTGTATACTCCTTGGAGGACTATTGCTCGATGATTCGGCTATATACATTGTGAATGTGATGCCTTCATTACCAAGTGGAAGTCAAAAACAAAATTTACCCTAAGTTACATATCCCGTAAAGTTTCTCGGAATTCAGCTACATAACCTTAAAGGTTGTAATTTTATTCAAGATACCTACCTAACCTACAATCCAAAATTTGTATTGGTTATCCCAAAAAGTAACCATAGTTTGCGTTAGCTGGGAATCCATTGTAAAACCCTCAACAATACGAACACTTGTTGGTCAGTATTCAACTACGACCATAAGTGTTCTTTCGTATATCCAACAACATCCTAAAGGTGCCTTAAAAATCCATAGTAGGAGAAGGCTGTAGAATAACCACAGTTTTATTTGAGTATAGGAATATACGAGAATAAAAACAAAAAGAAAAAAGAAAAAAAAGCATTAAGCAGTTTAGTTTTGGTGTGATACTCAATCAAAGTGCAAGTTAAAAAATTTATGAGATTTCGGTAGATTTACGACAATAATTTAAAATTAAATTTTATTGATATCGCGTACAATATATATTAAGAACCATTATTCAGTCTTGTAAACATTTTGGTCATTTGGACATCGTAAAAAAGCATTTATTTCAGTTTAGTTTCGTAATGTCTATGTCAGGGCCAGTATTATAAATTTTTTTTTGAGTAAAGAAATCATACAAAACCATAAATGAATCTATGGAAATAATAAAAGGATAAAAATCTTCAACTATATATAAGTCCCTAAACTAGTATCAGAAATAAATTCATAAATCTAACAACTTAAATCTAAAACAAGGAACATTGGAAAGTAGAATAGTCAATATTACAATCCAATTAAAAAAGAACTTAAGGAATAGTCAACAACTGAAAGTAAAGGTATATGCAAGAACTCACTATATCAAACCATCTTCTTTCCTAGCATCATAACATTACCACTGTTATCGAGGAGGCCTCATCGTTCATCATTGTTAAGTTGGGTGAGTGAAACTGAACCTTACACACATATTATAATTTCTTGCATATATTAAAATGAACAAATAGAGTATCAATGAAGAAGTAGAGAAAATAGGATCAATGAATGGTGACGTCGTTAATAGTGTAAGCATTTGGCTTTTGTTGTAATTGTTATTTAAGCTTTACGGTAATACTTTTAGTTCACTGATCATGATTCTGTTCCTTCTTGATACTTGTTTTGTTTCATTAATCCTAATTGTTTTTGTTTTCATTCATAAATAAGTCTCTAGATTTTTTTTTTAAACCGCGTTGTAAATCGAGACCGTGTAAATTGAATGAAACATTGCTCGGTTCGGTTTTTAAACTAACGTCAATTTTATATTTTATGTACAATTAAAGAAAAAAGCAATTTGGATTAATGTTCTTTTGGGACATTGAAAGACAAAAACCTTTTTAACATGTTGCCACAAAATTGTTCTATTTAAAAATTACCAATTCCTATCTTTCTAACTATTTCAGATATTTTACTATTTATTTTTATGTTAATTTTGTTCTTAACGGTGTTAAAATTAATTAAATAGTTTCATTAAAACAAAAGAAAAAAGAAAACAACAAATTGATTCCAAATGGAAACTTAATGATAATTAAGTTTTTTTTTTTTTTATTTTGCTACTCAAATTATTTCATTATTGCATATTTTAGTTAGGCATTAGTTTTTATATTTCGGTAAATATTTTTGTTTACTTCTAATTTAAGTAACATTGTTATGGGTTGAATAAATCACTGAATGAACAAATATGAATTACTAAATAACTTCGTTGTGTTTTCTATCATGGGCTGAAACGTTAGGTTAGTGTACTTTGTGGGATCCTAGAACATAATATATATATTGCCACTAGAATCATGGTAGGGTGGGTTACGAGGCAGCGGTTCCCAATAACATCAGGGACCCCAAATTTATTATAGGCAAACCTGATCCATAACATTTTTTTTTTTTTTAATTTTTATTATCCATAGTCATATAGGGGCTTTGTTTTGCATATGACTATTCCGAACCACTAAGATTAGAGTATTATTTTTGTAGTAAATTTAGTTACTAAATAGGGAGTCTATATAAAAGACTTGTAATGATACCGAGGTTAGATAGGGAAGGTCACGAACCCCGCACCGACTGATCGCTAGTGATTATAAGGCTCCCGCAGACCTCTTTCTATCTCTCACTTAAAGGAGAATAAATTTGGAAGTAATTTTTTTTATTTTTAAATTAAAATCTTCACGTTTTTGGACCAATTTCCTCAGATTTGGTATAGAGTCCACCGTAACATAAAGGAGTTCATGCCTGATCTCAGGTCTTAAATTTCGTGTCATTATTTCAATCAGTTCAATTTCCGACAAAAGAGTTGGAAGTCTATCCATAATAGCCGAAATAGATTCATAAAATTGATCAGAAGTCTCTCCGGGCTTTTGTTTTTTGTTTCTAATTTCCTCCCTTATATCAAAAAGTGATTTACATTCTTTATATTGCATTATTATTGCATCACAAAAATCATTCCAAATAATTATTCCATTCATCTTATGAAATCGCCAAAACCAGTCGCGCGCTTTCCCTGTGAGCAAAATGTGAAGATTATTTGTAATAATATTAAAATTTCCGTTGAAATGGTTATTAGTTAGAGATCTCAATCTGTATAAAAATTCTTCGACTGGTAAACCGTCTGAGGAACCATCGAATTTTAACCCCCAGTTTTGAATAATTGAAGGAGTTTTTTCTCGGTTGAAAGTGGTAATGTTAGAACTCAAAGAATTTGTATTAGAGTTATGATCTTGTAAATTACTACTATTTATAGGACTATTTTGATTAGAAGTAGATTGTTGTATTCTGACCGGATTATTCTGAGTACGATTTTGTATAACAAAATTAGGGTTATTATTATGAAATTGTTGATTTTGTAAATTATTTGAAACATTATTTCTATTTAAAGAGTTTTGATTTTGAAAATAATTTAGATTATTTACCGACGAATTTGGAACAGAAGAATTGGGTGCTATACTTAAATTTTGTAAAATATGAGTTAAGTTGGTTTCGATCATCTGTTGAATTTTACCATAATCTATAGTTGATGTAATACTGATCCGTGGAATGGGTTGGTTAGTCCAAAGTACCTTTTCCTGAGGATTTTCAGTTGTCTGTTGCGGATTTTGATCCGAAAATCTAGGTGACTGAATAACATTTTCATGATATACTCGAGGTTTCAGAGGATCGTTTGCACTTATGTCGATAAGTGTATTGTCCGTTTCTTGAAAAAGATTTCTGCTAAAACTTCTCGTTTGGTATTGTTTAGCATGCCCACCCCGGAGTTTACTTTTAGGTTTTGCACCTTGTTTAATTGGAAATGTAACTTTTCGAAGATCCGATAACTCACACGAGAGTTTACAGACTGGGCATTCACTTTCATTTGCCAAAAAATTCTCAATGCATGCTCTATGAAACGCATGGTTGCAACTATTTATTATTAAACAAGGAATTTTATCGTCCATTTTTTCAATACAAATGTGACACGTAGGGTCGTGTCCAGAAACACTAACTGGTCCAGAAGCCTTATCGGATTGCATTCCTTGCCGACAGTTGCTGGTGTTCTTTGTGTAAAATTCATTTTTTCAAATTTTATTTGCAATAATTTAAAATTTCAAAGTTTTATAACACCTGAGCTATAGAACAAACTAACAATTTTGAACAAAGTATAATTTTGATTAAAACAAATTAAGAAAATCAATTGCTTGTAATGTTTTAGATTTACAAAAAAAATATTATATACTAGATGTAACCCGGTGTGCTTCGCAACACCCTCCCCCTCCCCCGCCCTTCCGAATTGTTATGAAAAGGCTCACGCAAAGTCCCAAGGCTCTCACTAACACAGTTATTCAGATATATCACATTTAATATTAAGTTTGTAAAGGGTGCCATGCGCATTTGTCCAATCCCGCCCACTTTTTTGTCTGACTACTCACGTTAATAATAGATAACCTGAGATAAATTTTCAAAGCTCTCTCTATCATAGTACTTAATATATATGATATTAAAAATTTACTTTGTATGGGAGGTGCCACGTCCACTAAAAATATTAAAAAAATACAGCCTGTAGCACTTCCGATATTCGCAGTAAGAATCAGTTAAAATTTCAGGAAGATCAGATAAGTCGTTACGGAGATTATCTCCTACAAACAAACACATTACCTCTTTATTATGCTAAGTATAGATCATTAGTATAGATTCATTTATTTTGATACTTGCTGATATAAAATGTTTTTTGTTTTTTTTAATTCGGTACAACACTTATCAGATTTTTCGGCGTTCCTGCCCTGGAGGTACATGTAGCTGCCCATGAGAAGAACATAGATTTTCCAAATTAGATCTGGCACCACTCAACTATTGGCTTTGAACTTAAAATATCACTTGGCAATTTTTATTTTTTTTAGCGATTTTTGATTTTGCCCATTTTTGATTTTGAAGATTTTTGTTTTTGGCCGATTTTTATTTTTCGCGATTTTTGGGTTTGGCGATTTTTGATTTTGACGATATATTTTCCACGACAAATAACATTGATAACTAATGTACTTGTCAAAAGACTGTTGCTTTCGTAGTACATCATATTTTTGATATAGGAGGTGCCGCGCCCACTTATCCCATCCCTCCCAATTTTTATTGGACTACTCACATTAATATCTGATGGACTAGTGCAAAATGTCGAGCCTTTCCCAATTATATGATATTAGATATCTACTTTACATGGGCGGTGCTACGCCCACTGCTTCGATCACGCCCATTTTTTGTTCGACTAATCACACAAAGAACCTATGGGCTCACGCAAAGCCACAAAGCTCTCTCTTCTACAGTACTCCAAATATATGAAATTAAATAGTTAATTTGCATGGGGAGTTCCACGCCCATTGTTGTGAATCCGCCAATTTTTTATCTGACTACTCATATTAAGATCTGATGGTGTCTTGCAAAGTGCCAAAGCTTCCCTCTTTTAGTACACCAGTTATATGATATATACTTACTTTGTACGGGCGGTGCCACGCCCACTGCTCCGATCACGCCCATTTGTTGTCTAACTAATCATATGAATAACTTATGGGTTTACACAAAGTCCCAAGACTCTCACTATAACAGTACTCCAGATATATGGCATTATATATTTTATTTGTATGGCAGGTACCACGCCTATTGGTCCGATACTGCCCATTTTTTGTCCGACTGCTCACAATAATATGTGACATCAGACAAATTTGAAAAACTGTGACGAGTAAAAGGCGCTTAGCTTGTTTTTACCACACAAGAAGTCAGCCGTTTATATTATTTATATTTTTTTTATTATTTTATTATACTAAGTTCTCATGTTAACTAAAAAAAGAAAATGAATTAAAGAAATTTATGTTAGTATACACACAGTATTATACAAATCTTGTTGGGATAAAGGCAACTCGAATTAAATGACCTTTTATGTTATTATAGACATAGCATTATATTATATGATTATATTAAGATGATTTAGAATTAAATGAATTACAATATTATTGATGTAACATAAGAGCTTAAAGCTAGTGCATTATACATTAATGATGTTAAGTTAATTAAGATAATGTAAAGAGAAAAGCTTCAGTAATGTTAACAGTTTACACACTGTTAATATCCACCACGCGATGTTGAAAGCTTTATTTACTGTAGCCGAACAGTATAAAAGGCGATGCAGTAAACAGAAAAATTAATTAGCCAGTGGACGGCCAGAAGGTAAGGTCGTAGTCTACTGACATATTGGGTTTCCATCATCAGTAGAATACAACCACCTGAAGACCTGAGTGCAGTCACTTAGAGTGAAAGATTGTTATACCAACATCACTCCAGTGGGCTATACCCAGAATAACGACTTAGGCTACACTGACCCCAGTAACCATTGGATCAATCGGTGTCATAGGGTTTCCTTCGCCGATTAGATCGAACTTACTGGCAACCAACTGGGACGATCACTGGTTGAAAGATTGTTATACCAACATCAACCAGGTGATCTCTAGCCTTAACTTGAACCCGACAAACGGACGGGATTGACTCGCAGTAACGACTGTGTTTGCGTATGTAGCAAAAAATATATAAAAAATAAAACACAATTTTAGGTTTTATAAGTAGAGAAAATAAAATCTCTATTTTATTTGTATATACAAATGTATACAAGATGTATTACCTTTTTTAAAAATATGCACAGCGAAAGGTGTTTATGTGTACGAATTGTACGAAGGTACCAAAACGATTGATTTTATAAGTTAAAAAATAAAGAGAGAAGGTGGCGAGCAATATCTAAGTACCGTTAACGGTTTTACTAGTTAAAATCTATGTAAACACTCCTTTCAACGATGTATAAAAAAAGGAGTTTCATAGATTTTAACCCAGAATTAACCCAAAAATGGCTAATTGACTCAAAGGCGGAAAAGTACAAAGAAAATATTAAATTGTACTTAAACATTGCCGGCCACCTTGCAACATCAAGGTGTGTTGCAACAATAATACTTTAACAAATAACTTAAGTATCTTAAAATAAGGCATAGTTCAGTTTAAAAATGTGAGCTTGAATTCAATTTATTATTTTTTTTTTTTTTTTAACACTTAAATTGGCCAGTAGGGACCTCGACGTAACAATTTTCCATAGGCCAGTAGGGACCCCAATGGAAAATTGATTATAAATAAGTATGAGCCAGTAGGGACTCTACAATTTGAGCCAGTAAGGACTCTACATATGAGCCAGTAAGGACTCTACAATGGAGATGGGCCAGATATGACCCATCCAAAAATGGTGTATTGCGCCATAGCATCCTCATAATCGAGCAGAGCATCGTCAAAAAGGTTAGGGAGAGATTCCATATTTCTATGAAACAATAAAAAATTTAAAGAAAATATCGAAGAAAAAGTAAATTATTCGGTCAAAATGACCAATTTGGTTATTGGTCGTTTTACAACCCCATTAGCAGTACGAATATCCGCGACCCTTACGCGACCGTCACTTCCCGGATAAACTTTTATGACCCGGCCTAAACGCCACGATGTTGGAGGTAGATTTTCATGCTTGATAACGACTAAGTCGTTTTCCTGTAGATCGCGTTCCGGATATTTCCATTTATAGCGCTTATTTAACGTCATTAAATATTCTTCTTTCCATCGGCGACAAAGAAGTTGAGACAATGCTTTCATTTTTCGAAATCGATTAACAAGACTTATCGGAGATTCATTAATTTCAGGCTCCGGGGGAGCAAGTATTGGTCCACCTATTAAAAAATGACCAGGAGTCAGAGCTACTGGTTCCCGAGGGTTATCCGCCATAGAACAAAGAGGACGTGAATTTAGGCAAGCTTCAATTCTTGCGAGAACTGAAGAAAGTTCTTCAAAAGTATATTTAAAAGATTGCGCTTCCTTACGAAAATGGTGTTTAAAACTCTTGACCCCGGCTTCCCAAAGGCCACCAATATGAGGTGCCCCGGCCGGTATAAACCGCCAAGTTAAACCCTGAATACCATAAATAGAACCCACTGCAATCTGACTTTCCTTAAGAAACATCTTAAAATCCTTCTCTAATTCACGCGATGCACCTACAAAATTTGTGCCATTATCCGAAAATATAGTGTAGGGGCAACCTCGTCGAGAAATAAATCTGTGAAAGGCAGATAAAAAAGTAGGCGTCGATAAATCAGACGTTGCCTCTAAATGAATTGCTTTCGTAGAAAAGCAAACAAAAATACAAACGTAGCCCTTCGTTATCCTACAAGCTCTGCCCGTGAAACTTTTGATGTCAAAGGGACCAGCAAAATCAACGCCCGTTGTCATAAATGGTCTAGTAAGAGTAGTTCTTTCAGGGGGCAGATCCGCCATAATTTGACGACAAGATACTTTACGGTCAATAATACACCGTTTACAACGACCAATGACTCCACGAATTTTCGACTTCAAACGTGGAACCCAATATTCAATGCGCAGTATTCGCAACATCAACTGATTTCCACCGTGAATGGAAATCATATGAACAAATTCTATTAACAATTGAGTAAATCGGCTCGAATAAGGTAAAATAATAGGATATTTCTCCGTATATGAAAGGGATGGTGATTTAACCAAGCGACCATTCAATCTTATCACACCGTCTTTATCGAGAAAGGGATTCAAAGAAATAAGACAACTCTTTGAACTTAGCGGTTTTTTGTCTAACAGGCACTTATATTCATCTGCATAGTGATGTTTCTGAGCCACAATGGCTAAATGCAATTTTGTTCTTCTGATTTCATAACCAACAACGATTTTATCCACATTCATATAACGATTTGACCTATGAGCTGGATGACTATTGTAAAAGAACCTCAAAATATATGAGGTTATCCGAAGAGCTCGATCAAGACGAGAGTAATTATTCAAAATATCCACATATATATCTTCCCCCTTAACGTCCGTAAAGAAGGAAGCATGAGTTTTGACAACCCGACCCTCAATGTCAGTGTCAAGATAACTTAGATCCGTTATATTCCAGTGCACTTTATCTTGACCCAGCCATCTTGGACCATGCCACCAAAGCTCACTATTTTCCAGCTCAGTGGGAGAGGTACCACGACTACCTAAATCGGCAGGATTATCCTCAGAACGAACATGATACCAATTATGGTTTCCTACATTTTCTTGAATGCGGCATACTCTGTTCGCTACAAATGTGGTCCAGGAACACGGCGTTTTCCTTAACCAAGAAAGGACTATCGTCGAATCAGTCCAACAGTAAATTTGATCAATTTTAATATCAATTTCACCTATTACCGTCTTCAAAAGTTCAGAGGCTAACACCGCCCCGCACAGTTCTAAACGAGGTAGAGAAATTGATTTGATGGGGGCTACTTTGGTTTTCGATGAAAGTAGGTGAGTATGAATTTCGCCGTTAGAGGCCTGAATTCGAATATAAATCACCCCCGCGTATGCCTTTTCCGAGGCATCAGAAAAAACATGAAGCTCAACAGAATTTCCCGGCGAATAATTAACCCATCTTGGAATACGAATAGTATTTACCTCATGATAAGAAGTTACAAATCTTTTCCATTCAACTTCCGTCGAAATTGGAAGCATATCATCCCAATTTATATTATCAAGCCAAATTTTTTGCATGATAATTTTAGCAACCACAATGACAGGACCTAACCAACCTACAGAATCAAACAATTTCGCGATAGTCGATAAGACTTCCCTCTTAATATACCCAGATTTTAATGAAATAGGAGTCACACTAAAATAAAACGAGTCCAACTGAGCGTTCCACTGAATTCCTAAAGTCTTTGAAGTACTCGATTCTATAAAGGTCAATAATTTAGCGTCAACTAAATGGTCCAAAGGTATGTCTTTCAAAATACTCCGTTCGTTTGAAGTCCATTTTCTTAGCTGAAACTTAGCAGAGGCCAAAGCAGCGACGAGTTGATCACGAGCCATTAATGCAGTCGAAATGTCATGAGTCCCTGTCAAAACGTCGTCAACGGACATGCACTTTCGTAGAATATGTGCTGCGAGAGGAAACTCAGCCTCAGAATCGTCCGCGAGTTGTAATAACGTCCTAATGGCAAGGTATGGAGCGCAGTTAACGCCAAAAGTTACTGTCTGTAATTCATAGTCCCTTACGGTCTCCGTCGGAGAATCCCTAAACAAAATTCGTTGAAAAGGGGTATGAGAAGGATCAACCCGAATCTGTCTATACATTTGAGTGATATCGCAATTGAAGACGAATTTAAACAGACGCCACCTAAGAATAAGTAGAACTAAGTCTGCTTGTAAGGTAGGTCCTACGTAAAGGCAATCGTTTAAACTAATTCCATTAGAAGTTCTATTTGAAGCGTTGAAAACAACTCTCAATTTAGTTGTCTTACGTTCTAGTTTTACCACCGGATGATGAGGTAAATAACAAAAAGAGGTAGGAGATGAAAAATTTGGTAATACCGGTCTCATATGTCCTATGTCCAAATACTCCCTAACGACGTCATCGTACATCTCCTTAATTTCAGGTCTACGCATTAAAGATGATTCGGTCTTAAGATATTGTCCCATAACACCAGGTCTTGAAGTCCCTAAAGAAAATTTTTCAGGAAATTCAGGCTTAAATGGGAGAGTCACTACATATCGACCATCAGATTCGCGACGAGTAGTCGCTTTATAATTTTCCTCACAAAATTTGTCAAATGGAGACAGAATTTTTCTTTTAGGAGTTTCCTCAAGTTCCCAGAATCTCAAAAGATTTTTGTTAAGGCAATCTTCCTCTGAAAATTCGACATTCGTAGAATATACCTGAACTTGAGCTTGTACAACTGGACCAGTAATAATCCAGCCAAAAATAGTGTTCTGAGCTAGTAAAGAGCACAAAATATTGCGACGGATTTCTCCCAACAGAATTCTTGGATATAAATCCGCGCCAAGCAAAAGATCAACAGGTCGACTGTCATCAAAATTAATATCGGCCAAACGAAGGTTTGGCAAATTTTCCTTTAAATACGAGTGGACTGTAAATGATGGTAAATTACCCGAAATATTTGGCAAAACAAGTGCCAATGTTTCCAATACAAGGGATGAATCGAAGGTGGAGCCAATTTTTAATGAACAAAGTTTTCTAGACATTGCCGTAACTGCCTGATTAACTCCTGAAATTTGAGCATTCGTCGAATGCGTCGAAATTTTCAGGCGATTTTGCAAACGTTCAGAAATGAACGATGCTTCAGAAGCAGGGTCAATAAGGGCCCGGGCTGGGTACGTAGTACCCTGATGAATAAGATTCACCATAGCCGTCCCTAAAAGTACAGTCCTACTTTGTGCTGTATGAAATACTTGACGATTTGTAGGAGCTGTGGCATGATTGGCATTCGAAGATGATGCGATTGCAGGTACGGAGTTTGAAACCCGAGAAACAGAAACCGAACTAACACCCGAATTCGACCGATTAGTATCCCTAGAAACTTCAGAAGATGGTAATTCACGGTGTAACATAGTATGATGTCTCTTGTTACAAATGGAGCAATTATACGAACTGCTACAATTTTTAGCTTCATGTGTCCTTGCGAGACAATTGACACAACAGTGAAACTTTTTTAACGTAGAAAATCGATCCGCAACAGATAAACTTTTGAATCGATGACAAGAACGTAAAAAGTGAACTTGATTCTTACAAAGAACACAAGAAGCACTTGAAGTTGAAGCAGCATTGGTATGATGCGCTTTGATTTTAGGTTCAGAAAGCCGTTTAGCAGATTCTGAACCCCTAAGATCACGTAAACAATCTAAAGTTTGAACTCTTTCTGTCAGAAAGAGGTCCAAATCCTTCCAGAGTGACAAAGCTGATTTGTCCTTTATACTCTGTTCCCACAGACTAACAGTTTGCGAAGGTAACCGTTGAATACAAAGAAATACAATAATAGGATCCCAGCTGTGCGTCGAAATATTATAAATTGACATAGCCGTAAGGCAACCGTTTATTCCGCGTTGTAAAGTTTTTAATCCCGACGAGGTTTCCTTATCAAGAAAGGGAAGGCTAAATAGCGATTTTAACTGGTTATTAACCAGCATACGCGGATTATCATATGCGTCCCTCAAGTTGCGCCACGCAACATCAAAACCTTGATTAGTGAGAGGGCATTTCGAAACAATTTCCCGAGCTTCGCCACTAGTTTTCCGAACTAGATGGCATAGCCGCTCAATATTGCTAAGTCGAGAGTTATTGATATAAACCGCTGTAAAAAGATCCCTAAAAGTGGGCCAAGAAATGTAATCGCCCTCAAAAACGTCGATATCGCATGGCGGAAGCGTTAAATTATGACAAAAGTTGTCAGCTGAATGGAGGTTTACGCTAGAAGACTGAGACTGCTCTTTCGGTGTCGCGTTGGATTTAAAATGATGTAATCGTTCATTAATCCTAGATAAACAATTAACGTACGCGTTAAAAGTGGCTTCATATTTCGATTCAGCCGCGTCAAAATCCGCTGGTTCCGCGTCATCCGAATTTTCTAAATATGATAAACAAGTACGATATGTCGATTTTACTTGTTCCCCAAGCAAGTCCAATTCTTTTCCACGAATTTCAAGATTAAATACCGAATGTAATTCCTCACGAATATCGTTGAATTTCGCCTCAAATTTAATGAGCGTATCCGAATCGCGAATAAAAATATCAAGTGCAGTTCCCGGCATTTTGGTTCGAATTTATTTTAAAATAAGTTAATTTAATTTAAATAACAATATAAAAATTCGTTAAAAAAAATCCGAAAAAATAATAATATATTATAAGCTAATAATATAAAACTATATTAAAAAAAATTTATTTTCTTAATATGTGGTATTATTTTAACAAATTAGAAGCAAAACCAAAATTTGCAAAAAAAAAAAATTAATAAAAAACACACTGGATATGTCGCGACTAAAACGGACAGTAGGGTGACTAACAATGTTATAGAAAAAACAAACCAACACAATGCGTGTGCGTATATATTAGTGTGAAGAGAAATGAACACACTCTTGAGCATAAACACAAAAAAAACCAACGCGTGAACGTATAGAGAAATAAAAACTATTCAGATTAAGCAGTTTAAACACGAAAAAAAAAAAAAAACGTTCGCGTGAGCGTATATGTATAACACAAAGGAAAAAAAACCGATTTAGTTATGTTTAAATGTAAATCTGTTTAAATTATTATTATTTGCACTAAACACTTTTTTTTAAAAATCCCGACGGCTTTTTCTCTTTCCTTCGAATAAAACAAACACGATATGATTATTTATATTATTACTTACACTAAACACTTTTTAAAAATCCCGACGGCTTTTTCTTTTTATTTTCGATTAAAACAAACACGATATAATTAATATCACCGTCCACGTAAAGAATATTAACGTAACGCGTAGGGTTGTAAAACGAAAAGTACGAAAAAAATAGTATTTTAATAATGGACTTTTTTATTTTTAAATTAATTTTATTATACACTTTTTAAATTTTAAATTTTTTGATTTGCTCACACATAAAAAAAAACTGAACTATACGCACCTTTAGTTTAAATTTGATGTAAATTGTAGTTGCAGCGAAGGGTTGTTTTTGCAGGTTCTTGCTGGTGTTGACAAGATGAAGGCTGTGGGAATGTTGAAATTAATAATTTTTAAAAATTTTCCAAATTTTTCCTCAGGATCCGGTTCGCAGGACCAAATGTTTGCGTATGTAGCAAAAAATATATAAAAAATAAAACACAATTTTAGGTTTTATAAGTAGAGAAAATAAAATCTCTATTTTATTTGTATATACAAATGTATACAAGATGTATTACCTTTTTTAAAAATATGCACAGCGAAAGGTGTTTATGTGTACGAATTGTACGAAGGTACCAAAACGATTGATTTTATAAGTTAAAAAATAAAGAGAGAAGGTGGCGAGCAATATCTAAGTACCGTTAACGGTTTTACTAGTTAAAATCTATGTAAACACTCCTTTCAACGATGTATAAAAAAAGGAGTTTCATAGATTTTAACCCAGAATTAACCCAAAAATGGCTAATTGACTCAAAGGCGGAAAAATACAAAGAAAATATTAAATTGTACTTAAACAGACTGGATCAATCGGTGGTTTAGTGTTTCCTTCCCCGATTAGACCAGACTACTGTCATACCACGGGGCCATCACCGGTTGAAAGATTGTTCTATCAACATCAACCCGGTGATCTCTATCCCTTTGTGAGAGTCTGACGGAGAGCGTCGTTATCACACAGTAACAGCTGGATCAATCGGTGGTTTAGGGTTTCCTTCTCTGATTAGACCAGACATACTGTCATACAACGGGGCCATCACCGGTTGAAAGATTGTTATACCAACATCAACCAGGTGATCTCTACCCCCTGTTATAGTATAACGACCTGAGCTCACCCTGAACTGACAGAGTGTAACGCCACCATCAGTTCGACAGGAATAGGTGACGGTCATACATTGACATCAACCCAGACTCACGACGTCGGCTAACAAGTCCCAGTAGTATCAGACTCGGTGTATAGTTTGTGTATAAATAAAGTGCGGTTTATAAAGTCGTTGGAAACGAAGTGTTGTGATTTTTTTATTCTTATTTTAGTCGAAAATAAATAAAGGTAACGAACCCTGGGCACGCTGAGGTTGCCCCAGCATAGTGCGGAAAACGTGTCGTTACAATGGCGCCCGAGCAGGGACGGTCGGAAAAACTGTCCACGACGAAAATAAATTAAGAATAATATCCAAGAGACAACAAGTGTGATAAATAAAATTAACATACATAATTGTGCGCGAACAATCAAAAAGTGAAAAGTTTGGTGACTAATTTCAAATGTAAACTATATAATCACACCTCAAAACACATCAAAAAAAAAAAAAAAAAACAAAAAAAAAAAAGCAATCACATAAAAAAAAAGCAATCACATAAAAAAAAATACCAATAATAGAACAAATATACTATACGATCAACGATCAATTAAACATATTATTTTAAATGAAGAGCACATCTCGGTAACCCTAATTACGTAGTGATCCAACGACAATGTTGGTAACGCGACATTTTTGAGTGACAAAAAAAAAAAAAAACATAGGAAAAACCTACAACTTAAAGGAAATCCTAAAGAAAGGAACCAATTTCAAGTAAATACTAAACCGAAAAGAAGAACAACAAAAGGTGAAGACCAGCGATAACCCTAAATATCCATTTAGCAAGCCGCACACAGAGGTAAGCTAAAATGTCAATATTTTAATATAGAAACCCAAATAAAGTGCAACATCATGTTGAGAACGACGTGGGCTTATTCGCTCAAACGGGAGGAACTGCTTGCCTGCGCAGCAGAATTTAATTTGGACCCCGCCGGCAACGTGGAGGAACTCCGCAAGCGGCTGGCAAAATTTATCGCTGACGACCACGATGAGACGCGAAAGCAACGGCTGTTAGAACTACAATCCAAATATGAACAGCCCGCCAAGCCCTCAACTCTCACCGTACCTACGACAACTAGGCATAATAACGAGGTGCTAACCACACCGGACAGAAGGGAAAACCGGCAGTGTCCCTCACCCGTCAAAGACGAGGCTAGTTGGAATGCACCAAACAGCGTCGCACAAATTTCCCCCATATCTACCACAGCGGTCATCGATCAGATACGTAAATGGAGCGTGAAATATAACGGTGATCAAGACCCGCTCGGTTTTGTCGAACGGGTAGAAGAGCTCGCCGATATGTACGGTATTCCACTAGACCGAGTACCCAAGACAATGCCCGAGTTTTTCCGTGACAAGGCCAGCATCTGGTACCGGAACAACAACCAACATTGGCCGACCTGGCATGCGTTTAAAGCCGATTTCTTGGAATTCTTCCTCCCACCGCGCTATTTTGAGAGATTGGATGACGAAATACGAAAGCGCACACAGCGGCAACGTGAATCATTCAAGGACTATGTTCTCGTTCTACAAAACCTGATGCGCCACTCTAAACTTACGGAGGCCGAAAAACTGACACGTATTTTCCGGAACGCACACCCGGATTACCAATGGTATATCAGGCGAAAAGACTTCACTACCTTACAGGAATTGACGTCATTAGCCAATGACCTAGAGAGCATACCCCGAAACACGCCCAGCACACCGGTGGAGTCTCCACGAACAACCAACGGAGTATCAAAGCATAATTCTCCCCGAGGTCCACCGAATCGAGAAACACTACGCTGTGTCGTTTGCCAAAACACCACCCAGAATAAAAGCTCACGTAAACCAAAAGTCGGGAAACGACAGTGTAGGTCGCCACGACTGAGGGCGGACGACTTACCAAAAAACCAACCCTCAATAAATCCCACCAACTTGAAGTGCGAAGAGACCCGTATCACGGCCACGGTTTTAATTGAAAAGCGCCTGGTCACAGCTACTATCGATACAGGGGCCTCTCGAAATTTTATCAACAACGAATTCGTCAAATCTTTAGGCAAATGCCCCATCACACTCACGGATGGTTTAAATATCGTCTTAGCCGACGGCTCGAGGAAGCTCATCACAGCCGCGGTCGATTATACCGTTACCCTCGGCCACCGGACCAGTACTTGTACTTTCCTCATCATGCCGGACTTTAATGAAGATATTATCTTGGGACTGGATTTCCTACGGAAATTCCACACTACACTAAATTGCGCGGGCCTGACAGTCAAGTGCACGCACGTAGCGACACCAACCGAACCCTGTGGTAGGATACAGGCAACCATACCACCAAATATCACGATAACACACAACCACGAGTCACCAATTGAGACTACAACCACAGAGGAACCTACCCTCATCTCGGAACACGGACCTGATGACCAGCAACTCATCAAGCAGTTCCCAGAAACCGAGTTACCCAAGCTCCAATATGGCAACGGTCCTTCCCACATAGCAGCAACACCCAGCAAATGCGCTTGGCTCACGCAACGAATGCGAGAAGTACAAGAACACCCCAGTAAGTATGCGGACTACGCAATCGTCGGACAACAGTTGTATCGACACTTCCCTCGTCACCCGAACGATGAAGATGGGACACCATGGAAACTATGTGTGGCTAGCGAACTCAGACCAAGAGTATTAAAAGAAAACCATGATGACGTTACGGCGGGACACCTCGGGACACGGAAAACCATGCACCGAATCGCGAGCCGGTACTATTGGCCAGGCATGTTTCGGAATATTGCCCAATATATCCGTCGATGCCAATCATGTCAACGTCATAAGGTTTCGCAACGACGGCCCGCTGGTGAAATGTTAAGTCGAGTACCAGAAGAACCATGGGCCACTATATGCGCAGACTTTGTAGGACCACTTCCCCGATCGAAGCATGGAAATACAATGTTGCTGGTTTTATTTGATAGATTCTCCAAATGGTGTGAACTAATACCCCTGCGTAAAGCTACGGCCATCAGCCTAACTAAAAGCTTTCGCGAGCGTATCGTCAGTCGATATGGGGTACCTAAGATGATCATCACTGACAATGGCGTACAATTCACGTCACGGATTTTCCGGCGGTATCTTAAGGAGATTGGCACCGAACAACAGTTCACCGCACCCTATACCCCCCAAGAGAATCCAACTGAGAGGGCCAACCGTACAATAAAAACCATAATTGCACAGTTCTCCAGCCATAGCCATAACACGTGGGATGAATTCATACCCGAAATTATGCTGGCAATAAATACTAGTTCAGCTGAATCCACAGGATATTCCCCGGCATACCTTACACAGGGCCGAGAACCTCACTTACCCAAGGCACTGTACGACGAGGTCACCATCGGAACCGGAGCACATAATCCTAGCCCAACCGAACGGGCCCACGCTCTTCAAGAAGTCTTCAAGATCGTGAAGGCGAACCTCAGCAAAGCTAGTCAGGACCAGAAACGTCATTACAATCTTCGAAGACGAGTCTGGACACCAAATGTAGGCGACAAAGTGCTGGTGCGACAACACCCACTTTCGAAAGCACATGATAAATTAACGGCAAAACTTGCTCCCAAATTTGATGGGCCTTATGCCGTCATTGAATTTATATCACCCGTAATAGTCAAACTACAGGGCACCGACACAAGGGACACCCGGACTGCTCACATAGGAGACTTGAAAGATTACCACCCACAGTCAGGGATATAAGAATAATTTATTTCATTTCCCTCACTAATACCATTGATCTTCTCTGTTTACTTTTCTCACTAGTTCCTTCAACACCGAGCGTAAACAAACAAAACACATGGCTGACAAGTTCGAACGAGCCAGGAACGGTTCCGGGCCAACCTCGAACGAGAACAAACTAAGAGGCGCCGGACCATGTATGTAGATCCTGACCCGATGCCTAGCACCAGCAAAAACAGACAACAGTGTCACCGTCGTAGACGACCAGCTACCCCTGGTCCACCACCAGTCTTCACACCAGGTGAAGCCACATTTTACAGGCTGACCACGCCACCACAGCCATCCCGGTCAGCTGATGCAACAGTCGACAGCTTGGGGATCACCAACTTTCACCACCCACTGGGCTCAAACACGTCTTGATAATACTACACTCGAACCTACCCATAGAGAAACCGGTCTTGACGACACCACGCCCAAATCTACCAGGCGTTTGTCACCGTCATCCCCATCTTCCACGTCATCTTCATCAGCTTCTTCATCCCCATCATCCTCCTCGTCATCATCTTCATCATCATCCTCTACGGCCTCATCTGACGTCAGTAGTACCACCTCTAGCCACCGAGTTGACGAAACCAATTCTAGTGGTAAGTCAACACCACCAACCAAGGCCACAGGGGTACCCGACCAAGTTCAGCGTGTGATCGAAGAAGCGATCCAAACCAAGCCGTTCTGCATCCAACGATTTAAACGAACTATCGATGGCGTCACCTATCGTATCCAGATAGCCCGCAATGGCACCTATCGGGTAAGGTCCATACTCGATTAAGAGGAGGGGTCGTGTGACGAGTAAAAGGCGCTTAGCTTGTTTTTACCACACAAGAAGTCAGCCGTTTATATTATTTATATTTTTTTTATTATTTTATTATACTAAGTTCTCATGTTAACTAAAAAAAGAAAATGAATTAAAGAAATTTATGTTAGTATACACACAGTATTATACAAATCTTGTTGGGATAAAGGCAACTCGAATTAAATGACCTTTTATGTTATTATAGACATAGCATTATATTATATGAAGATGATTTAGAATTAAATGAATTACAATATTATTGATGTAACATAAGAGCTTAAAGCTAGTGCATTATACATTAATGATGTTAAGTTAATTAAGATAATGTAAAGAGAAAAGCTTCAGTAATGTTAACAGTTTACACACTGTTAATATCCACCACGCGATGTTGAAAGCTTTATTTACTGTAGCCGAACAGTATACAAGGCGATGCAGTAAACAGAAAAATTAATTAGCCAGTGGACGGCCAGAAGGTAAGGTCGTAGTCTACTGACATATTGGGTTTCCATCATCAGTAGAATACAACCACCTGAAGACCTGAGTGCAGTCACTTAGAGTGAAAGATTGTTATACCAACATCACTCCAGTGGGCTATACCCAGAATAACGACTTAGGCTACACTGACCCCAGTAACCATTGGATCAATCGGTGTCATAGGGTTTCCTTCGCCGATTAGATCGAACTTACTGGCAACCAACTGGGACAATCACTGGTTGAAAGATTGTTATACCAACATCAACCAGGTGATCTCTAGCCTTAACTTGAACCCGACAAACGGACGGGATTGACTCGCAGTAACGACTGGATCAATCGGTGGTTTAGTGTTTCCTTCCCCGATTAGACCAGACTACTGTCATACCACGGGGCCATCACCGGTTGAAAGATTGTTCTATCAACATCAACCCGGTGATCTCTATCCCTTTGTGAGAGTCTGACGGAGAGCGTCGTTATCACACAGTAACAGCTGGATCAATCGGTGGTTTAGGGTTTCCTTCTCTGATTAGACCAGACATACTGTCATACAACGGGGCCATCACCGGTTGAAAGATTGTTATACCAACATCAACCAGGTGATCTCTACCCCCTGTTATAGTATAACGACCTGAGCTCACCCTGAACTGACAGAGTGTAACGCCACCATCAGTTCGACAGGAATAGGTGACGGTCATACATTGACATCAACCCAGACTCACGACGTCGGCTAACAAGTCCCAGTAGTATCAGACTCGGTGCATAGTTTGTGTATAAATAAAGTGCGGTTTATAAAGTCGTTGGAAACGAAGTGTTGTGATTTTTTTATTCTTATTTTAGTCGAAAATAAATAAAGGTAACGAACCCTGGGCACGCTGAGGTTGCCCCAGCATAGTGCGGAAAACGTGTCGTTACAAAACTCTCTCTATCATAGTACTCGAGATATATAACATTGAATTATTACTTGTATGGGAGGTACCACGCCCATTTCTCCGATCCGGCCCATTTCCGGCGTGGCTACTAATATTAACAATAGGTGACCTCACACAAATTTGCAAAGCGCTCCTTATCATAATACTCAATATATGTATATGATATTAAAAATTTACTTTGTGTGGGAGGTGCCACGCCCACTAAAAATATAAAAAAAATTATAGCCTATAGCACTTCCCATATCCGCAGTAAGACTCTGTGAAAATTTCAGGAAGATCAGACGGCTAGTTACGGAGATTACCCCCTACAAACAAACAAACAAACACACATTACCTCTTTATTATATTAGTATAGATATCAATTATAACTAAAAGAAAAAGATAATTCATTACGAATGTTTTCTAACATGGTTTTTCTGACGTTAGAGTTAAAAAAAATATATAGGCAAAAATTTATGATCCATACAAGGATTCTAAGCAGGTCTATGGAATATATTGAAAAAAAAAAATTATAAATTCCCTTTAGTTTCGTAGCAACCAACACGTATAAGGTTTTTACTAAAAACTACATCTCTATTAGTTAAAGGATGTTAAATTACACTCAGCAAGATAACATATTCCACAAAACTAATAGCTGCTGATAACTAAGTCACTGAAACTGAATGATGAACTCTAAGTTTTAACAAAAACTGCTATAGTACAAAATAACTTATACTTTCGATCTCTAATCCTATGAAAGGAACATGAAGAGGTTTTTTGGTTAAATTACTCGAACTTATAATCCTCAAGTATTTAAAAATCCAGAAAAACGTTCATATTTGTTCACAGCAAAAGATTTCGACAATACAATCATTGTATACTACGCTTGTAAAGAAATCTACAAATTTACTACAAAAGTTCAGAGCCGAAAGTGATCATTGTTCTGGGACATTTTCGAGCCCCACGTTGGGCGCCATTTTCTCTGTAATGCACAAAAATAATTGTGCCATGTAAACTCAATAAGAGTTCCATATTTTGATGAAGATTTTAATTTAAAAGTAAAAAAAATTACTTCCAAATTTATTCTCCTTTAAGTGAGAGATAGAAAGAGGTCTGCGGGAGCCTTATAATCACTAGCGATCAGTCGGTGCGGGGTTCGTGACCTTCCCTATCTAACCTCGGTATCATTACAAGTCTTTTATATAGACTCCCTATTTAGTAACTAAATTTACTACAAAAATAATACTCTAATCTTAGTGGTTCGGAATAGTCATATGCAAAACAAAGCCCCTATATGACTATGGATAATAAAAATTAAAAAAAAAAAAAAATGTTATGGATCAGGTTTGCCTATAATAAATTTGGGGTCCCTGATGTTATTGGGAACCGCTGCCTCGTAACCCACCCTACCATGATTCTAGTGGCAATATATATATTATGTTCTAGGATCCCACAAAGTACACTAACCTAACGTTTCAGCCCATGATAGAAAACACAACGAAGTTATTTAGTAATTCATATTTGTTCATTCAGTGATTTATTCAACCCATAACAATGTTACTTAAATTAGAAGTAAACAAAAATATTTACCGAAATATAAAAACTAATGCCTAACTAAAATATGCAATAATGAAATAATTTGAGTAGCAAAATAAAAAAAAAAAAAAAACTTAATTATCATTAAGTTTCCATTTGGAATCAATTTGTTGTTTTCTTTTTTCTTTTGTTTTAATGAAACTATTTAATTAATTTTAACACCGTTAAGAACAAAATTAACATAAAAATAAATAGTAAAATATCTGAAATAGTTAGAAAGATAGGAAGTGGTAATTTTTAAATAGAACAACTTTGTGGCAACATGTTAAAAAGGTTTTTGTCTTTCAATGTCCCAAAAGAACATTAATCCAAATTGCTTTTTTCTTTAATTGTACATAAAATATAAAATTGACGTTAGTTTAAAAACCGAACCGAGCAACGTTTCATTACACGGTCACGATTTACAACGCGGTTTAAAAAAAAAAGATCTAGAGACTTATTTATGAATGAAAACAAAAACAATTAGGATTAATGAAACAAAACAAGTATCAAGAAGAAACAGAATCGTGATCAGTGAACTAAAAGTATTACCGTAAAGCTTAAATAACAATTACAACAAAAGCCAAATGCTTACACTATTAACGACGTCACCATTCATTGATCTTATTTTCTCTACTTCTTCATTGATAATCTATTTGTTCATTTTAATATATGCAAGAAATTATAATATGTGTGTAAGGTTCAGTTTCACTCACCCAACTTAATGATGAACGATGAGGCCTCCTCGATATCAGTGGTAATGTTATGATGCTAGGAAAGAAGATGGTTTGATATAGTGAGTTCTTGCATATACCTTTACTTTCAGTTGTTGACTATTCCTTAAGTTCTTTATTAATTGGATTGTAATATTGACTATTCTACTTTCCAATGTTCCTTGTTTTAGATTTAACTTGTTAGATTTATGAATTTGTGATACTAGGTTAGGGACTTATATATAGTTGAAGATTTTTATCCTTTTATTATTTCCATAGATTCATTTATGGTTTTGTATGATTTCGTTACTCAAAAAAAAATTTATAACACTGGCCCTGACATAGACATTACGAAACTAAACTGAAATAAATGCTTTTTTACGATGTCCAAATGACCAAAATGTTTACACGACTGAATAATGGTTCTTAATATATATTGTACGCGATATCAATAAAATTTAATTTTAAATTATTGTCGTAAATCTACCGAAATCTCATAAATTTTTTAACTTGCACTTTGATTGAGTATCACACAAAAACTAAACTGCTTAATGCTTTTTTTTTTCTTTTTGTTTTTATTCTCGTATATTCCTATACTCAAATAAAACTGTGGTTATTCTACAGCCTTCTCCTTCTATGGATTTTTAAGGCACCTTTAGGATGTTGTTGGATATACGAAAGAACACTTTTGGTCGTAGTTGAATACTGACCAACAAGTGTTCGTATTGTTGAGGGTTTTACAATGGATTCCCAGCTAACGCAAAGTATGGTTACTTTTTGGGATAACCAATACAAATTTTGGATTGTAGGTTAGGTAGGTATCTTGAATAAAATTACAACCTTTAAGGTTATGTAGCTGAATTCCGAGAAACTTTACGGGATATGTAACTTAGGGTAAATTTTGTTTTTGACTTCCACTTGGTAATGAAGGCATCACATTCACAATGTATATAGCCGAATCATCGAGCAATAGTCCTCCAAAGAGTATACAATCTCTTGTGTTTATTGATGCTGATTATATAAATATTACACGATTGGATTTCCCGATAAAATTTTGGGTATGTACCACCTGAGGTTATTCAGAAAAGAAAAAAAAGTACGACAATCTCTTGTTAAGTATGTAAAACCGAGAGAAGAGCCGAACAGCAGAAATGATAATCGGTACTCAGTTATCTTTTGCATTGCCACACGGATAAGCGTAAATGGCAACATAGCATTACCAATCTTCTATATTTGTTTTAGTTTGGAAACTGTTATAAAACCGTTAAGCTTAAACGATTTATTTATAATATCTAAAAAAAAAAATTTCCTAACCGACTAATTGAATTTTAATATTTTATGGTCACCACTAGGTTTAAACAACAACACTGGTATGTTTGTTATATTTTTAAACATGTTGTTGGATGCAAATAAATATATATATACCATTTACATATGCATTCAACTACCTTTTGGAATTAACCCATTAAATTTGGTTTCTAATTAATAAAACTGAAATAATGATTATAGATATTTAACTGCTAACAGTTATAATAGAAAAATTTATAAGATTGTAAACCATAAGGAAAAGCAGTCTAAATTTTCCTTTTGCAAAAAAAAAAAATTTAAATAAAAATTTAAATATGTATATTCAAGACAAATCATGGACATTTTCATAATATGTAGCGATGGTGTTGTGCTTTATAGATTAAAAAGTGCTGCGCATGAAGTCGTTCACCACAGTTCAGCACACGATACATTTTAATTTTCTTATCCCGCAGCAATCGACGACAAATATAATGTAACTTTAATGCGGTTGGAGTCAAATTATTATTTATAAACACCCTTGACTCCAAATCTGCAGCCTCCTCATAGATTTCACACAATTTCAGATCTTTTTTTTTTTCATAATATTTCTTCATTAAAGAATCTTTAATTTTTGCTCTACTAAACTTGACAAATAGAGACTTCTTATTATGAATCCAGTTGCACATACTTATATCAGACAATGTGATATCTAATCCATAGTGATCTCCAATTTTCAGCACCAAGGTGTTAAGCCTCTCTGTTGTAAGGCTGGATGGCAATCCACTAATGATAACATCAAATCTATTAAGCTGTCGCCGAAGCACATTATTCTCCTTCGTTAAAATATGAAATTTTGAGTTTCTTGATTCCTCTAACTTATGAACTTTTTCAATACATTTTCCCAGCTTATTACTTATTTCTTCGATATGCAGTGCTACCTCCTCTGAAACTTTAGTTGGTAAATGATCCAACCGAGCCTCCATAGCATCTAGCTTTGCAGCAATATCATTCAGCGAAACGGATGATGTTTTGTCGTCCAAAGTTTGTTGGTTAGAAGACACTTTACTAATTTTGACTTGTGATCTAAATTTAAATTAGTTATTGTAACTTTTAATATAAGACGTTTGGTTAAGAGGAGTACGAAGAATGCGAAAAAAAATATATGCTAACAGTAAGTAACTGTTCCTTTCCTTCTTGTTATTTGTGTATTTATTCCGTTCGTTTTTGGTTTATTATTATACTAAATTCTTGTAATTGTTCTATTTCTTGTATTCAACTTAGCTGTTTCAAATACGTATGTCTTTTTCATTGTTTTTACATTTATATCTCTTAAATGACATATGAGTCAAATTAAATATTTATTTTACATTCTTGTTCTCGTTCTAGCTCTTGCACCCAAATTAACTGTTCCAAATACTGGTTATGAGTATTTTTATTTCTTTCGTTTTCTTTTTGTGGCGAGTTAAATAAAAAAATATTTTATTATACCCTCCACTCCAGTGTGCAGAGGGTATATATAAGTTTGTCATTCCGTTTGTAATAATTAGAAAAAAATTCTGGACCCCATAAAATATATATATTTGTGATCATTATAACAAGCGAAGTTGATATAGCGATGTCCGTCTGTCCGGCTGTCCGTCTGTCCGTCTGTGGAAATCACGATGACGGCTTCAATCGGATAGCTAGGGTGCTCGTTGGTATAAAAAATGATTCACTAACATCCTGAGAAGTTTGCTATTTAAAATCGTCCAAATCGGTTAATCTGGTCCCGAGAATTGAGCGAAGAATTAAAAAAATATTTTGGTGTAATATTTAAGTTAAATAATTAATAAAAGAAACTATATAAAATCAATATCAATATTCTGCGATTTTTATAACATCACAAAATGTTACAAATTGATACAAACTACTGTTGCCAATATCAAAATACTATAAATAATATTCATATATTCTGTATATGTATATCCATAATAAGCGCATATTAAAATAAATCGTTATTTTATTTTATTTTTACAAAATTCTGAAATTTTTAGAGTTGAAAAAATAGTATGGTTTTAAGAGTTGTATTTTTAGTACATGTATAAACCCTGCATACTTGCATTCAAAAGTAGTAGGTAGGTAAAACCATAAAATATTTATTTACCCTGTAAAAAAATTGGTGTTTAGAAAAATACTATTTTTTGTCAGATGTTAATTACAATAAATTTTTAAAATTTGTTATTTAATGTCGGGACGGAGGCAAACGCCATTCCCAAAATTTTGTTTCAACAGTTATCCACATTAAGAATAACCGAGGAGCTCAGCTCAATCAATGTGCAATGATCGAGCCTTGCCCTGGGAAACATGCATTTATGCTTTTCTTAACACAAACGCCATTCCCAACTACCAAAAATTTTTGACACGAGCTATTCACATTATGAATAGTCGCGGAGCTCAACTTAATCATAGTGCAATGATGAAGCTTCGCCCTGGGAAACATATATTCATGCTTTTCTTAGCACAAACCGAACTTCTTATGGCACATTCAAATAAACTAATTGAGAAGTACAATTCATCATTACGCTGTATTACAATACTATTTTCTTATTTTACTAGTAGCTAGTAAACGAAGTGATCGTATCATTGTGAACGAAATAGAATTGAAATTGTATGCAGATTTGTTTTACTTAAAAAACCTGTTTCTACAGATAGTGAATAAAATCCCAGTAAGCATTTTATGCAATAAATGATCATGTAGAGTCTTTTTGACTCATATGTGCTATTAAAACAGTTATAAATGCGCCCTTTTGCTGATCACAAAATATTCTTTTGTTGGGATTAAATATTACCTTACCCGCGAATCTTCTTGAGAGTCCTCTTTATCCGCTTTTCTGATCGGTTTCGACTCATTTTTGAGTCTTATTTAATATAATTTTTCTATAAATCACTTTTTAAGAGAAAGCAAAAATCATTATCTAGTCTTTTTCTAATAGCGCATGTGATTAATCAGTTTTTAATCACGAAGAAGACACAGTAAGGTAATTTTTGTTAAAACAATCTTCGAAATGATGACTGGGATATCGTATATTTTTGTTAACGCACAAACATATGCATAGCAGCACGAGTAAACCGAACTCTAATTGGCTTCTTATATGTATACAGCCGAACAAAAATGAAAATACTCACCAAAGAGTAAAGTAAGCAACAATTTCATTCAGTATTATGGAAGCTTTTGAACAAAGCAAGTCTACGTCGCGTTGTCTTGTGAATTTTTACATTGTTTTTTTAATAGGTACTAGTGATGCCAGGAGATTTTTTCAGAAATCTCTACGCTTATGAAAAAATTCCCTTTTTTCCCTACACCCACTTTTTTCCCCTACACTACTTTTTTCAAAATTTATTTTTAATTTGTACATTTTCAATTTCAATTATGTAAAAATAACATAAAAACTAAGAAAAAAAAATATAAAAAATAAGAAAAAAAATATCATGAGAATTACATAAGAATAATATAAAAAACTAACAGATATTATAAAAAAATTATTTTTACAATTCTGTATAATTCATCTTTTTGATATGGCTAGATTTGCATTTAAAATTTACACAATTAATTAAAATGGCTTGCAAATGAGATGTTATAACTCAAACAGAATATTTGTTCTTGGATTTAAAAGATTTTTTATAACAGTGGTTATTAGCATGTATACTTAGATCTGATTTATCGCATTTTAATATTTTTTCACAAGCCTTGCATCTGCATTTATAGTCATCACCTTTGACCTGTTCCAGCCATCCATTAGCTTCTCGTCTCTCAACTAACTGAAGCAAAATCTTTATTTTCTGTATTTCTTTGATGTGTTTTCAGCATCATCGACAAATCGGACATTTTTCTAAAATTAATTATGTTTCTAAAATTAATTACGTTCAAATTTATAATATTTTAATGTAATGCACAAAAAAGTGTTTTATACTTGTCATTGTTATTAAAGAATCCACATATTTACTTCCTTCATATTATTTATAGAGTTATTACCAGACTTAAAAAGACTTTAAAGTTTAAAATTGAAAAAAATTATGCGATATTTAACAAATACATTCAAAATAGTTTTGACTGAAATTTTTGGCAGTTTTAGTTTTGCCTTGTATCAGTAAAATGTTCAGATATTTACTAAAAAAAGAAAAAAATTTTTAAATATTTTCATCTTAATTATCTTAATTAGTTTAAAGACACAAAGATAGATTTAATAAATAAAAACAATACATAAAAACAGGAGTTGAAAGTTGATCTATGCGGACTCACAAATGTGCCCTATACTAATAGTTCTGGAAAGTTGAAAAGGATTGTAAAAAATAAAATGCGTGTTTATATTAAAAAATTTAAATTAAAAAGAACATTACAAAATAAGCCATTTACCTGGTTAAACTTAATATTGTTTGTAATTATCTGGATCAGGTTAGTATTTAAAACGGGATAAATCGGGAGTCATTGTGCCAATTTATGACCTAAAATATGTAGATACCTCTATAAAATGCTGAAAATTCAGAGCATTTGTTGTAATAATTCAGTAATAGGTTTATCAAAGTGTTTACATATTCAAATATTTTATATACATTTGTTACAAATAGTGCAAGAAGTCCAGATATTAATGTAAACGTAAAACCCAGGTGGAGGGTATCAAAGATTCGGCATAGCCGAATTTAACACTCTTACTTGTTTTTATTCTACATTTTAAACACCGATATTCAATTTCTTCTTTTTCACCACAATGTCTTCAATACTATCGGTTATTTTACATGAAAATGTAAATTTTATTTCATATTATATTTATTGTAATACTGAAATTGCGGAAAGTATTGAAAACACGTCTTACTCACTCAACATTTCACTCAACATTTTAATGTAAACACTAAATTGGTGACCACGACGAAAAGGATTCGATAATACCGTTTTTCGATCCCCATCGAGAGGTGTAGAAAACGATGGACAGACCACAGCAGGAGGTGAAGAAATTGTTCCTGGATTATCTCCTCTAACTCCAAATCGAGGTGTCGTATCGGCAGATTGTCTTATGGATTCTGCTACACCATCGCAGGAGGTGTCGAGAGTATCTGTTATGGTTCCGCCGTTTTGGAAAATGAATCCGGCCTTATGGTTCAAACAAATTGAGAGCCAATTTATTAACGCAGGAATTACGTCAGATGCTATGAAATTTCATACAATCGCTGGCTCTATAGAATCCAATATTCCCTCCGAAGTCAGCGATTTAATTTTGCAACCACCAACTACTAACATGTATGTGACGCTAAAGCAACAAATTTTAGTAAGATTCTGCGATTCAGAGGAAAAGCGATTAAAGAATCTTCTTCGTGAAGTCGAAATCGGTGATAAGAAGCCTTCAGCCCTTCTTCAGGATATGATAACTTAAGCTTCTGGTAAAGTTTCGGATGATCTTCTAAAGTCATTGTGGATGCAGCGCTTACCTGAGCAAATACCAGCCATTTTGTCTGAAAGTAGTAAACTAGCGCTTATGGCAGATAAGATTGCTGACACATCCGATGCGTGGGAAATAAACTCATTTTCATCATCATTTACAACATACGAGAACCAAAACAATTTGGAAATGAAGATAGATGTACTAACAAAGAAAATCGAATATCTTACCAATGATCGCGGACGTAATCATTTGCATCAGCAAAGAGGATGTTCAAAATCTAGACATACTTCAGCAGGACAGAAAAATACAACTTTATGCTGGTACCATTATAAATTTGGAGAAAAGGCATCAAAATGTTTGCAGCCTTGTGCATTTTCATCAAAGCAAGCCTCGTCATAGGAAACCCACTAGGCTCCTCGTACATGCTGACAGATGAGGCTGGCCGAGAGATTTGTCGCCTATATCTTCATGATAACAATTCAAAATTTAAATTTTTTATTGATAGCGGTGCCGACGTCTCAGTGTTTCCTGCTACTTCATCAGAACGACTTCAGGACCCTGCTTCATTAGAATTGTTCGCAGCAAATCAGTCAGCAATCAAAACATATGGTGAGAAGTCTCTTTTCTTAGATTTCGGCTTAAGAAGGAAATTTCGATGGTCTTTTATAATAGCTAATGTTAATAAGCCCATAATAGGTGCTGATTTTTTACAACATAACGGATTGTTGGTTGATATTAATAATAATTGTCTAATAGATAGTGCATCCAAATCTCAGTGCATAGGTACACTATACATGCAACCTATACCGTACTCGATTAAATCCATTTCAGAAAATTCTGAATTTTCTCAAATTCTGAAAGAGTATGAAGATATAACGAAGCCACATACTTATCAGACACCTGTTCAACATGTGTAAAACATCATATACAAACGAATGGCCCTTCAGTTTTTTCAAAGTCACGCCGGTTATCTCCAGAAAAACTTCAAATTGTCAAGAAAGAATTCGAGGATATGGTTAAACAAGGTATTTGTCGTCCATCAAAAAGTTCTTGGGCAAGTCCTCTACATCTGGTACAAAAGCCAAATGGAGACTGGCGACTTTGCGGGGACTATCATCGCCTAAATGCTGTAACAGTTGCAGACCGTTATCGTGTACCTCATATACACGATTTCGGATTTCTTCTAAATGGTAAGTCGATATTCAGTAAAATTGATTTAGTAAAAGCGTATCATCAGATACCTGTCGAAAAATCAGATATTGAAAAGACAGCAATTATCACGCCCATTGGACACTTCGAGTTTCCCTGCATGACTTTCGGTTTGTGCAATGCTGCACAAACGTCTCAACGTTTTATAAACAAAGTCATCAGAGGTTTAGATTTTTGCTACGCTTATATAGATGATATACTCATCGCATCTAGCACTCTTGCCGAAAATATATAACACGTGAAACAATTATTTGACCGTTTACGGCAATATGGAATCACAATCAACGTCTCAAAGTCTGTATTTGTTTTGTCAGAGGTTCCCTTTCTTGCATATTTGGTAACTACTTCTGGATTACGTCACTGTCACAATAACTGTTATGTACCATCGAATTTGCGGGACTGCTCGCATGTATTCGTCAGATGCGATGCAGTAAGAAAACCACTTCAACAACCTTATGATTATCCGTATAAAGTAATATCAAGAACAAAAAAATATTTAAAATATTGATATATGGAAAAGAAAAGATCATTTCCATTGATCGTTTAAAACCTCCGATTTTATACCATGATACTGATACCACTGAGTTGAATGCAAAAACATTAAAACTAGTTGATGAACAAGGATTAAAACTCAGATCGGGCCGAAGAGGAACATTTGCACCAAATGTTTAGTACTGTCGTTTTCACTAGAAAGGGGGTACTGTGGTGATTAAACAATATTATTCATTATTATAATTTTTTAACTTTGTACTTTTATACTTGTTAATATAAATTATAAATATTTTTTTTTTTTTAGTTCTAAGAGTTTTCTGTTTTCAAAAAAAAAAAAACTTATATAAAATTATTCTTATTCTAAAAATATGAATTGAACAAATATTTCAAAAATAAATTCTTTAATTAATTTTTTAAAAAAGTGTTGAACCTATTTATTTTAAATTTAATGTAAAGACTAAACATTGACTGTTTCTGATAATTTATTAATTTGTTCTTGTGCCTGAGTATTTATAACCACCTGCCTATTAGCGGACTTAGAAAGATGCTGTTGTTTAAATTTTAGTTGCTCAAAGCCATCAATGTCAGGGTTCCGTCAACCACCTTTAGAGCAGTTCCCAAGATGTTTATGCTTCTGGCGTATCTGTGGTGAATGTTTACCATTTCCAAAAGCGTATTGATATGACATATGTCAGCGTCAAGTATTTTTCTCATGTGTGACTGGGGAAAATGGTTCGTCAACTCCTTGGTTTCCTCTGCCATTTCCGAATACATGGTAAGGTTTGATGAGTGCCGCAAATATTCATATCCTTGTCAAATTATTGCGTCACTATCTGTCAGCGGTATATAGTCTGAATTCGAATAGTCGGTCAGCTTGGCGGTTGTTGCCGTGACAAGTAGCAGCGCAATCAAAATTCTACATGAAAAACATAAAGTAAGAAACTTATCTTAAATTGTCCTTATGGATCACCCTCCGTTTCATTAGAACCGTTGTTCCCAGATCGGCTTCTATTTCCTCCCCTATATACAGGGGTATTAGTTTATTTCCCAATCTCCTGTTTGTTTCTACAAGTACTTTGTCGCCCCTTTGGAAGGCTCTATTCTGTCTTGCCTCATTCAGTCTTTGCATTTGAACGTCCTGGGCCCTATTTACACTTTCCCTAATCTTTGCCTGAAATTCCGGTGGGTATACATGGAATATGTCAATGGGCCGTTTTTTCTTCACTGAGTGGATGGTCTTGTTGTACTCTATTGTCGCCTGAAGTATCAGTTCGAATGTGCCATTGAAGTTTCTTTCGATTTTTAAACATCTTACAATTTTCGCAAGAGTACTATGAAATCTTTCCACCTGCCCATTCGATGTGCGTGGAGCGGTGGCGCATTTACAATTTGCACGTCAAAGCGATTTGATAAGTGACCGAACTGAGTTCAGAGAGAGTTCGTTATCGCAATATACTGTTTTTACGTGGGGGTAAATATTCATTAGTTGTAAGATTGGTGGTTCTATGTCCACTATTGTTCAATACAGGTGAGAAAAAAATTTTTATCTGTCGATGTGTAATATTTCACCTACGTGAGAAGGAATGGGCATTTCGCCTATAATATACTTGTTGAAGCGACTTCCACAGTTAATAGTTTTATTCTTTTTCCACTGCTTTTGTAACACAATTTTTCTGTGTAATTGAAGTCCCTCTTTTTCTATATTTATTTTTGCTTTATATATGTATAATTTCCCTTGATTAGTGAGCAATTTCCCATATTTGAGCCTTCATGGTACTTTTAATTTTAAGTTTTATTCAGTAACTTTTATAACGTAAAAGTATTCAGTCAGCAAGAAGCTGAAAATAAATTTAAATTGAACTAAGAATTGGAATAGTTGCCTTTCTTTTCATCAAAGGACAGGACAATTCAGAGTTCAACATTTGGTCCTTCGAATAAATTCTAGATAGGCTAGAGTAGGAAGAAACTGGTGGACACCATTGGTTTACTATACGGTTCGGCAGTTGTTATCACCTTGTAACAACTTCATTATAACCAAAAAAAGACAGACATGAGGTCTGTTGCGTAATCAATCTATATGGCGCATGACATACCAGTGAGTAAGACGTCATCGCAGGCGAAGCTAAAGCATCCTGCACGAGAGAGAAAAAACAACTCCAACAGGAATGTGTCACCTTGGCAAACTTACAAACAAAATTTTTTTTTGGTTGAACTTGGTCAACCAAAAGAAGGAAGCAATCGGGTATGTACAGTATTTAGATTATATTTAGTGCAATTGTTTAATATCGCTACGAGCTTAGTGTAAAGTCATAAAAAATTTTCAAAGGTGCATACCATAATCATATCCAACAATAACAAGTAAGAAAATTATAGTCGGTCTAGACCGACTATACGATACCCTATACCATGCGTTTAGAAACCCTATCTCTTAGGCCCAACTAACTGGACATAGAAAATAATCAAAAACCAAATTTGAGTGGGATTTTTATTAAATTTTTTGGCTGCAGATATGAAAAAGTTCATATCGGATGCTATATCTATAAAGGGACTAGGTCCAAAAATGGACCGATCCTGATCATGTTTGGTAAAGTCTCTTGTATTTTGTAAAAATGTGTACAAACAAAATTTGAGAAGAATCAGTGCAATATTTTTGTTTTTTAATAGATTTAAGTGAAGATCGGGAAGCAGCTCTATATGGGGTCAAAGGGATCATTTTTGGACTACTCATTAGTGGATGTAATGAACGCATACAAACCCAATTTGAGTAAGATCTATATGACAATTTGGATCTTATGGCAATTTATGTCGATTTCATATGGGTAATTTGTATGGGGGCTAGGTCTGAACATGGACCGATTCTCACCAATTTCAATAGCGTTCATCCCATGGCCGATAAAAGCTTATATATCAAATTTCGTCAAAATATATTCATACTTGCGACCTGCAGTTTGATTACAAGCTTTACATGGACACACAGACGGACGGACGGACGGACATTGTTAAATCAACTCAGAAAGTGATTCTGATTCGATCGGTATAATTAAAGATGGGTCTAGGTCAAATATTTTTGGTTGTTACAAACAGCAGCACAAAGTCATTATACCCAAACCACATAGTGGTATAGAGTATAAAAATTAACATAACCTCAAATCAATTTCATTCGTATCAATGACGTACAAATGTACCACATTGCCCAACATTGATATTAAATATAAATCACACATACATACAATTTTCTGAAACAATTTGTCACATTCTTCACGCTTTATATGAATAACTTCAATGATAGTTTGTTGTTCCCTATCCATTCGTTCCCTCAACTCTAATATAAAACAAAAGAATAAGGCAATATCACCAAACAGTTTATAGCGACAAAAAAAACTTCAAATTAAAGAACAAGCAGAAGGTTAAACGTTTACAAAAGAATTTGTACAAAGTAATTGAATAAAGTTGACAAATTTATTAAATACGAAAATAAGAAGAAATTTAGTGAGTGTAAAATAAAATATTGTGGAAAATAGACATCAAACACAGGAAGAGTTCTGCTAGAACAAATATATACAATACAATAAATAAAATTGCTATACAGTGACTCAAACAATTGACATGTTTCAATAAAGAGAGTTTGAGTCACTGTAAAAACAAAACTACTCATCAGAATTTGCTCATTTTTGCTACTTACGTTTTGTTGTTTTGTTAGCAATGCAACAAGCCTAAGTTCAATCAGTGGTACCGTTATAATTTTGTAACAAAATAAGTAAAAAAAAAAATGAATGTAGTCAATTATTTGTGTTTATTAAAACAATAAGAAAATAAATAAAAAATGACTGTTAATACTTAATATAGCCACAATTGGCTGCAACAACAGCTTCCAATCTTCTTGACACACTGTCCACCAAGTTTTTACAACAGCTTGCTGGAAACCTCCCCATGCTGGGTCGGCCTGCACCCACAACTCTTCAATACTTGTTCGGGTTCCAACTAATCCTCTTTTTAGTTCACCCCACAGGTGTTCAATCGGTTTGAAATCAGGTGACTGGGGTGGCCATGGCAGTGCTTTGAATCCACTGTCTATAAGCCATTTTGTTGTTTTTGTTAAATTATTCGCATGTAACAGGGAGGTTTCTTGACAAAATGCCAACATAATAGCTGGCATTCATCTTGCCAACTATACGTTGCATTGTTCCAACAGCCCCATATAATAACACTACCGCCACCATACTTTAATGTCGGCTGCACATAACGAGCCTCCAAAGCACTACCAGGTTTGCGTCATGTCCACACCCGGCCATCTGATCCCAACCTATTAATTTTGGACTCGTTCGGAAATATGACCAATCCATCGCAGTCCAATGGACATGAGCACGGGCGAACTCTAACCGTAGCTTTTTATGTCTTTGCGTTAGCAACGGTTTTTAGATTTTAACGTGCCCTTTGAGACCAGCCGCACGCAAAGTATTCCTGACGGTTTCCACTGAGAGGTTGACTCCGTCATACCCTACCAGACTGCTATGAATTTGGACAGCATATTCCACTTTTTGCGTGCGGAGATCTCCGCCGCTCGTGCTCCATGCTCAACATTTGTTTGCGCACGCTGCGGCAAATTGGAGGAGGTGAAGCCATATTTTTGCGAGTTTTGATGACCACACTCTTGCTCACTTCCAGGGTTGCTGCTACTGCACGACAGCCTTTACCTTCCTGTAAAAGCTGGTTAATCTGCCCGAACCATTTTTGTTTTTCAACACTAGTAGAAAATAAATTAATCATGATTAATTAATAATAAAAATATTTGTTATGAACTTACCTGATGAAAAATATTCACTTTCAATTCAAAAAATTTCCATCACTGATTTTTTCAAATAATTTATTTGATGTTATCGCTATAACTTTTTGTACACAAATAATTGTTACAAAATGATAACGGTACCATTGATCCCGTTGAACTTAGGCTTATTACATTGCTAACAAAACAGCAAAACGTAAGTAGCAAAAATGAGCAAATTCTGATGAGTAGTTTTGTTTTTAAAGTGACTCAAACTCTCTTTATTGAAACATGTGGTCAATTGTTTGATTCACTGTACATCATAAGTTCCAAAAAAAAAAAAAAACTTAACAGCAAAAAATGCTGCAAACAAAAAATCAAACTACGATTTCAGTATCAAACGGTGAGCTACGAAATTTAATTCCTTTAATTAAAATTGATGGAAATTTGTTAACAGATTGAATTGGATAAAATTCGAAATGACAAGTAATAGAGTGGCCCGAAAATTTAAAACAAAAAATTATTTATTTGCAGTTTATGCCAAAATTCTAATAAAATACTAAAAAGTGTGGTGCGAAATTGAAAAATTTGACTTGGAGAAAAGAGCGGTATGTTACTATAGCAATAAAATTTTATTTTATTTTTTTTATTTTCAAAATAAATATTGCAAGCAACATTTTACCAGTACCTTCATAAAAAGGTTGGGCTTTTTACAGGAAAATTTATTATTTGACTTGATAGTTCGGGGTGCGTTCGAAAATAGTCAGAGAGGTTATTCATCTATTAACAATTTGAAAAGTTTTAGGTATTTAAATTTCAAAATGAGCTCCAAAGGGAAATGTAGGTATGACATTCAGCAACTTGCTGCTATCTGCTCCAATTTCGTTACAATTCCTACAGAATCATTTACGGTCTCATTATTGGAGGTAAAGCAAGCGGTCGAAAATTATCGAAACCTACGAAGACTACATTATACGTGACGAAAAAGTAAAGGATGAAGAAAAGTTTCAACATGAGGTTTCTCTAAAATATGAAGAAGTTAGTGAACAATTTAAAATTGTAAAGGCTAAAATACTAGATAATATAAAGACTTTATCCTCAGTACCAAAGGCACAGGTTGTTCGTCATTCGTCACAAAAATTACCAGCATTGAAATTCAGAATTTTGAAGGAGGTTTCAACAAATGGCCAGAATTTTGCGACTTGTTTATGTCAGTTGTGGGGAGGAAGCATCCATAGCTCCAGCTAATAAGTTGTATTATTTGCATAGCAAAACGAGGGGGGAGGCCTACCAAATCATCAAAGATTATGAGTTGGTAGATTCTAATTTTGAGCTAGTTTGAAATGCGTTGAAAAAGCGATATTAAAACAATCGGATTTTTAATTAATAACCAAATTGAGAAGATTTTTGCCATTCGGACATCTCCGAATGAAACTTTGAAATATTTACGGCTACTTCAGAATACAGTCAACGATGGTTTGGCGGGTTTAAGATCTTTTTTTTTTACCCAGGTCCATTATTTCCATACCGTTATTTCGTATTCCAGCGATCAGGTTCTACATGAACAATTAAAAAAGTTTTGAGAAACAGAAGAGGCTGAAAAACGCGATTTTGAGTCTGACAGCGATATTTTCTGTGAAAATTCTTATAAGCGTAGAACAAGCCGACAGTCTGATGGGCGTTACGTAATTCCGCTACCATTTAAAGACAGTTCCCGACTCAAATATTTTTAGGTCCTTCTAGAAATATGGCGCTTGCACAGTACCATAAAATGGAGAAAACATTGGATAAAACCCCAGATTTGAAATCTCAGTATACTGAAGTTCTCCAGGAGTATTTGGACCTGCATCACATGGAACCAATTGTATATTATGAGCCCAAAACCGAAAAACATTCTTCGTTTTTTCTACGGTCATTAAAAACGAAAGTAAAACTACGAACGTTCGAGTGGTATTTAAGGCCTCAAAAAAGACTGTAAGTTGATTATCACTAAATGACGTGCTTCATCAAGGCCCAACTCTTCAAACCGATTTGATGTAGCTTGTGTTAAGATGGCGATATACAAAAAATGTATAGATAAATTTTGGTGAATGAAGCAGATCGCCCTTATCAACGAATTTTATTTCGCAACGTGAATTCATTCCAACTCAAAACGGTAACGTTTGGGGTAAATTGCGTCCCCTTTCTGGCGATTAAGACTATACTTGAGCTGAGCAATGATTGCAGAAATGTATATCCCAAAGTAGCTCTGACCCGCAACAGTTCAGAGCAAAGCTGTGCAGATCTCAAGTAAAACTGAGCCGCACATCCAATCTGAAGCGGTCATACCGGAACCCGCAACTCCTAGCGGTTCCGGAACGAACACGACCATTCATTCGGTGCCTGCTGTATGCTGAATGAAGGAAAGCGGGTGAAACCTTCAACTAGCTTGACTACAGCACCTGAGCTACAAGTGGCCATCATAGATCGAAACCATCCGGAAGGTAGGATGGCAACGGACAGATGGTTACTGTTGGAGGAAAGGATTCTGAGGGCACTAGTTGACGCATTCAAAAACAGTGAGGATGACTCATTCACTGCGTTTGACGGCGCCAAATGGCAAAAAGGGGTCACGATTGTAGGATGCGGAAATGAGAAATCTTTAAATTTCCTCAAGAACTAATTTTATTATTTTTTATAAAAATAAAAAATCTTATTTTCGATCATTATCATTTTAATGATTGAGCTTGAAATTAATCAGGCTCAGGATCATAGTATATTTGTTTCAAATTGTATGAATTGAACTTTTTACCAAACAAACTATCTACTGCTTTTGGTTACTGATGAGGGTTGGTGACTCTTCCTAAAACAGCTGTATAACCTCTCATGCAGAATATAGATCAATTTTCTGAAACAAATGTGCCAATGTTTTTGCTTTACTTCCTCAAGAACGTTATCCAAGACCTTAACGAACTTTGGCCGGATATGAAGATCGATATCCCCGTTGATCAAATCCCCTATCACCCTCCATAATTGGAGGAGGAACCCATACTGACACTGATTAAGCGTTAAAATAAGGGGATTGCTCCAAATGATTAGAGAATCACCAGGGGACGGGCGAGAGACAAGGGAGAAGGAAAAGATCTCTGGCTAAATATCAGCTCAGAGTCTCTCCAGCTTCTGCGCCTCTCCAAAGGAAAAATAAATTATGAGTTGAACCATTTCAAGATTGTTCTTCCCGGGCGAGAAACGCAGCAATGAGTCCCAGCGGCATGAAAGTCGTGCAGATTAATCTTTATCACTGTGAAGCAACAACAGATGACTTGCTGCGTTTTATCGGGAGGGAGAAGGTGGACGTTGCTTTAATTCAAGAAACCTGGTTGTTGGGCAACAAGGTTCGGGGATTAAGGTTACAGAATTTCATGCTTCTTTCTCCACCGGGTGAAGGTAAGATACGCTGCTGCATTTTCTTTGGGAAAAATATCAATTTATTCTTAATGTCTGATTACATCAATGGCTACCTAACCGTGGCGGCACTTGAGAGGAGGGGTATGCCGAAACTCATCCTAGCATCAATGTATCTGCCTTATGAGCAGTACGACCCCCCCCATCTACAGAAGTAAGATCTCTGGTCGGAGAACGTATGACCAATGGCCACGATCTGGTGACTGGAGGCGATGCCAACGTTCACCACACCTTATGGGGAAGCACTGACATCAACAGCAGAGCTGAGCCCGTTTTTGATTGCCTTCTAAACAATAATTTGATTATAGCGAATAGGGGATATAATCCCTCTTTCTATAATAGGATTAGGGACCAAGTTATTGATATAACTTTAGTATCGAATTCGGACAATGTTAGAATTCTGGACTAGAGGGTATCCTTGGAATGTTCTTTTTCAGATCATTTCAGGATAATCTACAGCATCTACATCTCCTTGGTGGATTGATTCCATATAGGAATCCGAGGAAGACTAACTGGGTCAAATTCCCAAGCATTGTGCGAAATATACCGCCTCCGAATATGGAAGGGCCGGTCAGCATTCAAGATGTGGAGAACTCAGCATGTCTAGTGCCGAGCACACTTAAAGAAGCATATCTAAATTCATGCCCTGAGCCTTCTAGAAAAATCAACCAATCGTGGTGAACCTGGGAGCTTAAGCTACTCAGAACGGAAACTAGAAAACTCTAGAAACTAGAAAAAACACAAGAAAACTGAAGATTGGGATAATTACCGTCTCAGTTTTAATGCTTTCAAAAAGGCGACACGCAGAGCTAATAGAGAATCATGGGCCAGTTTCTGTGAGGAAGTTGAGGGAACTAGCTAAGCGGCAAGGCTCCGTAAAGTCATTTCCAAGGCCCCAAGCACACCGGGGTTTCTTAAGAAACCTGACGTCAGTTTCGCGGAAAGCAGCAAAGATACTATTGAACTTCTAATGGACTCACTTCCTGGGTTGAAGAGATGAGGTGATGGAAGACAGCTCTACGAGCGCTCTCACATCAGCTGCAATTACTGAATATGGGCAAATTAGATCAATAGTGGACGGAAGCAAAGTAGAGTGGGCGGTACGATCATTTAAGCCTTGCAGGAATCCTTAAAGACAATTATGCCATGGCTACTAATGATCTTTTCAGGCAGCCTGGCATCAGGGTACATACCAAAAGAGTGGAGAGAGGTTAGAGTGATCTTTATCCCCAAAGCGGGAAAGATAAACCATAATACCGCAAATGACTACAGACCTATCAGTCTGTCAACATTTTTACTGAAAACATTGGAGAGGCTGGTAGATGTCTATGTGAGAAGTAAGCTCACACCGGACATTCTGTAAAGCTCAATATGCATACCTCAAGGGAAGGTCGGTGAATACGGCTTTACAAGAAGTAGTGGGAACGATTCAGGATGCTCTGCACTATAAGGAATATGTTTTGGCTTCTTTTTTGGACGTGGAATGGGCGTTTAATAATGTCAAAACATCATCGATCCTAGAAGCCTTGGGTAGTATGGGCACGGATACACAAATAATTTTATGGACGGGAAACACGCTGAAGAGCAGGGCGATAAACCCGAAAATAGGTGAGGGGGAAGCGAGGGAGGTGATGACGAGGGGAACTCCACAAGGGGAGCTATATCTCCTCTCTTATGGAACCTGGTGATCAATAAAATCCTACAATATTTCGACAGAACGGGCACCAAAGTGGTCGCCTATGCTGATGATGGTGTGCTCCTGGTCAGAGGTAGATTTCTATCAACGATCGGTGACCTCATTGAGTCGGCATTAGGTAAACTCGTGAAATGGGCAAGGGAAAACGGTCTGGTGGTCAACCCTTCTAAAACCGAGTTGGTTCTCTTTACAAGATGGATGAAGATACCTGAGTTCTGGTCTCTAAACTCAATTGATCAATGAACATAGAGGAAAGGACTAAGAAGGCGTTATATGATTTCTACACCTGCAGGAGGATGTTTGGCAGAAGATGGGGTCTCAAACCGCAGATCATCCGCTGGATGTACTGTGCGATAATTAGACCTATTTTGACTTATGGTAATCTGGTGTGGTTGGGAGCTGTGAACGTAGGGGCCAGACTTTCTGGACTCGTGAAGGTACAGAGATTGGCCTGTCTTGGCACCACCGGAGCCATTGGATCAACACCACAGGCAGGACTGGAGGTAATGCTGAACATTGCCTATTGATATTTTCATCAAGAGCACGGCAGCGAAAGTGGCTCTCCGTTCAAGGGAGTCATATAAGCTGGAACAAAGCTCTTGGGGACACGGCACAATACTTCGGACAGTGTGCGGGACACAAATTGATCGGAAAACCAATTATATGTTACCGGTGATGAACTTTGGGGGGAAATTTTACGATCGAAATACCGACTAGGGAAGAGCGGGCCGCAATTTCTGTCATAGAAAGGGCTGCGATCTCATTATACCGACGGTTCGAAGACGGAAGAAGGTACAGGTTCAGAGGTCTACACCGAGCAACTTGATTTTCAAGTAACTCGGAGAATCCCTGACAAATGTAGGGTTTTTCAGGCCGAGATCCTCATTGCAACGAAAATAATTCTGAAACGGGATATGGATCCAACGACCATTAATATTTTCGTGGACAGTCTTGCTGCTCTCAAAGGTCTGAAATCGACGACAGTTATATCGAAGTGTGTGAGGGAATGTATAAGGTCGCTCGACCGGATCCGGCAGCACACCGTGAGGCTGATATGGGTTCCAGGACATAGTGGGGTCAAAGGAAACGAGCTGGCTGACGAGTGTGCGCGGAAAGGCTCAGTTTCTCTGAGCGGGACGATGGACACTGATATTAGAATCCCTCTATCAGAGCTGTCTAATCTGATTCAAGAGGCAGCCGATCTTGAATTAGACAAGGTGGACGCAACTGACCTCTTGCAGAATATCTCAAATCCTATGCCCCTTGCCTAATCCAAGGAGAACGAAATCCTTCCTTGGTTTTGGAAAAGGGACAATCAGCCTACTTATAGGAGTACTCACTGAACACTGTGTAACAGGGCGGATGGCTGAACGCATACGTGTCCCGAGAGTTGACGTCTGTAGGAGCTGTATGGAGGAGGAGTCAGTGCAAGGAGGAGTCAGTGCAAGTTATATATTATTATACCTTTCTCCTATTCAGATTAGTCTTAGTTGAACTTTCTAAATGTAAAGTCTGAGAGTAAATGAAATTAATTTATTAAACTTGTAAAAGTGTGCAGACTATTGCTTAATAAATAAAATAACTGGCGACGAGGATGGGACGTGAAGTTAAAAACACATCCAGTGATCGAATTTAGCGGGAAAGTTTTGTTATGATTGCTGATAAAACGTGATAGAATCACTTACATTACCTGCGATTGTGAAATTCGTGAAACAATAGAAAAATTCAAACACAAAAAGGTGATAATTTTTGGAAATTTATATAAATAAAAAAATAACTATAGACATTTTATCACATCGTACATTGATAAGAAAAATAAAACATTCAAGGTTTATAAGCTGATAGCTGAACTAAATACAAGTTAAAAAAAAATGTGATAAAAATTTACAAAACTTAAAGAGAAAAATATATAAAACATAACCATAAATTTCAAATGACTTGCAAATGATATTTTGCAAAATACAAGCCATTAAAAAAACCGACAAATTTACAACTATTTTAAAGGAATTGTAGTTCCTCATTTGAAGAGTATGCAACAACAGCAATACAGTACAGTCTAGTGAAAGCTAATGCATAGGTAAAAACAAAAACAAATTTAAAGTTAGACTTGACTTTAATTTGAACTTGGAAGGAACCGAGACAAAAATTGAATTGATAAAACCAATAACAAAACAATTAGCAAATGCATAGCAACTAAACAACATCATAACTAAGTGTAATACTTAATGCATTAAAAGGAACAACAACAATTTTGATATAACAAACTAATACGAAAATAAAATTGCAACAACAACAATGGCTTTGACGCTAGCTGGGAGTTTACGCGAAGCAAGAAACTTGACAGCATTTAATGGAAGTACCGAGTACACGCTAGGCAACTATTTGAGAGACGTTACTACTGTCCTGCAGTTAACACCGCCAGAGCATCAAAGTACCCTACAAAATGTATTAAGTAATACATTGCAAGGAAAAACATTGAAAGCTGTGGAAACTTTAATTAACCCTACATGGAATGATATTATAGTTAAGCTAAAAGAAGAATTTGGTATAAAAAGATCTTTTTTTAATTTACGAAGCGACGCCATAAACATAGATGCTAAAAACATCGAAGAATTTCATTATAAATTAAGAAAAATATTAGTTAAATGAACACAAAGTTTAATTTGGAGCCAGACAGTTTGTATAAGTTAAGACATGTCACAAGTCATTCCGCAAATATGGCGAGCAAGGCAGCCAGCAAATACGGCGAACAGATTAGTCGGCCAATCAAATCATTCCGCCATTCATGCCGCCCAATATGGTGAACAAATTAGTTCACCAATTACCTTCATATTTACAGTCACTCAATGTGACAAACATTATGTCGGCACTAATTTTTTAGTAAATAAATGTTTTGCCACCCAACTTGACAATTTTCAATTTCAATTATGTATTCTTCCTTTATTTACATATTTTAACAAATTTGATATTTACATATGAGATCTTATCTTTACATATAGATATTGCAACAAATAATACATAGGATCTAAAGATATTAAATAGTTTTTATTTTATTTTTTAATGATTTTTAAAGGAAAATGGGAGGAAAAACCTTTATATGATTTAATATACATATTCAAATACTATCTGAAAATGTTTATATGCTTATAGGAGGTTTATTAGTAATAATAGACCTCTATAAGCATATAATTTTCAATTTGGTGATTTCTTTTTTAATTTTACGTTATTTCTATACATTCTCTTAGCAGTGGGTAAGAGGAATTTTCAATTTTGGCAAAGTAATTGTTATTAATCCTTGATATGAAATCGATAATTTTTTCATAACCGGTTTCTTCATGAAGAAGATTTGTAGGATACCTCCAGTGCTTTTTATATATCATTTCAAGACATTTGTTTTGTATAATTTGTAAGCGTTTTAGGTGGCAGTTGCCAGCGTCACTCCAAATAGGACACGCGTATGTTAATATCGGCCTTATAACACTTTTGAAGAGTAGATTTTTGTTTTGGTGGTTTAGAAATGACCTTCTATTTAGTAGTGGCCATAATGCTTTAAATGATTTTATAGCTTTTTGGCACGTAGCCATAATATGTTGTTTAAATGTAAGCTTTTTGTCGAAGACAACTCCGAGATATTTGACATAATTAAGTACATTTATGGTATTATTTCCAGTAAGAAGATGACTCTTGGCAGTCTTTTGGGAGATTTGTTGAATGGAAAAATTATTGCTTGGGTCTTGTTTGGATTAATTTTGATTTTCCATTTGTGGAAATATTTACTGCAATTTACAAGTCTCTTTTCCATTTTCTTCAGGAATGCACTTGTAAGTTTGTTTGAAGAAATTAACGCAGTGTTATCTGCGTAATAGGCAATTTTCATATATTTTGGGACTTTAAAATCGGATGTATATATCGAGTAAAGCAATGGCGACAAGACTGATCCTTGAGGTAACCCTGAGGTAATGGTTTTTGGAGATGATGTTTCATTATTAATCGCAACTTTAAAGCTTCTGTCGTGAATGAAATCTGAAATAAGTTTACATAGATATTTTGGTATATTTGCATCAAGAAGTTTAAATAAGAGGCCATTATGCCAAACGGTGTCAAACGCTTTTTCAATATCTAACAATATTACACCCGTTGAACGTTTATTGTTTTTATTGGTGATTATTTGATTTTTAATTCTGTTTATTTGGTGAGTAGTGCTATGTCCTTTTTTAAATCCAAATTGTTCTTTAGCAACAATAGAATTGGTCGTTACAAATTCACTAAGACGAGAATGTAGAATTTTTTCAAATATTTTACCAAAGTTACTTAATAGACTGATAGGTCTGTAGCTGTTTGGGTTAGTTTTTGGCTTGCTAGGTTTGTTAGTAGCTATAACCTTAGCATTTTTTAAATGGTTTGGGAAATAGTTGAGTTTGATGCAGCTGTTAAATATTATAACCAGTAATTTTAGAGCTTTGAGTGGTAGTTTCTTTAAGAGCAGGTTGGGAACATTGTCAAAACCAGGGGCTTTTGAGGGTTTTATTGATGAGACAATATTCATTACTTCTTCAAGAGATGTATAAATTGCAGATTCAGAACTGGGATTTTCCTTCTTAAAATTATTTAATGTTGTATTTATTAGTGTATCTGCCGAGTGGTTATAGTTCGAAGTGAGGTTATTTGCTTGGACAAATGTATTTGCTAGGACTTCAGCCTTGTCCTTATCAGATGTTATTTTTGTATTTCCAACTTTGAAGTGAGCGATTTGATTTTTTCCTTTTCCTCGCAAGTTCCTGCTTATTTTCCAAAACGATTTATCACCTGGTTTTAAATTGGATAATAATTGAGACCATTTCTTATTGCGCTCCGAATTAATATTTTTATCAATCATGTTACTTAGAAATTTAGTACATTGATTATAAAAAGTTTGCTCGGCTATATTTGAAGATCGTTGGCTTTTTCTTTTAAAGCTTCTTCTTAGTTTTATATATTTCACAGTACTTTCTGGTAATGTGTAATTATTTTGTTGAGTTATTTTAGGTGTAGACACATCCCTTGCTTCGAAAACTACATTTATAAATTTTTGGATTTCCTGATCAATTACTGCCTTGGTATTGTATATATCGGAATATAACGTGATTTTATTGTCTAAAAAATTCATATAAATGTTCCAGTTGGTTGCACTATAATCATAATAATTGAGGTCAACCTGCAAGGCCATTGACCTTTTAAGTGTACATATAATGGGGCGATGGTCTGATGGTATTTCGTAATCCATTGTTTTTACGTCTATATTTAAAGCGGAGTTGCTTAAAATAATATCGACTGTGGATGCTTCGCGATTGTGTTGATGGGGGAATAGGGTTGGACTATTAGGATAGTGAATAAAAAAATTGCTTGATTGCTGTAGGTTGTTAAGTGCGATTCCTGCAGTATTATTTGAACGACAATTCCATGAACAATGTTTGGCATTTAGGTCACCAAAAACTATATATTCTTTGGTGGAAGGTGTTAGGTTCAAGATATCAGCACAGAAGTTATGAGTATATCTTGGTGAATATAACGAAGATACAACAATAGGTCTATTATTTATAATAACTTCAATTGAGATGTTTTCGATTGATGAGGTGTTTGAAATAAAGAGGTTTTTATGAGCGACAGATTTATGAATTAACAGAGCTACGCCTCCTCCTCTTGCATCTGTTCTGTCACTTCTATATAAATAATAATTTTTAAAATAGGGTCTATGATTTTCTGAAAAAAAAGTTTCATTCAAAGACGCTATTTTAATAATTTCTCGTTCAATTAGTATCTGAAATTGTTTTAATTTAGAAAAGTTTGAAATGCCATTAGCATTCAAGTGAAGCATTTTGAATTCGTTTAAATTATTAGTATTATCCATGGGCGTATTTTACCATTGACATTACAACTTTGATTTGTTGTACTTTTGAGGTGCACCTATGCAAATCATCCATAGCTGTAGTGAAAATATCAAAAAGCTCATCAATGCTAAATAAATCGGTGTTTGTTTTCAGCTGGTTAGCATATGTAGCTTTGCTGTTATTATTGATGTTATTGTTACAATTTGTGTTGTTGTTACTTAAATTTGGGAAATCAACCTTTGATTGAAATGAAATATTTTGTTGTTGCCTGCTGTTGTTATGACTTTTGGAAGTTACTCTTGTTCTAGTTTCCAAATAGAGAGAACGTAACGACAGTTGATGTCGTGTGCAGAGTGATCAGTTCTCTCTTTTCCATGTTTTTTGCAATTAAAGCATGTAAAAACAGCTGGTCTTTTTTCATTTGTGTTAAACGGACACACACTTGTATGATGTTGTTCTGCACATATCATACATGCAGCACTTCGATGGCAATGTTCACCGCCATGGCCATACATTAAGCAGTTCCAGCATTGAGTTGGTTTATTTCTGGATCTAGATTTGTATTTTTTCCAAGAAATTATGATATTGGAAATTGTCCTTACATTTTTTAAGGCAGTTGGGTTAAAATTTTTACGAACAAATTGATTTTTGTAAACAGCATTGTTGTTCGAACTGAATTTCAGCCACCGAAGAAGGGGATAGGTTGTAGTTTTTTAACTCTTCGGTGATGTCCTCAGAGTTTATGCGGGGTAAACCGTGTAGAAAGGTTGTGTATAACCTATTATCTTTGGAGCCATATGAATGAAACTCCATTTTACTCTCTTTAAGAATTTGCTTATAGCATTCGTACAATTCTTTAGTTGGAGCAAATATTTTGGTACCAATTGAAGTACGTTTGAAAATACAATCTTTACCAAGTAGTTTTCGTATTTCTGCAAATGAGGCGTTGGCTTCTACAACTATAGGTGGAGGTTTATGTTGTTTAATATCATTAATATTTGATGCAGGAGTTACGTCCATATCATTGAGGCCAGCAAGCAGGCTAAATCTGTTGCTGGAAGTTGACGCGATGTTCGGGTTAACAAAACCCGGAGGAAGTTTTGTCATCTTCTTGTTCACAAGCTTTCTTTTTGATGAAGATTTGGCCCCTCGGGCCATCGCTAAATTTTTATTCCTGTTATAAGCTGGATTGTCTACCACGTGAGTTCAAATGAGATCAAGAATAGGCAATTGCAAAAACAAAAATATACACTTGTTGTTAATTTTAAATAGTTGTACTCTAAGCGCTTTAATTATTTACACGACCGTTCGTAAAGAGAATTAGATTCGAACTGACCCAACTTGACAAACGCCTTAGTTTGTCATTTATTTTTATAAATGTTTTTGCCCTTATCAAATTACTCACTACGGGCACGAGTATGTCGCAACTCATATTGCAGTGTTTAACATTTGCCGTTATGTTGAAATATCATGTTGCTTTCCCAGACATTTTTTATTTTTCGGTCATTGCGTTCACCCACATTTTTAATTGTTTGGGTGTCAGTTTCGACACACAAACATTTCTTGAAACTGCTGCATTGCATTTCCCTAAGTCAGTGCACTTGAAAGTTTCTCAATTTATGATTGTGAAACAAATGCACTTGACTGTTTTTTTATGTTTTTTTTTAGCATTTTTTGATGGTTTTTAGGTTTCACTTGTTTTGGCAATTTTTGTGTTTCTTTGCTGCTGAAGACAGAGTTCTTGGCTTTTATAAAATAAAGAAAAATAAAATAGAGTTTAGTTTTTAAGTTGGAAGCGAGAACTCAAGCCCACATAGTTGGGTAAAAATTTTGTTTTAAAAGCAAAATCACTAAAGTAAAATTCGGATTATAATAGCTTAAAAAATGTTTTAAATAAATTTGTATTATTTTAGAATAAGTTACTAAGTGTTTTAAATAATTAATAAAAGTAATTGTTACTGATTAAACAAGTTAATAATTGGTCTAAATAAAATTAATAAAGCAAACTGTTCATGAAAAGTGTTCCCTAAGATAAAATGTTACTGACTTCACTATTTTGTAAACTGAAGTAGATAATTGCATGTGAGTACAAACATAAAAGTTGTCACAACCATTTAAATATCATAACAATAAGGTTAACTTAAAATCTTAAAATAAATTAAACATTAATAAATAATAACAAGTAAACAAACATTAAATAATAACTAGCAGATTCCAGCACTCGAAATTCGAGCGCAAATTCTAGGAAACTTTATTTTTTCATTTAATAAAGACCCTAAAGGTACGTTTCACAATTCAACGCATTTTAAATGAAGAAAACAAACTCAACACATTAACCCAAACACATTAACAAATTTAATAAACACACACATAGCATTGTATAATTTTATGTATGTGTTAGTAGCAACTTTAAACGGTCATAACTCCAAAAAAATATACCAGGCGATGAAAATCTGTAAATCTGGGTAACAGCTAAAAAGAAATACTTTTCAAATGATAATTTTTTTCTCAAAATCGGGGTAAAACTGTGAAACTTATATCGGTAACAAAAAATCGCCTTGCCTATTAATATTATAGATGATAACGATAAGTTGATATTTTTGTAAATTTTTTGCCTATTCATATAAAATCTCTTTTGCTTCAAAATCATGTTAATTCTGTAGATGCTGCACACGCGTTTTATTTGGAGAACAATAAATAAAATAAATAATAAACATGCATATAGTTTTCCGAATAAAATTTTTCGAAATAATTACAATTTTCCAAATAACAACAATTCTTCAAATAATAATTTTCATAAGAGAAATTTAAGTAGCAATAATTTTTGTAATTTAAGCACTCGAATTAATGACAATAATATGGGAAATAATAAGGGAAATTTTGAAAATAGTAGCCAAAATTTTGGAAATCAAAACTTTCAAAATTCTAATTTAGATAATAGATATCCGCAAAGACTGAATTATAAATTAGGAAACTTCAGACATACACAACAAAATCGAAATGGAAATTTCAATAATATAGTTGAAGAACCAATGGAAGTCGATGCTGCTTATGCAACTGGAAATTTTCATTTGCATCCTCGGGATCAACATTACCAATAATAACTCTTACTATAAATCATATTAAAGGCCAGTATACACGGTCAAAATGCTTGACGTCAAATTCATGTATGTGTGCATGAAGCTTTGAACATACACTGTACTGCATAGCACTTCAATCATTCATTTGGTTTTTGATTTTGTGCTGTAAACATCATGTCGGTAGCGGACGATACACTTGTCGCCATTTTGGCAGTGTGCTTAAAAGCAAAAGAAAATGAAAAAAAAGAAGAAGAGACGTATCTGGATGAAGGAGTGGTTAAAAAATGGAATTCATTTACCCATGAAAACTTAATGGCTGAATTAAGAGTGACCTCGGAGGAACTACTAAACTTAGTTGGACCACTAATTCAGAAAAAGGACACCAACATGCGTAAAGCTATTTCGGCCAGCCTTCGATTATCAACAACCCTACGATTTCTTGTTAGTGGATGTAATTTTGAAAACCTAGAATTTTCCAGAAAATTGTATTTGAAACATGTCAAGCAATAATGACAAGTTTATAGGAGTATATAAAAGTGAGAAAATTTTTATATGTACATATTTTTATTTATTAAGTTTATATAGTATTAGCTTTGTAAAATTAGAAATACATAAATAAATATAAGGTTAATTTAAAAACTACTTTCATCGAAAGAGGAATAAAACGTGCTTAGGTTCATTGATGACTGACTTTATTCAACAGGATACTCTTCAAACGTTTCATTGTTTTCGTAATTTGTCATAGGAATATTTAGTAGTAGGCGTTGTTTTGGATGACGGTATTTTGCAAATCTAGGTAAACCTTCTGTCGGCAACGGACTAAGAGGATCATGTAATCTATAGTTTGTGGGCATCGAAATGTAAAAAATTAAAATAACTTTAATAAATTTAATACAATAAAATATCCCATAATGTGTACTTACTTGAAATGTACTTTTTGACGAGCTTGGGGTTTCAATGTCATTTAAAAAATTAAACGCGTCAAAGTAATAAAACGTTATTTCAAAGGAGTCGTTCACACTAGCTCCACTTTTTTCTAAATCTCGTTTACGTTTCAATTCTCGTCCGAAGTTGGTACGCAGCGTATTTATTTTTTTTCACAAATCTTTTCTTCCTGCATTTGGTTGTTGTTTTTTTATGTTTCCAATAAAATTTTATATTATTCTTCTTTGATATCACGATTACTATATCCTGCACATTTAACGTCCCAAAGTGCAGGCAGCGATCGGTAAGCTTCCAGCAATTCTAAAATATTTTTCCTTCCATCCGACATCTCCTCACAACCATTTGCTTCAAAGTCACATTAAAAATGAGAATATGCTTGATCAATCAACGATATACACACATCAAATTCGTACGTCATGCAAGCAGAAAATCTAAAATTTTTGATTTTGCTTCAATCATCGTCGGTGTGACACATACAAACACATTTTCACTAATACCTCCAAAATGCAGTTCAATCATTTTGACCGTGTATATCCCGCTTAAGACAAAATGTTTAATTGACAGCGGAGCTGCCACTACGCTTGGCAATCACGCATTTTTCGCTGATATAGGTATTGTAATGGTGCGGCGGTGGTGGAACTTCCGCTTCCTGTTTCCCTGAGCCTTTGCTGGTCGCACATGCTTGGGAAAGGGCCTAGCTCGCCGGATGGGTGGGGTCTTGCTCAGGCCCAGGGAAACCGCACTACAGATGTTCACGTGCGATTTACTAAAAAAAAAACTGTCAAAAAAACGGAAGCTAAATGGGACGGATGGCCATACTTACCTTGGGATTGGGGACGAGGCGTTCTGCCCCTTTTGCCCTCCCTACCATGTTACTTCGACTCCATCTTAATTGGAGGTAACCCACATAAATGATAAAATTGGGTTTGGTTTCCTACATTGGGTTATATATAATCTTTTTATTCGCCTTTCATTTTAAGGTTACAATTTAAAATTTTAAATTATATTTAACAAAATTTATTTTATTTTTTATATTTCCACAAAATTTTACCTTTTAGACAAATTTTTAAGTTTAGCAACATATTATTTTTTTTTAGCCAAATTTTAATCTAGGAAAATTTTTAATTTTAGCTTAATTTTAATTTTAGCTTAAGTTTAGAGTTAGGAAAATTTTAGTTTAAATTTTATAATTAGAAGACTTTTTATGTAATTTTTGAAAAATTTTAATGTTAGAAAATTTTGTTTAATATAATTTTATAAAAAAAATTTAAGTTTGAATGCGATTTTCAATTCAATGTATTTTTTTTGTTTTAATTAAATTTAGTTTTAATTTAAGCTTTAACAAAAAAAAAAATTTTTTTTTTTTAATAAGGTACCATTTTGTAAATTCTCTTAAATATCTATAATTTTAAATTTAGATTAATTTTAAATTTTCAAGTAATTTTAAATATATAAAAATTTTGGGATTTTAATTTAGTTTTGATTTTAAATTTAGAATAATTTTCTTTACAGCAAAATTTTAATTTTAGCTAAATTATATTTCTTATTATAATTTTTAATCTTAGCTCAATTTTATTTTCATTTAGGAAGATTTTTTTAGTTTAATTTTATATATAGCAAAGTTCTTAATTTAGAAAGTTTTTAGTTAAAATTTATATTTAGTAAATTTTATTAACGTAGAAAAATTTAGTTTAAATTTATATTTAGAAAAAATTTTGATTTGTAATTAGAAAAATCTTTAAAAAATAATTTTAGTTTATAGTTAGACAAATCTTAGGAAATTTTTTATTTAATTTAGATTTAAGAAAACATTTTAATTAGTTTCTTTTAATTACCGCCATATGGTTGTACAGATGAAGCTGCTGCCGCCAGACGCCGTGGTTGTGTCTCGCACTATGCCATTGAAAAAATTGGCCATAGCTGCATTAATAATGATATTGTTGCTGATTTCAATATAAAATGTTTATATGGAGATAGTAAACACCAAAGAACTATTTATGCGACTTTGTTGTATAAGCTTGATCGGTTTATGAGGTAAAGTTTGATTTAATTCCTTAATTTCGTTTTATCAACTTGTGTTGTCTTATATGTTTATTGTATTTTTCAATTATTTATTTTTAAACATTATTTTCTTTCTTAACATTAGTGTCTTTTTTTTTAATTTAAATTAACTTAAACTTTTTGCTCAGAACGCTTTCTTTGGCACAAACAGGAATATTATTACTTAACACAAAATTTTAATTATTCACATGTCACTAAAATCTACAGTTTTTTTTTTTTCTTAAAGTTTCTAAAATTAAAACTACATTTTTTAATTTTAAGAGGTTTTTCCTCAACCTTCTTTTCAACTATCAAAATTCAACTCCTTAAATGTTCTTAAATTTAATTTTATATTTCTTTAAACTTTCTTATTTCTTTAATTCTTAAACTCTACATTTTTTTAATTTTAATTTTTCGGAGGTTTTTCCTCAACCTTTTCTTTCAATATCTACATTTCAACTCCGTTCTTAAATTTTAATTTTCTTAATTTTTAATTTTCTTAAATTTTAATTTTTTTTTTTAAACTTAAATTTTTTTTAACTTAATTTTTAGAGGTTTTTCCTCAACCTTTACTTTGCACAACTACATTTCGACTCCTTAAACTACATATTTAAATTTAATTTTAATTTCAGGTTTTTCCTCAACCTTTCTTTGCACGACTCAAACTTCAACTCTGTTCTTAAATTTTATGTTAACTTCATTTTAACTTTACTTTTAATTTTCTTTAACTTAAATTTCTAATTTTAGACTTAATTTTAATTTAATTTTAGAGGTTTTTCCTCAACCTTTCTTTTCGAAACTCAAAACTTAACTCTCTTTAATGTTCTTAATTTTAATATTATATATTTCTTTAAACTTTCTTTAGCACATACAGAAATATTATTAATTAACACCAAATTTTTATTTATTCACCTGTCCATAAAATCTAGAGTTCTTTTCTTAAAGTTTATTTTAAGTTTCTTACTTTCTAAAAATTTTTTTTTTGAACAACCGTCCTTACACTACATTTTAAATTTAAATTATTAAGAGGGTTTTTCCTCAACCTTTATCTGCAAAAATCAAAATTCAACTCTCTAAATCAAAATTATTTTCTTGCTATTCAACCATCTCATCTTCATTCATTCTTCTCCAGATAAAAACCTGTTTATTAAAAGAAATCGCCACCAATTCATTGAGTACCTTCATATTCATTCATATGTGTAACCAATACTCGTACATTCATTAAATTCCGTATGTAAAAAAATACTACACCTTACGATGAGGGGAACAAGGTAAGCCGATGTTAATGGCTGACAACATGGGTGGGAATGAGAACGAGTAAAAGCTTTACACATGAATAAACTGTTTAAAAATAGAATTTCTTCTCTTGCAACAAAAAAATTTGGCAAACGACATTACCATATAAGGTGTTGTTTATTAAATGGTACAGCACAAAAAAACAAAACAAACATACATACAAATCTCATACTGACGAAACGGGATTCTTGCAAAAATTTTACATTGCAATAACGTTTCGCTTAATGTGACGTACATTTTTTGTTGAGTACAGTCGTACCCAAAAAATAAACGGCCGTCACAAAACAGATGATTTTGATTTCCATGAAATGAAAAATCAACTGAAAACGGTCCGATGGGTTTTTAAGGTTTGCCATTTTTAAAACTTTGCCTTGCGTTAAATCTTCTGCATATAAAAAAAAAGAAATCAAAACAGCAGTTTACGCTGTTGGGGTTTTCCAAAACATGGTTCGATATCCATCGTTCAACCGAAAAGATTCCAACACAGAGATTTTTGGTTACTTTAAAAATTCAGTGTATTGGATTCTTATATCTAACAGAGACCTTAAACCAGCGATTTTTGTTCCTTTCAAAATTCGGTGATATAAGTTCTCCCATTAAACAATGGACATGGACGCAGAGGTTTTGGGGGACCTTACTAAATTAAAACCGGTGTTTTGAACTCTCTTCTCATAAACAAAAAGATTATATACAGAGGCTTAGTCGGAAATGGGCTTAATACAGGACTAGCTATGAAATGTTATATAGACTAAAGGATGAAATAATAAATGAATGAAGATTAGCCGGATAGTAATTTCAAACCAATGTCATAGTTAATTAGATTCAAAGGAATATATAAAAAGGTTTTAGAAAATTAAATTAGGTTCAAATCGAACCCACGCAAAAGTTTTAAATATGTTACATTTTTTTTTTCAATAAATATATCCCCAATGTAGTAACCAAAACCAAACCAATTACTACAAAAAAAAATCCGTAAGTAAGTATGACCATCCATCAAAAAAATAAAACTTAAAATTTGAGACTTCAATATTTTTTCCCGATTGTTTGCTAATATTTCGTGCTATAAAAATTATTTCGGACAAGTAACCGGTTCATTTAGAACGAAGTTCTTGTATTCCGGGAACAACCTTTAATGACCAAAACAAGATAATATCACAAAATTTAATTAAATGTTTGAAGGGTGAACTAAAATTCAAAACCCACCCCAATTTCGGTTAATTTAAATAGCGATATACGCATATTTAATCAAAATTCCAGAAATTGAAAGGAGGCATGAATTTCAGAACACATATATAAAAATTAGGAATTAGGAACAATTGGTGCTTCCCCGGTGCACAGATGTAAAAAAAATTAAAATAATTATAGTTCCTATTTCGAAAAATTATAAATAAAAACAAAATCCGGTCTATTGTTGTTCGGGCCCCACGTTGGGCGCCATTTCTGTAATGGTGCGGCGGTGGTGGAACTTCCGCTTCCTGTTTCCCTGAGCCTTTGCTGGTCGCACGTGCTTGCGAAGGGGCCTAGCTCGCCGGATGGGTGGGGTCTTGCTCAGGCCCAGGGAAAGCGCACTACAGATGTTCACGTGCGATTTACTAAAAAAAACTGTAAAAAAAACGGACGCTAAATGGGACGGATGGCCATACTTACCTTGGGATTGGGGACGAGGTGTTCTGCCCCTTTTGCCCTCCCTACCATGTTACCTCGACTCCATCTTAATTGGAGGTAACCCACATAAATGATAAAATTGGGTTTGGTTTGGTTTCCTACATTGGGTTATATATAATCTTTTTATTCGCCTTTCATTTTAAGGTTACAATTTAAAATTTTAAATTATATTTAACAAAATTTATTTTATTTTTTATATTTCCACAAAAATTTTACCTTTTAGACAAATTTTTAAGTTTAGCAACATATTATTTTTTTTTTATCCAAATTTTAATCTAGGAAAATTTTTAATTTTAGCTTTATTTTAATTTTAGCTTAAGTTTAGAATTAGGAAAATTTTAGTTTAAATTTTATAATTAGAAGACTTTTTATGTAATTTTTGAAAAATTTTAATGTTAGAAAATTTTGTTTAATACAATTTTAAAAAAAACTTAAGTTTGAATGCGATTTTCAATTCAATGTATTTTTTTTTTGTTTTAATTAAATTTAGTTTTAATTTTAGCTTTAACCAAAAAAAAAATTTTTTTTTTTTTAAATAAGGTACCATTTTGTAAATTCTCTTAAATATCTAAAATTTTAAATTTTGGGATTTTAATTTAGTTTTGATTTTAAATTTAGAATAATTTTCTTTACAGCAAAATTTTAATTTTAGCTAAATTATATTTCTTATTATAATTTTTAATCTTAGCTCAATTTTATTTTCATTTAGGAAGATTTTTTTAGTTTAATTTTATATATAGCAAAGTTCTAAATTTAGAAAGTTTTTAGTTAAAATTTATATTTAGTAAATTTTATTAACGTCGAAAAATTTAGTTTAAATTTATATTTAGAAAAAATTTTGATTTATAATTAGAAAAATCTTTAAAAAATAATTTTAGTTTATAGTTAGACAAATCTTAGGAAATTTGTTATTTAATTTATATTTAAGAAAACATTTTAATTAGTTTATTTTAATTACCGCCATATGGTTGTACAGATGAAGCTACCGCCGCCAGACGCCGTGGTTGTGTCTCGCAATACGCCATTGAAAAAATTGGCCATACCTGCATTAATAATGATATTGTTGCTGATTTCAATATAAAATGTTTATATGGAGATAGTAAACACCAAAGAACTATTTATGCGACTTTGTTGTATAAGCTTGATCGGTTTATGAGGTAAACTTTAATTTAATTCCTTAATTTCGTTTTATCAACTTGTGTTGTCTTATATGTTTATTGTATTTTTCAATTATTTATTTTTAAACATTATTTTCTTTCTTAACATTAGTGTCTTTTTCTTTAATTTAAATTAACTTAAACTTTTTGCTTAGAACGCTTTTTTTGGCACAAACAGGAATATTATTACTTAACACAAAATTTTGTTTATTCACATGTCACTAAAATCTAAAGTTTTTTTTTTCTTAAAGTTTCTAAAATTAAAACTACATTTTTTAATTTTAAGAGGTTTTTCCTCAACCTTCTTTTCAACTATCAAAATTCAACTCCTTAAATGTTCTTAAATTTAATTTTATATTCTTTAAACTTTCTTATTTCTTTAATTCTTAAACACTATATTTTTTTAATTTTAATTTTTCGGAGGTTTTTCCTCAACCTTTTCTTTCAATATCTACATTTCAACTCCGTTCTTAAATTTTAATTTTCTTAATTTTTAATTTTCTTAAATTTAAATTTTTTTTTAAACTTAAATTTTTTTTACTTAATTTTTAGAGGTTTTTCCTCAACCTTTACTTTGCACAACTACATTTCGACTCCTTAAACTACATATTTAAATTTAATTTTAATTTCAGGTTTTTCCTCAACCTTTCTTTGCACGACTCAAACTTCAACTCTGTTCTTAAATTTTATGTTAACTTCATTTTAACTTTACTTTTTATTTTCTTTAACTTAAATTTCTTATTTTTAGACTTAATTTTAATTTAATTTTAGAGGTTTTTCCTCAACCTTTCTTTTCGAAACTCAAAACTTAACTCTCTTTAATGTTCTTAATTTTAGTTTTATATTGTTTCTTTAGCACAAACAGAAATATTATTAATTAACACCAAATTTTTATTTATTCAGATGTCTATAAAATCTAAAGTTTTTTCTTAAAGTTTATTTTAAGTTTCTTACTTTCTAAAATTTTTTTTTTGAACAACCGTCCTTACACTACATTTTAAATTTAAATTATTAAGAGGGTTTTTCCTCAACCTTTATCTGCAAAAATCAAAATTCAACTCTCTAAATGAAAATTATTTTCTTGTATTCAACCTTCTCATCTTCATTCATTCCTCTCCAGATAAAAACCTGTTTATTAAAAAAAAATCGCCACCAATTCATTGAGTACGTTCATATTCATTCATATGTGTAACCAATACTCGTACTTTCATTAAATTCCCTATGTAAAAAAATACTACACCTTACGATGAGGGGAACAAGGTAAGCCGATGTTAATGGCTGACAACATGGGTGGGAATGAGAACGAGTAAAAGCCTTACACATGAATAAACTGTTTAAGAATAGAATTTCTTCTCTTGCAACAAAAAAATTTGGCAAACGACATTACCATATAAGGTGTTGTTTATTAAATGGTACAGCACAAAAAAACAAAACAAACATACATACAAATCTCATACTGACGAAACGGGATTCTTTTTTTTTTTTAACTTCTATTTATTTATTGGATCTTTCTTTTTTCAGAAAATAACAATAAGTATTAAAATCTTAAATTAACTAACAATTTCTGGATCTATTGCCATTGCAATAGAAGATCCATTTTTCTTTTCGTAAAGGTTTATGTATCATGTAGTTCCACAAGGGCCAATGTGTCGACCCTCTTGAGGCGAATGTGTCCACTATAAGATAGCAGGTCCTGTGCAAGAGGATTTGGATGTGATTGTAGTTTTCGTATATAGTTGGAGCAGGATGTATTTATTTCATCGCGAATAAATGGAATATTAAGGTCCTTATGAATATTTGCGTTACGAATATACCACGGGTCACCAGTAATAAGTCGCAATATTTTATTTTGTCTTCTTTGTAATTTCTGTATATTGGATGCCGAAGATGTTCCCCATAGTTGGATTCCATACGTCCATATTGGCTTAATAATAGCTTTGTAGAGTAGAACCTTGTAGCTTAGATTGAGATCGGAGTGAGGACAAAGGAGCCACTGTAACTGTGATGTTTTAAGTTTAAGTTGTGTGCATTTGGATTCTATGTGTTTTGACCAGGTAAGGCGACGATCGAGGTGTATACCAAGATATTTTATATTATTTTGTTCGGGTATATCTATGTTATTTATCTTCAGTTTGGGACAGTTACCCATTCTCAAGGTGAAGGTAACATGTGCGCACTTAGATGGATTTACTTTTATTTTCCATTTGTTGAGCCATTTTTCGAGTTCTTTAATATGAGCCTGTAAATAACTTGAAGCAATTGCTGGATTTTTATGTACGCTTATAAACGCTGTATCGTCTGCAAAAGTTGACGTGTGAATCAGGTTATTTGTGGGCATATCCGAAGTATAAAGTATATACATGAGAGGACCTAGTATACTGCCTTGGGGAACTCCAGCTGTAATTTTTCGTGAGTCTGAGATGTGATCTTTGTACTTTACTACAAATGACCGGTCTAGGAGGTAGTTTCGCAGTAACTTGTGGGTGTTTTGGGGTAACAGGGAGCTTATTTTATATAATAGCCCATCATGCCAGACCTAGTCAAAGGCTTGGGAAATGTCTATGAAGAGCGAGGAGCAATAGAGTTTGTCTTCGAAAGCCTTTCTGATAAGAGTAACTATGCGATGGACCTGTTCTATAGTACCGTGATCCTTTCGAAATCCAAACTGATGCATTGGAATGATGTGGCAATCGTTTAAATGTGGGGTCAGAGCATTCAAAAATACTTTCTCAAAAAGCTTGGATAAAATTGAGAGTAAGCTTATCGGGCGATAGGATGAGACTTGGCTAGCGTCCTTACCTGGCTTAGGTATCATAATTATTTCTGATATTTTCCATGATTTAGGGTAGAATCCAGTTCGCAAGATGGAATTGAAAATGAATAAAACTAGTTTAAGGGCAGATGTTGGTAGCTCACAAATCATTTTTCCTGAAATTTTGTCCATGCCCGGGGATTTATTTGTTTTCAGTTTTTTAATTGCTGAAGTTAAGGACGAGAATCGAATTTTCATTGGTGAAACAACCAGGTATTCAATAGTTGGTAAAGTTATGTCAGAGCTGGAAATATTAGGTGAACACTCTTTCTAGGTGATCGGCAAAAACTTCGGCTTTATCTTTATGGGACCTAGCCCAATTACCATCGCTATAACGAATAGCAGATTCGTAGCTAGTTGGGTTTTTAAGTTTTTTTGTGGCTTTCCAAAGACTATAGTCCGTGGATTTTGTTGGATCTAGATCTTCTAGATATGACTTTAGAGCTGATGTCTGTTTTCCAAAAGAGCACTATGAAGGGTCCTTTGACAGCGGTTAAGTTGTCTTTTCAAGGTAGGAGAGCGGTATAGTTGCCATTGTCTTCTAAGATTTCTCTTTTCTTTTATAAGATTTTCGATGGTTGTTGAATATTTATTATTTTTAATGTCGACGTAGCTTTTAAGCGGAGTAGCTACTTTTGCTGCCGTTGATATTATTTCAGAGAATACGTTTACAGTATCTTGTATTTCATCATCGGATATAAGTGAAATATTGTGAGGTAAGTGGGAGCTTATATACTTTCTGTATTTGAGCCAGTTAGTATGTCTATTAGGAAAACAAAGGTTTTGCGATGGTTTGGCCATTCAGCATTGTTAAAATAGTGGGAGAGTGGTCAGAAGACAGGTCGAACAAAGAGATTGTCGAAAGCTGATCTCGCCTGATGTTCTTAATGACTGCAAAATCGATTAAATCAGGAGTCTTCTGTAGGTCTGAAGGCCAATAAGTGGGCTGTCCTCCAGATATAACGTCAAGTTTTAGAGTTGATATAGCTTTAAATAGCTGTCTGCCCTTAGGAGTAGTGAGTCGTGAGCCCCAAAATGTGTGCTTTGCGTTGTAATCTCCTGCTGCTATGAATTTATTTCCTAGAGTTTTGTAAAAAGTAATGAATTGATCATCTGTTATTTTGTGTCTTGGGGGACAGTATATAGAGGATATGATGGTGTTTGAGGCTGAGAGACAGATTCATGAGGCTTGAATGTGGTCAGTTCTATATTCCAGCAATGGGAAATGGCTAATTTGGTTATTAATTATTATGGCTGCACCACCACACGCTTTACCATTTAGATGTTTGGTGTCGTATATAGAGTATCCTTTAATTCGAAAACAGTTTTTTAACGTAAAATGTGTTTCTGAAACAAGCAATATGTCTATAGACTGAGACTTTAGAAAGCTTTCTACTTCTACCTTGTGTTGGCTTAAGCCGTTTGCATTCCAGTAATGTATTCTTAGCTGGTTCATTGCTTATGGGCGAATGCTTGAAGTAGCATCCCCTGATTTCTTAATAGTTCCTGCATCATGACTTGTATATTAGATATAAAGTTGTTCATAGTTTGTATTAGAAGCTCTATTGAGTTCTCTAAGGGCGATTTCTGTGAAGATTCTTTAGGAATTAGAGGTTCTGGAATGTTATGAGCACCCAATCTTTCAAAAGGAATGTTATGAGAACCCAGTCTTCCAAAAGGAATACTACTGGATTGAGCGGCTTGAGCATACGACATGTTATTAGTAAGAATAGGAAGAGGGTTGGCAGTGTAACTGGCGTAGTTGTTATTAGTTTGATCAGAGGGTCTATGCTGTGAGGAGATGTTATTATTGTTGTCAAAATTTGGGAGAACATTTGGCTGGAAGCGCCGATAAGCGGGTTTATTAGGAGCGTTTTTCTTGATCTGTATAAAGACTGGACATCCCCTATAATTTGCAGTGTGGTTGCCGCCACAGTTGCTACATTTTTTATTTTTTGGGTCGTTTTTAGGTTTTATGCATTCGGACGTTTTATGGATATCACCACACATTACACATACTGCTGGGAGCTTGCAATAGCTTTTGGTGTGACCGAATTCCTGGCAGTTTAAGCATTGAGGTGGGTCTTTACGTTTGCGTGGTTCTTCTACAGTAATTCTTCGGTGAAGAAGATAACGAAGGTTGTAAATTGGATGTGGCTCGTTTCTTTTTAATTTGCTGGATTCAAAGGCAATTTCAACTCTGAAGAGTGGTTGCGGTATTTTATCCTTATTTTTTATGTTGTGAACAGATTTTACCTTGTAGCCTTCATTTTCTATGGCATTTGTGATTTTGCTTGTAGGGATGTTGCTTTCGATACCTTTTATGACGATTGATAAACCTTTCGAACTTTTCAGCTGGTGAGTATAATAATTTTTCTTTTCTAAATCGAGATAATAAACAATTTTGCAGTAATTAGTTTCTGTAAAAGTCTGAATTTTCGTTTCAAGAACGTTTCCTCTACGTAGCGATTCAACAAAAAAATTATCTTTTCCGACTGTTTCTGTCAAAGAATTTACTAAAAGGATAGAGTTTTGCTCGCGTAAGAAAATGGCCGGGGGCTTGTGCTGTTTAACAATTTCATCTGCATCTTCTTCGACATCATTATTAGATAACAAAAAAAACGATTTTGGCTCATCGTTTGAATAGTATCAGCTTTTTTTGTTTGTTTCGGAAACGGGATTCTTGCAAAAATTTTACATTGCAAAATAAATAACGTTTCGCTTAATGTGACTTGTACATTTTTTGTTTAGTACAGTCGTACCCAAAAAATAAACGGCCGTCACAAAACAGATGATTTTGATTTCCATGAAATGAAAAATCAACTGAAAACGGTCCGATGGGTTTTTAAGGTTTGCCATTTTTAAAACTTTGCCTTGCGTTGGGGTTTTCCAAAACATGGTTCGATATCCATCGTTCAACGGAAAAGATTCCAACACAGAGATTTTTGGTTACTTTAAAAATTCAGTGTATTGGATTCTTATATCTAACAGAGACCTTAAACCAGCAATTTTTGTTCCTTTCAAAATTCGGTGATTTAAGTTCTCTCATTAAACAATGGACATGGACGCAGAGGTTTTGGGGGACCTTACTAAATTAATACCGGTGTTTTGAACTCTCTTCTCATAAACAAAAAGATTTTATACAGAGGCTTAGTCGGAAATGGGCTTAATACAGGACTAGCTATGAAATGGTATATAGACTAAAGGATGATATAATAAATGAGTCAAGATTAGCCGGATAGTAATTTCAAACCAATGTCATAGTTAATTAGATTCAAAGGAATATATTAAAAGGTTTTAGAAAATTAAATTAGGTTCTAAATTTAAATTAGGTTCAAATCGAACCCACGCAAAAGTTTTAAATATGTTACATTTTTTTTCAATAAATATATCCCCAATGTAGTAACCAAAATCAAACCAATTACTAAAAAAAAAAAATCCGTAAGTAAGTATGACCATCCATCAAAAAAATAAAACTTAAAATTTGAGACTTTAATATTTTTTCCCGATTGTTTGCTAACACTGTACGACACGATTTTTCACCCATGATCAAACTGACCAGATTCTGAAAATATAGCTCAAAAAAAAATATACGTATCTCCCAGTTTTTCTAGATCAATTCATTTAAGTTTTTTACGAGCAATTCAATTTTTGGAGTAATCAGCCAGTATATACCTATATATGTTTAATGTCTTGGTAGCCCTACATATCAAAAACATTGATGTTATCATTTTTGTGACAACTGTTTTGACAGTAGATTTTTTTTTTTGCAAAACTCAGTTTTAATGAAACAGTGCGTAAGTGTTCAAACGGTTAAGAAATGGAGTGTCCAAATAAAAATAAATTTTGTTACGTTTGTGGCTTATTTGCACCCCCAAAACATTTAAGATGTATTAATACAAGTGTTGAAAAAGGTTTTGAAGAGTATTTCGTTGTTTCGTATGTTCCAAACCAATGGTACGTGCCAGAAGTAATCTGCGATTATTGCTATCGGTGTTTAAATGGATGGAAAAGTGGATCGGTTGTACATAAAATGAAATATGTCCGGCCTACAATTTGGTTACGACGGACTGAGCACTCATCTGAACAATGTTATTTTTGTTTAACAGAGACTCGTGGGTTCCGTTATAACACACGCGAAAAAATTGTTTACCCTAACCTTCAATCAGTTATAAGGGCACAAATTAGATGCACACAATTTCCAACAGCTCCTTCGGAAGAGAATATAGCTTGCAGGAAATTGAAGTTGAATCATTGTCGATAAGAGAAACATCTCCTTCAGAATTTTTGCCAACAAGTTAATTCGGTTCAAAAGCAGCACATTTTGTTACACAAGCGGACTTTAATGACTTGGTTCGCGATGCTAAAATGTCAAAAGAGTCGGCAGAAGTAGTGGGTTCTCGTTTAAAGCAATGGAATTTGGTAGATGACGACTTTAAAATAACATCTGCACGTAAGCAAGGTAATACAGAGCCATTTTGTGAATACTTTGTTTTCCATGAAGATTTTGGAAAGCAGTTTTGCTATTGCAATGATATTGATGCGTTGTTTGAAGTAATTGGTCATCCACATATAGCACAGGAATGGAGATTGTTTATCGATTCTTCAGTGACTAGTCTGAAGGTGGTATTGCTTCATATTGGAAATAAATATCCATCGGTACCAATAGCTTACGCAACTTGTATGGTTGAAACGTACGAAAATATGAAGATAATTTTGGATTCAATAAACTACAAGAAACACACATGGATGATTTGTTGCGATCTTAAAGTTGTTTCTCTGCTTACCGGTGTAAAAAATGGATTTTCGAGGCACCAATGCTTTTTGTGCGTTTGGGAGGGACGCAGAAAAGATCTTCACTATACCAATTTTGAATGGGAACCTCGTACAGATGCTCAGTTGGGCCAATTTAGTATTGACAATGTACCATTGGTTGAATCCAGCACAGTAATTTTACCCCCTCTCCATATTAAGTTGGGTTTAATTCGAAATTTTATAAGAGCACTTGACACAGACAGCGCAGCGTTTAAGCTTATTAAAACTATCTTTCCAAAACTGAGCGAAGCTAAGATCACGGCGGGTAAGTGCTTAATGTCTCTCTTTTCATTATTTAGTTTTTAATTGTTCCTCTCTTTAAGGTGTTTTCAATCGTCCACAAACCAAACAATTTTTTGGGAAACAAGAGGGCGGAAAATTATAAGGAAATTGTAGAAGAACTGATTGCTTCGTACCATGCGATGGGAGTCAATATGTCCCTCAAAATACATTTTCTTCACAACCATTTGAACTTTTTCCCGCCAAACTTAGGCGACTTCAGCGACGAGCATGGTGAAAGATTTCACCAAGATATCGCGGAAATTGAAAAGAGGTACAAAGGCAAAGATATGAGGTATATGCTGGCTCAATACTGCTGGTCACTTTGGCGTGAGACAAGAACCGATATGTAGAAACGTCAAAATAAGCGTATAAAATTTTTAAATTAATTTAACTTTTAAGTTTTAGCTTTTAATTTACAACTATAAAATTTGCATTTTTAATTTTTACCAAGACATTAAACATATATAGGTATATACTGGCTGATTTCTCCAAAAATTGAATTGCTCGTAATAAACTTAAATGAATTGATCTAGAAAAACTGGGAGATACGTATATTTTTTTTGAGCTATATTTTCAGAATCTGGTCAGTTTGATCGTGGGTGAGGCCAAAAGTTTAAATTTGTCTTACAGTGTAATATTTCGTGCTATAAAAATTATTTCGGACAAGTAACCGGTTCATTTAGAACGAAGTTCTTGTATTCCGGGAACAACCTTTAATGACCAAAGCAAGATAATATCACAAAATTTAATTAAATGTTTGAAGGGTGAACTAAAATTCAAAACCCACCCCAATTTCGGTTAATTTAAATAGCGATATACGCATATTTAATCAAAATTCCAAAAATTGAAAGGAGGCATGAATTTCAGAACACATATATAAAAATTAGGAATTAGGAACAATTGGTGCTTCCCCGGTGCACAGATGTAAAAAAATTAAAATAATTATAGTTCCTATTTAGAAAAATTATAAATAAAAACAAAATCCGGTCTATTGTTGTTCGGGCCCCACGTTGGGCGCCATTTCTGTAATGGTGCGGCGGTGGTGGAACTTCCGCTTCCTGTTTCCCTGAGCCTTTGCTGGTCGCACGTGCTTGCGAAGGGGCCTAGGTCGCCGGATGGGTGGGGTCTTGCTCAGGCCCAGGGAAACCGTACTACAGATGTTCACGTGCGATTTACTAAAAAAAACTGTCAAAAAACGGACGCTAAATGGGACGGATGGCCATACTTACCTTGGGATTGGGGACGATGTGTTCTGCCCCTTTTGCCCTCCCTACCATGTTACCTCGACTCCATCTTAATTGGAGGTAACCCACATAAATGATAAAATTGGGTTTGGTTTGGTTTCCTACATTGGGTTATATATAATCTTTTTATTCGTTTTCATTTTAAGGTTACAATTTAAAATTTTAAATTATATTTAACAAAATTTATTTTATTTTTTATATTTCCACAAAATTTTGCCTTTTAGACAAATTTTTAAGTTTAACCACATATTATTTTTTTTTTTTAGCCAAATTTTAATCTAGGAAAATTTTTAATTTTAGCTTAAGTTTAGAATTAGGAAAATTTTAGTTTAAATTTTATAATTAGAAGACTTTTTTTGTAATTTTTGAAAAATTTTAATGTTAGAAAATTTTGTTTAATATAATTTTATAAAAAAAATTTTTAAGTTTGAATGCGATTTTCAATTCAATGTATTTTTTTTTTGTTTTAATTAAATTTAGTTTTAATTTTAGCTTTAACAAAAAAAAAATTTTTTTTTTTTTTTAAATAAGGTACCATTTTGTAAATTCTCTTAAATATCTATAATTTTAAATTTAGATTAATTTTAAATTTTCAAGTAATTTTAAATATATAAAAATTTTGGGATTTTAATTTAGTTTCTATTTTAAATTTAGAATACAGCAAAATTTTAGTTTTAGCTAAATTATATTTCTTATTATAATTTTTAATCTTAGGTCAATTTTATTTTCATTTAGGAAGATTTTTTTAGTTTAATTTTATATATAATATATATAAGAGATAGTAAACACCAAAGAACTATTTATGCGACTTTGTTGTATAAGCTTGATCGGTTTATGAGGTAAACTTTAATTTAATTCCTTAATTTCGTTTTATCAACTTGTGTTGTCTTATATGTTTATTGTATTTTTCAATTATTTATTTTTAAACATTATTTTCTTTCTTAACATTAGTGTCTTTTTTTTTAATTTAAATTAACTTAAACTTTTTGCTTAGAACGCTTTCTTTGGCACAAACAGGAATATTATTACTTAACACAAAATTTTGTTTATTCACATGTCACTAAAATCTAAAGTTTATTTTTTTTCTTAAAGTTTCCAAAATTAAAACTACATTTTTTAATTTTAAGAGGTTTTTCCTCAACCTTCTTTTCAACTATCAAAATTCAACTCCTTAAATTTAATTTTATATTTCTTTAAACTTTCTTATTTCTTTAATTCTTAAACACTACATATTTTTAATTTTAATTTTTCGTAGGTTTTTCCTCAACCTTTTCTTTCAATATCTACATTTCAACTCCGTTCTTAAATTTTAATTTTCTTAATTTTTAATTTTCTTAAATTTAAATTTTTTTTTAAACTTAAATTTTTTTTAACTTAATTTTTAGAGGTTTTTCCTCAACCTTTACTTTGCACAACTACATTTCGACTCCTTAAACTACATATTTAAATTAAATTTTAATTTCAGGTTTTTCCTCAACCTTTCTTTGCACGACTCAAAATTCAACTCTGTTCTTAAATTTTATGTTAACTTCATTTTAACTTTACTTTAAATTTTCTTTAACTTAAATTTCTTATTTTTAGACTTAATTTTAATTTAATTTTAGAGGTTTTTCCTCAACCTTTCTTTTCGAAACTCAAAACTTAACTCTAATGTTCTTAATTTTAATTTTATATTTCTTTAAACTTTCTTTAGCACAAACAGAAATATTATTAATTAACACCAAATTTTTATTTATTCACATGTCCATAAAATCTAAAGTTTTTTCTTAAAGTTTATTTTAAGTTTCTTACTTTCTAAAATTTTTTTTGAACAACCGTCCTTACACTACATTTTAAATTTAAATTATTAAGAGGGTTTTTCCTCAACCTTTATCTGCAAAAATCAAAATTATTTTCTTGCTATTCAACCTTCTCATCTTCATTCATTCCTCTCCAGATAAAAACCTGTTTATTAAAAAAAATCGCCACCAATTCATTGAGTACCTTCATATTCATTCATATGTGTAACCAATACTCGTACATTCATTAAATTCCCTATGTAAAAAAATACTACACCTTACGATGAGGGGAACAAGGTAAGCCGATGTTAATGGCTGACAACATGGGTGGGAATGAGAACGAGTAAAAGCTTTACACATGAATAAACTGTTTAAAAATAGAATTTCTTCTCTTGCAACAAAAAAATTTGGCAAACGACATTACCATATCAGGTGTTGTTTATTAAATGGTACAGCACAAAAAAACAAAACAAACATACATACAAATCTCATACTGACGAAACGGGATTCTTGCAAAAATTTTACATTGCAAAATAAATAACGTTTCGCTTAATGTGACTTGTACATTTTTTGTTGAGTACAGTCGTACCCAAAAAATAAACGGCCGTCACAGTATAAGAAAACATTTAGTAAAACCGATTCAATTAAAGAACTTGGTTGGTAATAACATCATAACAGAGGAAGTTATAGTCAAAGTACCAAAGAATTTAATGCTAACAATGATACTATGTCTTTAAAATTAGCAAATTTCAATAATAAAGCATTTGACTATATAATAGGAATTTACGTTTTAGGGCCAATTGGCGCAATCTTAGATTTGAAAAATAATATTATGACTGTAAATAATAATGAAACAAAACACTTTGAAAAATTTTAAATAAATAAATTTAGAGATTTGATACCAACGGATTTAAATAAAGAAGAAAACAAGTTAATAGAACAATTCTTGCAGAAAAATAAAAAGACTTCTTACATTGAAGGCCAAAATTTGACGGCTACTAATTGTGTTATACATAAAATAATAACAACTTCTGCTAAATCAATATATTGTAAAAATTATACACGCCCACAAATTTTGGAAAATTAAATTGAATCACAAATTAATGACATGTTAAAGCAAAATATAATACGGCATAGCAAATCAACATACAACTCTCCTTTATGGATAGTTAAAAAGAAATCTGATGGTTCAAACATACAAAAAGGGCGTTTAGTTATAGATTTTAGGAAGTTGAACGAAATTACAGTGCATGACAAATTCCCACTTCCAAATATTGAATCGTTATTTGACAAGTTGGGTAAGGCGCAATATTTTTCCTCGCTTGACCTTGCAATAGGATTTCATCAGATAGTGATGTACGAAAGTGATATCGAAGAGACTGCGTTTTCGAACTCAAAGGGTCATTCTGAGTTTATTAGAATGCCTTTTGACCTCAAAAACGCGCCATCCACGTTTCAGAGAATGATGAATCACGTTTTATCGGTTTTTATGAATACCATTTGCACAATATATATGGACGATATATTAGTTTTCTCAACCTCCTTAAAGGTGTGTTTACACTATGTGTATTTTCCATGTGTAAATTCAGTTTTACGATCCATACGTAATTCCGTGTGTGTGTCAAAATTGCCGTTTTACATACAGTTCATAATTTTGACATAACCTCTAAATGTAAACAACAGCTGATTTAATTTGTGAATTTACAAAAAATTATTGTTAAAAATAAAGATATATATTTTATATATTTTTTAATTGTTAATTAATATTAAACAATTTATTTTTCTCTCAATATTAATCTTTATAATTTACTCTGTTTTTCTTTCGCCACAAGCAGTGTTGTATTTTCATATGTTTATCTTGCCAAAATAGAACCTGCTCTAATTGAAAATTTTACATATGTCTTGCAAAATGTGTTGTACATAAACAATGTTTGAAAGGGTTCACACTATGTGTACAAATTACACGTGCTAAAAAAATAAGAAAAACACGAGCAAAACACGTAGTGTGAACGCAGCTTAACAGAACACATTGAAAGTTTACAAAAAATATTTAACAGATTCAACGAATTTAATCTTAAGGTCCAAATTGATAAGTGTACATTCTTATCAAAGCAGACCAACTTTCTCGGACACATAGTAACAAATAAAGGAATAAAACCTAACCCAGAAAAAATTAATATAATACAAAATCTGCAGTTACTAAAAACAGTAAAGGATATTAAATCCTTCCTTGGTTTAACCGGATATTACCGGATATTCATATTTAAAGAATACTACGATAAATACTAATGATTAAACATATATTGAAGCTTTCGAGAAATTGAAGAAAATTCTGACAAATCCTCCCTTACTTTGCTATCCTGATTTTAATAAGAAGTTTGTTTTGACAACCGATGCGAGTAATTTAGCCATTGGAGCTGTGTTAAGCCAGGAAGGTAAACCAGTAAGTTACGCTAGCAGAACACTCAACGGGCATGAAAAAAATTATTCGACATTGGAAAAGGAATTGTTAGCAATAGTGTGATCCATCAAATACTTCCGCCCATATCTTTACGGTAGAAAATTTCTTGTTCAAACGGACCATCAACCTTTAAAGTGGTTATATACATTAAAAGATCCGAATTCGCCTATAATAAGATGGAGCATTTTATTGGATGAATTTCAGTTTGATATTGAGTACCTTAAGGGGAGAGAAAATAGGGTGGCTGATTTTTTAAGCAGAGTTCAAGTAAACCAAAATTCTTCTAATGGGCTTTTAAGGTCATAAAAAATGTAAATAAAAGTTTATTTATTTAATTATTTCATCCTACGTTTCGCTGGGATTTTTTCCAACTTCTTCAGTGATATTATAATTTATTAGATATATAATCTTTTGTCAATTTTTCACAATTAATTAATTAATTTTTCACATTTAATTAATTTTAATTAATTAATTTTTCACAATTAATTAATTTTAATTAATTAATTTTAATTAATTAAATGTGAAAAATTGACAAAAAGATTATATATCAAATAAATTATAATATCCCTGAAGAAGTTGGAAAAAATTCCAACGAAACGTAGGATGAAATAATTAAATAAATAATCTTTTATTTACATTTATTATGACCTTAAAAGCCCATTCATTAGAAGAATTTCTAAATATATCAAAGAAATACAATAAAAAATGTCGACAAAAAACTAAAATTAAACCAAAATTCATTAGATTCTATTCACAGTGCCGAAGAAAATTTAAATGAGCTGTAAAGGATAATTGGATTTACTTCTATGTTTCACTAGACCAGCAACGCAATGTGCTAATGGTCTTCGATACGCTGATTTTCTTTTTTAAAAGAAAAGCGTAAAGTCACCAACCAAGTGATTAAGTTGAAGTTACAATAGTAATAACCTGCTTTATTTAAATTGATTCGGGTTTATATACCCTTTTGTACATACTCTCTTAACCATTCTAATTCTTATTCTATCTTACTTCTACATTATGTTATAGTTATGCTACAAGCTTATTGGTTGTTGCATTGTGAGTCATTTTTAGTACGATTGAGTGTTTTACGTATGGCACACTTTGTAATTCACTTGACATACTTGTAACACATGCATGTAACTTAAGGCACAACACTCGATCGTACTTTACATTATTGTAGTGGTAGTGGTCGAATGTGATGTATACACTACACCCTCACGCTTAAGAGAAAATTTTAGTGTCTAAATGAATATATTGATATATGTGTATGTACTAAGATATATTTACATTTATAAAATATTGTTTATGCTTGTTTAGTACTGTACATTTTGATCATTAAAATTTTCTTAATTGCTATTGGTAGTGTTAATAAATCTAAATCTTTACTTAAATTTGACAAATTTTTTTTTTATATAAAATTTTTTTTTGTTAATTTAATTTATATTTGGCATATATGGTTTTAATAAATTGTTATGTATTTCTTTATATAATCCATTTTAATTTATTATTGAATTTACTCCTTTTCGTTCTATTACTTTGAATAGTCCGACACAGGATGCCATAAATTTATTTCTATTTTCTACCTTAACTAGTAATAAATCTCCTATTTCTAAGTTCAGTTTTTTATGATATTTATTTGTGTAGTTTAATGTTCTTTTCTCTTTAACCTTGATCATCATTTCTCTTGCTTTGTTCAATGCATATTGCAACCTGACACGTAGTTCGTGAACGTAATTGTCGAAGTCATAAAATTTTGTTTTGTCATTTTTTATTGTGTCTGTGGGTAAGCTAGGTAGTTTGCCGTAAACAAGTTCATATGGTGAATAACCAGTGTCCACATGTGGTGTCGTGTTATAAGCAAATGTGAAATATGAAATCCATTTGTCCCATTCATTGTCATTTATATACGATAACAAAAATTCATTCAATGTTCTGTGATTTCGTTCAAGTGCGCCAATAGTTTGGTGATGATATGGTGAAGAAAATGTTTGTTTTATATTTAACAAATTACATATGTTAGTCATCAATTCGTTGTTAAATTCTGTGCCTCTGTCGGATTTTAGTACTTTGAAATGTCCATACTTAAGTATAAACTCTTCAACTTGTGTCTTCGCGGTGGTCGTTGCGTCCTTTGATGAAATTGGATGTGCTACAACAAATTTTGATAGTTCGCACTGCATGGTGAGAATGTATCTTTTATCGTTTGATATTCTTAGCGGTCCGACCGTGTCTATTGGCACCACTTCAAAAACGTTGCATGGAGTATCAGTTGTTGTTAATAGTTCCTTTGTATGTTTTGTTTGTTTATTTCTTGCGCATTTGTCACAGTTTGATATAAAATTTTTTACCATTTGGCTCATTTTTCTCCAAACGTATCTTTGTTTAAGTTTATTGATGGTTTTTCGGACCCCTAGGTGTCCTCCGTGTGTTGAGTTGTGAAATTCGTCAATAAGTTTATATTTAGTTATTACATCATCTATATGTTTTGGAGCGTTATATATAATAATATTCAATTTAGGTTCTTTGCCATTTATTTTTATGCTTTGATATGTTCTTTTAAATTCCTCTTTATCGAAATACCGGAATATTTCGTCATTACTTGTAATTGCGAGCTCATTAATATTTTCTTTATTCATTCGTGACGCTAATTTCTTCAAATTCGACTCTAGTGTCGATGAATTATCATTAGATCCTTTACTATTATGATTATCATTTTCATTTGTCGTTTGCTTCCTCAAATTCGAATCTTGATTCGTTGAATTATTGCAACAGCGTACATGTACATTATTATTTATCTTTGTATTTCTAACGTTTTTATCTATATTAAATTTTAATTTCAACATGTTTTTAACATCATTTATTGATATGCATTCCCATATTCTTAAATTATCAATTTTTTTATTTTTATTTTCAATTCCATTTTCTTCTTTATTTTTAGTCTCATTTTCTTCATTATTTTTAATCTCATTTTCTTCTTTATTTTTAATTTCATTGGTTTTGCTCCTTGTTATAACTAATGCTCTTTTTGCTTTTTCATCTACCTCTGGTGGTATCATTTGTTTCAAAACATCTGAGTCTATTTGTATCCTTGATAGCGCTTCTGCATTCGTGTTCATTTTTCCTTTTTTATATATTATTTCAAAATCATAGTCACATAAATCTAGTCTTATTCCAGTCATCTTTGATGATGGATTTTTGTGTGAAAATAGAGATACCAGCGGTCTATGATCGGTTATGACCAAAAATCTTCTCCCATATAAGTACGGTCGGAAAAAATTAATTCCTCAATGAATCGCTAGCAATTCCTTTTCTATCACTGGTTTGTTTAAATCGTGTTTTTGTAGTGATATGATTGCGTACGATATAGGTAGGTCTTGACCAATTTCACCTTGCGAAAGTATTGCTCCCAGAGCATAATTTGATGCATCAGTCGTCAAAATGAACGGTTTTTCAAAATTCGGATATTGAAGAATTGGCGGTTGTATGAGTTTTTCTTTTAACGTTTAAAAAGCTTGCTGACAACCTGTGTCCCATTTAAATCTTGCATTATTTTTGAGTAGTGCGTTTAGATTGTGTGCAATGTCAGCAAAGTTTGGAATAAACCTCCTGTAATAGTTACAAAAGGCAACGAAACATCTAACGCCATCTACATTTTTCGGTACCGGATATTCTCTAATCGTTTTGTTCTTTACTGGATCAGTTTTAGCGCCTTCCCGTGTAATTAAGTGACCTAGATATACTACCTCTGGGCAAAGGAAATTGCATTTTTCTGCATTCAGTTTTAGATTGTACCTCTTTAACCTTTCGAAAACACGAATTAAGTTTTGATTGTGATGATTTAGACTGCACCCGTAGACATTGATATCATCTACATATAGAAACGCCTCAGATTCTGATCCTGTCAATGCTATTGTTAACATTCTCTGAAAGCTATTGAATGAAATTTTCAATCCAAACGGTAGTCTTTTAAACTGATAGTGTCCATTTGATGTTGAAAATGTGGTTAGTGGTCGGGAGTCATCATGGAGCTCTATCTGATGAAATGAGCTGGTCATATCTAACGTAGAAAACCATTTTTTTAAGTTCTTGAAATCGTTTGTCATCATATTGTGTTCAGTATTCTGATATGTGACATTCCAATTTTGGGTACTATTGCATTACTTAAAAAACACATGGCGCTATTTCATTGCTTTTAATTAGTGTGTCGACATTTAATTATAATTTCACAGGGTGTACTATTTCTGTTCTGGGTGGCACTGTTATTGTAAGCGATTGAAGTGGTTTCGAATGCATCGGCAAAGTTATTGTGTTTTCTTTATCATTTAACGATACCGTAAACGTTTCATAGTTTATTTTACACATAAATCGCTTTAAAAAGTCTCTACCAATTAAGCCATCTGTTTCTACTGGAAATTTTTCGTTTACCAATTGGAATTTGTGTGAATATGAATGTGAATATTGCCTATTAATAGTTTTAAACTTATTGTTCCCATTGAGTAAATTTCTTCTTTTGAAATACCTGTTAGTTTGCACCTTTCTTCTGGATAATATTGTTCATTTACAATTTGTCTCGTTACTTTGCACAATGAGATGTCCGCGCCTGTATCCACTAAGAACGTCATATTTTGACCGTTTTCTTGTAGTACTATATAGTTTGTATTGTAGCTTGATATTCTGTATACTTTTAATGATTGTTTTACTCTTAATTTTGGCTGTCTGGAATGTTGGTATATTCCGAGCCTGTGTAGCTTCCCTGATCTTGTACTATGCGTACGTGCCGTGAGAAATTTCCATAGTTTCATCTGTTGTTATTGTTGTTTCTATTATTGAAATTATCGTTTCTAAAATTGTGTCGGCCATTACTGTTGTAACTGTGGTTTCGGTGAAAATTATTATTATTCGCACTATAGTTATTGTTTCTATTGAAATTTCCCCTATTATGGGTGTTGAAACCTCTATTATTGTAGAAATTTGGGTTTCTATATTGTTGTGATCCATAACGCATCACTTGAAAACTGTTTGTTTGTTCTAGTTCGCTTGTCAAATTTATTGCCTCAATCAGTGTTCGCGGTTGGGAAGCAAATACCGTTTGCTTCAACTGGTCATTCAGCCCATTCTTAAAATGTTTAGGGCGTAAGATTCATTAATTTTCTCTACTACTTTATTTTTCTCATTACTAGCACCTGAACCTAAATCCTGTATTTGTAGCTTATTTAATTCGGAAATTTCGTGCAGTAGTCTGTCCTTAAAATTACCTATCGTAAGGATACCTCGGTTGAAATTCGCTAGACTTGAATGTATTTGTGCAATTGTTCTGTTTGATTTAAATTTTTCTTTTAAAATTGTGGATAAATTTAGAAAATCTGTTGGTTCTGAGCAACTTCCTATTATTGTTTTCACCTTAGGTGAACATTTTATGTGGAAAACTACCTCTATCAATCGTTTCTTGCCCTCAGCAGATAGCGAATTATGAAGTAATTCTACTATTTTTAGAAAACTATCTATGTCCTTATAACTGCCTTCAAAATTTGGAATTATCTTCATAGGTGTTTCCATATTAGAGTCTGCCATTTTTCTATTATTTTCTGTATCCATAAGTTGTGTTAATAGTAAATTTTTGACTTTTTCGTATAGCTCTATTGTCTCTCTTTTAAATTTTGTATCAATACTATTATCCACTAAATTTATTTTGTCAATGCTCTCTTTTTCCTTTTCCAAATCTCTAAGTTTCACTATAATTGCGTCCCTAGTGTATTTTCTATTTGAGGATTTCTTTATGTTTGTAATCGTTCTATTAAATATTTCTTTTGCTCGTTCCATTAATGATTCTGTTATCATTCTCATATATATTTTCGTTCTTTAAACAATATTATTCTTATTATGTTTTTGTACAAGTTTCAAGAATTTTCTAAATTCATAATATATATATTTTTTTTTCTTTCATTTATTTAAACAATATTTATTTTTATTTTTATTAGCATTATATAATACAATGAATGTTACTATATAATAAAATGATATAGAGTACTAGCAACTAAGGCCTTCGACTCCAATTTAAACAATATTATTCGTGTTTACTTCCTTTTTTACAAATTTTTTTAAAAATGTTCTAAATTTAAAATAGCCATATGCAATAACTACAAAAAGTATAATGATGAATATGATGTCCCCTTTAACTGAATCGAATATATTGTTGTTAACGTTTACTTGGTCGTTTGATTCGGTGAACCACATACTTTCTTCTTCTTTCTTGTTTTTAGACTGTTTTTTATGTAGTCTATTTCTTCGTACAATTTGTTGGCTGTGTCCCACGGGGGCGGGTTCAGCTCGTCTCTTGTGATGTTGAGTAGGTACGCCAATCGCTTTTTTAACTTGGTTAGCTTTCCACCTCTTTTGGATTTGTTGTCCTTGAATGGGATTCTCTGTATGCACGTTATACTATCTTCTTTGGCCTTTGCCTGTCTCTTCCTGTATTCTTGATTCCTTTGGTCCCCCTACGCCTTCGGGAATATATTCCTCAGTTGACATCTAAATATTTTCTTGGTCTCAAATATTTCATGGTCCACTAAAGAAAAATCTGACACTGTCCTTAATTTACTTTTCTTTAGTTGGCAATATCGCCATGTTTCACTAGACCAGCAACGCAATGTGCTAATGGTCTTCGATACGCTGATTTTCTTTTTTAAAAGAAAAGCGTAAAGTCACTAACCAAGTGATTAGTTGAAGTTACAATAGTAATAACCTGCTTTATTTAAATTGATTCGGGTTTATATACCCTTTTGTGTATACCCCTTGAGTGTTTTACGTATGACACACTTTGTAATGCACTTGACATACTTGTAACACATGCATGTAACTTAAGGCACAACACTCGATCGTACTTTACATTATTGTAGTGGTAGTGGTCGAAAGTGATGTATACACTACAGAGCATTTTTTCATGATAAATAAAATTGTTAATAAATACCGAACACAAATCAGAATTGTAAAAAATAAGAATAAGGATACTGAGCTACTTTTTAATAAATATAAAATAATTTACGTTTCAGAAAATAGTTTAACTAATTCATATTAAGCAGAGTTCAAGTAAACCAAAATTCTTCTTACATTTATTATGACCTTAAAAGCCCATTAGAAGAATTTCTAAATATATCAAAAAAATACAATAAAAAAGATCGACAAAAAACTGAAATTAAACCAAAATTCATTAGATTCTATTCACAGTGCCGAAGAAAATTTAAACGAGCATTTTTTCATGATAAATAAAATTGTTAATAAATACCGAACACAATTCAGAATTGTAAAATATAAGGATAAGGAAACTGAATAACTTTTTAATAAATATAAAATAATTTACGTTTCAGAAAATAATTTAACTAATTCATATTACTTGCATGATTTGTTTAGAAGAGAATTACGAAAGGGTAAGGTAGGGATACATTCGGAGCTTGCAGATAACAAATATAATATAATACAACTAAAATTAATCGAACTTTTCTCTAATGATAATAACTTAAATTTTATAAAATGTAATAAATTAGCTAATGATATCGAATCCGAAGAGCTTTTACTGACTTTCATTGATGATATTCACTCCAAAGGTAATCAGAGGCATTCAAGAGAACTATGAAGAGTTAAAGGATTTGTATTTTAACCCAAAGCTGGTAAAATATATAGATCGATATTGCAATAGCTGTAGAGTATGTATAGAAAACAAATACGACCGAAAGCCAATAAATAAAAAATTTCTGCATACTATTACACCTGATAAACCAAATTCAATTGAACGTTTAGATATTTTCAAATCCATACAACGTATTTTGTAACAACAATTGATAAATTTACAAAAATAGGCACTGCTCATAAACTTAATGATAAAAACACGGTAACCAATTAAACAAAACTAGAAGAACGAATCGCGTTTCTAGGAAAGCCAGATAAACTAGTAATGGATAATGAATTCAATATTAATATTAATTAAATTAAGAAAATAACATCGAAAGTCATTATACGACACCTAATTCTCATACAGGAAATTCAGACATAGAAAGGATGCATTCAACACTTCTCGAACATATATGAATATTGGAAAACGCTGAAAATATTAAGGACCCAGAAGAATTGGTAATAAAATTTCTATAATAATTCCATTCATAGTACCAGTGAAAACCAATTGATTTCAGAAACAGATTAGATACAGATTTTAAGGAAATACCTGCAAATAATATAAAGAAAGCTATTAACAGAGAAAATATGAAAAGAGAAAATATTACTTAAGAACTAAATGAACCCAATTTATATATATACTAAAAATTCTATTGCATTAAGGCAAAAATCCGCAATACGATTCAATAAATACCACTATAGTAATCCAAATAAGATAGATAGATGTTGCTCAATTTCGAAGGCCATTAAAATCAATAAAGTGGAAATAAATAAACAAATAAAAGCTATTTACCTTATATAATGGAAAACTATATGCATAATTTAATTTAAAATCAATTTTGTGTGTTGTATTTGCGAAATAAGTTTTGAAAAAAATCTGGAATAAAAGAGTTTTGGAATTTGAGATTATGTAAACATTTTTTAACATCTTACTATTATTTAATATTATTGTTATTATTTTTAAATTACAAATAATTAACCATTTTCAAATTTAAAATTATTCTTAAGCAGCACTGAAAAAAAAACACTTTTTACTTGTAAATATTTTTTCATTGTCTGATTTTTTCATTTTATGTCATTATAAACTAGAATACTTTAATATTGCCATTTCAATCTTTGAATTCCTGTTATTTAGAGCTGAATACTTATAAGTATCATTTAACTTGATAATCTTTTAATTTAAAATCTTATTCTTTTATTATTTCATTCTACATAACATTAATTAATTAACTAAAATTTGTAAAGGATTCGATGAGGCTCGAATCCAGTAAGGAGAGGCGAGTTATATATTAATTTACTTTTCTCCTACTCAGTTTAGTCTTGGTTGAACTTTCTAAATGTAAAGTCTGAGAGTAAATGAAATTAATTTATTAAACTTGTAACAGTGTGCAGACTATTGTTTAATAAATAAATTAACTCGCAACATTTGCTGTGTGAATGTCCAGGACTGAAGGAGCGGCGCATTAGATATCTAGGGCAAAGATTGTGCGATAACCTGGGCTGCATAGTAGACGTTCCACTCGACGACCTTGTGGACTTCTTGAGGGAATCTGGCTGGTTCTGGAGGGACGCATAGCGGACGAAAGAGGTCTTTTTCACTTGTTATTTTCTTTTCTTTTCATTTTCTATACCACTTACACTATATATCTGTACTCTTTAATTTCTCTTCCTATCTCTACCTTCCGGCACTTTCTAAAGGGTATCACAGTGGGCCATATGGCCTCCGAGTGTAACCGCCTTCAGGCGGGCGACCCCTCCAACCAAACCTATCTGTTATTTAAAAAAATGAGGTATACGTTGATGATATCTTGTCTAGTGGACAAACTCTTGAGGAAGCCAAGTTCAAACAGAGTGAACTTATTGAGGCTCTAAAATCTGCTGGATTTTTCCTTAAAAAGATGTTACTGAAAATTTGCCCCGGGAGGATCTTCTAGATGAAGACTTTTTGAATTTTGATGATTCCAGTACGATAAAAACTTTAGGAATCCGATGAAATGCGTGGTCGGATTCATTCTACTATGTTGTTGAGCCAATTGAAATTACTCCCTGCACTACAAAAAGAAAAATTTTGTCAGTGATAGCAAGGTTGATGACCTCTAGGTTGGTTAGGTCCCATCGTGATAAGTGCAAAAATTGTGATGCAAGACTTTTGGGAAGAAAAATCCGATTGGGACGAGAGCGTACCTCTACTTATACTTACGAAATGGAATTCATTTATACAGAATTTGCCATATATCAAACATAAAAACTCTTAGATGGATAGAATTTTCACCATGGTATGGTGCTCAGATACATGGTTTCTGAAATGATTTAAAGAAAGCATATATATATCAGAACGGAAAGCCCAGAGGGCAAAATTAATAGTCATTTGCTAGTCGCAAAAACTAAGGTAGCTCCGATTAAGCGGACTAACATTCCAAACCTCGAACTATGTGTAGCGTTATTGATTGCTTAGCTAATACGAAACTTAGTTACGAAGTGCCAGTTCACCTACGATTTGTTCTTGTGGACAGATTCGTCTATAGTACTGGGTTGGTTACAAAAACCCCCAAATACATTGAAAACCTTTGTTGCAAATCGTATAACAGAAATCATAAGCATTTCCAGCATGAATCACTGGAAGCACATGGATGTTCTCCGCAGGAACTGACAAATAATCAATAATGGAGGCATGGGCCCACCTGGCTACATCTTCCCACAGCACTTTGGCCAATATCACGTATATCTGATCCAATAGATTTAGAGACAAAGAAGTCTACAGACTTCCACCTAGAAGTAAAATGTTCAGATGTACTAGATGAATTCTCCTAATTTGAACTGGCGTTACGAATCCTATGTTATTGACTTCGATTTATCAACCGTCTTCTTTGCCAATGTTGAGCTCGTAAATATTAAAATCAACAGGCTCACCACAAACTTTAACTCCCGATGTATTAACTCGGAATTTGCGCACATCAATGAGATAATCTCATCATAATTTTACCTACTTATAAGTTGTAAATGTAAGAAAAGGAACGAGTTGTCCTTACCTCTTTATAAATACTGTTATATCTTTATAATTGAAAATATTATGTAAATAAATTGAAATTGAATTGAATCAACCGTCTTCTAAAAGACCCTTTTCAACGGAAAAGTTTATTACGGCTGAAGATATAAGTTCTATGAAAATCAGACTCATCTCTATTGCTCAGAAAATGTTTTATTATGGGGACTACGAACACCAAAAAAAAAAAATGAAACCGCTGAGCCGCCATAGCAAACTACTTACCTTGACTTCTTTCATTGACAAGGAGGATCTTATTCGAGCGATTCGCCAAGGATTTTATATCCTTAGATTGAAAAATCTGGTTCGAAAATGTATTTGTGAATGCACGGCGTGTACGATTTCCAAATATAAGTTTCGGCACCAAATCATGGCCGCACTTCCCCCAAAACGAGTAAATTTCTCCCTACCCTTCACGTACACTGGAGTCGATTTCGCTGGTCCTTTAGTATCAAATCCTCTACATTGTGTTCGTGTGTTTTTCCACTCGAGCCGTACATCTACAAACCTTCTCCGATCCCTCAACCGATGCATTTCTAACTTGTTTCGATAGATTTACCGGCCGCAGAGGTCTCCCTAAGACCATATTTTCCGATGACGGTCGAAACTTTCACGGCGCAAGTTATATGCTGCTCAAAGGCCACAATGAATTTCTAGTCAGCAGAAAAATCTCTGATCGAAAAGTACACCACTCTGGGATTCACTGGGTTTTTCATACCCCCGTATGCACTCCACATAGGTGGCCTCTGGGAGGCTGCTGTGAAAAGTATGAAGTCGCATCTAAAAAAGGTAACTTGTAATATATCATTTACCTTCGAAGAATTCACAACCCTCCTTGTTCGCATCGAAGCAGTGCTAAATTCGAAGCCGCTTTCTCCATTAACTGAAAATCCGAATGAAATATTACCTCCGACTCCTGGTCATCTACTATGAGGAACTCCAGAAGCTCCAGCAGAACCTCTACTAGAGAAAATTCCCATTTTGAAACGCTGGAAATGACTAAAGGCCCTTCAACACATATTTGCTCGACGATGGAAAGCCGAGTAGGTTACCAAACTCCATCACCGTTTTAAATGGAAAAAATAACGAGATAATCTGAAAAATAATGATATTGTCGTAGTGAAAGACGACTTCTTACCACCAACTGTTTCTTCTAGGTCGTGTCACCAACGTTATTTTTGGACGTGACAGCAAAATACGAGTTGCTGAAATACAAACTAAAAATGGCACTATTTTCCAGTTGTGAAGCTATGTATATTGCCATTCACACTAAAAAAGAAAAATCTTTGAAAACCACAAAATTCAACCACCCCCTACACTAAAAATGAAAACTTAAAGATATCATTGCACTAAATATTTTTTATTACTGTATGTATTTCTTTTCTTCCTTTCTCATTTAGACGACTGGCAAACCAAAATGATTCCTCTGTGGTCTGAACTACCCCCTCAAGTATTGCCGCCAATTTAGAGCATTGAGTTTGGGATTGAAACGGTTAACCTTTGCCAACAAAGTATATTGCCTTAACTGTCTGACATATGTTCACGTACGCTGCTGGTGCTTTTCCAGAAAACAATGCCAATTTGATTATGCACCCAAAAAGCTTTGCAACGCTAAGCATCATACAATTTTGCATCGAGAGGAACAAGATCCGCTGTCGCCCAGCTTTGAAGATGACAACGTAACGCCATCTGAAAACGCTCGTAAAAACGAGCATCACAACGAATTGCATGCCCTGAGGCTTCAGGCGTAGCTAAATTGTTTGACGATGGTCTCTCTCTGAGGCTCCAGCCGTAGCAAAATGCCGAAAAAAAAAATCCTAGGCAACCGCATGAAAGACCCCCAAATTGATGGACGTTTGCGCACCAATCCAAATTTGGTTAGATTATTTGTATATTTAGTAAGTAATTTCCCATTTTAGAGCCTTAGTGGCACTTTAAGTTTTAAGTTTTATTCAGCACCTTTTATAACGTAAAAGTATTCAGTCAGCAAGAAGCTGAAAATAAATTTTAATTGAACTACGAATTCGAATAGTTGCCCTTTTTTCAAAGGACAGGACAATTCAGAGTTCAACAATGCTTTTGTGGATGTCGGTCGTATTTAGCTTTTCTGAACATATTGCAATTTGCCACAATTTCATTAGCTAAACGGGTCATTTTCGGGAAAAAATAGTCCTGCGAAACTTGCTTCGTATTGTCTTGAGCGGCTCTATGCGCTTTGTTATGTTCAGTAACTATTATTTCTTTTTGTTCACTTTTGTTAAATATATCAATCAAAAGTTGTTGTTGGAAAAGTTTTCACTAGGTTATTTTGTATGAATGCTAGTATTGGCAGTTCGCAGTACATCGCATTCTCTCCACTAAGTTTTCCTTATTGGAAAAGTTTATGATATGTCTGGTTTTCTCAACAAACACAATTAGCGTACGTGTCGAGTGAACTTCACTCTGTTTCATTATCTGATTTCGAAAACAATTTACAGGCTTTTCAGTTGATTCAATCGTGTACGTCAGGGATTGTTCACTGTGCATTGTTGCACGTTCAGACTGTGCATTCTCTTCAAGAGCATGAATGTTTTACCGCGATAGAGCATCTGTGACGAAATTTTCCCTTCCAGGCTTATAGAAGATCTGTGCGTTATGCTCGTCTATAAATGGGTTCCATCGTTTTATTTTTGCGTTTGAGTTTCGATCTGAAACCGCGAATGTAAGTGGCTGATGGTCAGTGTAAATATTCAAATTTCTTACACCGTACAGATAGTTTCTGAGACATTTCAGAACCCACACTATAGCAAGCAACTCGCGCTCGTTGGTTGTAAAATTTAATTTGGAATCTTTCAGGGTTCTGGATATCGTGGCAATCGGTTTCCGGTCCTACGACAAGACCGCCCCAATACCCAAAGATCAAGCATATGTTGTCAGGTCAAATGACTTCTTCAGATGCGGGAACACTTTCCTCCGTGGAATTCAAAGGAATTGTCGAGGCTAAAAAACATATAATCTCGCCTTTTTAAAAGATACGCAAAATTCTGATTAACTTTAGATTATGCTAAGTATTCTACCGCTCGCGCTGACTATAATTTACTGAAAATTTTTGCTAATAACACAAAGTCCTTCTTTGACTTTGTACGTGTTAAACGCAAATCTTCGTCTTTCCCGCCTACAATGTTTTGCAATGATAATTCATCCTCTGATTATTTTGATATTGCGAATATAATATAGTAGTATAGTATAGTAATTCTATTTCAAATACTTTAACCGTCGTTAACTATCCATATCTAATAAAAGTTGCATCGATATGAGGTATTCCGCTCTTTAATACGGAAACTGCTTTTAAGTCTCTGATTCAGTTTAAATTTTCATACAAGCCTGGTCCTGATGGTGCTCCAGCTTGTATTATGAGAAATTGCGCTCAAATTCTAAGTGTGCCCATAACGTGTATTTTCAACAGTCTTTTGCAAATTGCTTATTTTCCTACTTCTTGAAAGGAATCATTTATTATACCTTTGTATAAGTCAGATGGTAAGGCGAATGTACTTAACTAAAGCGGAATAGCTAAGCTAAGTGTTATTCCTAAGTTAATGGAGGAACTTGTTATTGATTATATTGATTTGAATAACTATCATAGAACATTAGCTTAAAATTCATTTGAACAAAGTTTTTTTCAAGTTGTATATAATAAACTAATTTACGTTGGTTTTTCCATTGTAGAATTATCTAAATAGATAATGTATGATTTTCATTATGACTAAATGAAACCTTAATATCAGGTTATCAGATACGAAGCTGATCGTTATCAGATATGAAGCTGATCGTTATCAGATTCGAAGCTGATCGTTATGAGTTTAAATAAGTGAAACGTAAAGGTTTCTGCCATTTTGTGCCCAAAATAAATAAAAAAAAAAATGAGAATATGAAACAGACAAAATTAATCACTGACAAAACAAAATATATTATACATTATAGAACTCTTCAACAGAAGAATTCTGGTTAGATGAAGAACAATTAAGTTTATTTAGTCTACTAGAAACTCATAGATATAAAGTGTATCAGAATAGTTAGGAATTTTTAATATTAAGGGATGGTATGCCATATCTTAACTCCTCCCTCTGTAAGATCAATCGTCCCGATTGCTAAAATGTTGGGAGATCATTTACACTACAGAATCGTCTTGTCGATTCGTGTGAAGAGGGTTCTTCGTTAGTAGAAACCCTTGGTCTGACTTCTTCATTGACCATGGTTATTACGTTAATGTCCGAATTGAACTTAGTTCTACGTTTATAGATCATTAGGCAAACTGTAATAGTCAATGCAATAAATAAAATTATATTGGTTGAAAACATTAAATTCCCCTTAGTGGATATGGAGTTTATTTCGTCGATATTATAAATTTGTAAGTTCTTCATCATTTCCAAGGATAGAACTTCTTCAACTAATGATTTATTAGATGATAGCTGTAGCACAGCTGGAAGTGGTTTCAAAGTTGATAATTCTTTTGAAATATATGTTCGATTTCCGCTAGTAATTGTTTCATTGTGAAACAGAATTCAATATGTTCCGGACAACTGATATGTTTTATTTATTTATTTATATTTTTTTTATATATTCGTATATTGGTCTATGGAATTAATCCTTACAGACTATTTACAAAGAAAAACATTTTAAAATTAATTTTAATACATAGCTATTCATGAATTTAGAAAGCATATTATTTTACTATTAATTAGATCAGTATTAAATGAGAAATCAATAAATCTATAAAGTTAATTAAATTGAATACACATTCTCCTGAGAGGGTCTGCATTTGCATAATTAGCTCTATAGAACTGTAGATAAAGGTGAGAAGTAACGTGTTGGTCGTTGAGGAATGTTGAATGATATATTGTTAATCAGAAAACCGGAACAAACATTCTCCGGCTTTTTAAAGTTGGCAGCTTAATAAGGGCAAGTCTGCTGGTATAGGATGGAAGATTACTTGGATTGAAGTTTAAACTCCGAAGACAAAACAAAAGGAATTGTTTCTGCACAGATTCCAGATTGTCGGCATGAATTTGGTAGATTGGGTCCCAAATTATAGAAGCATATTCCAGGATAGGTCTCACAAGTGACGTATATAAAGTTTTGGTGACATAGGGATCATTAAACTCTTTAGCCCAACGTTTTATGAAACCAAGTACACCTCTGGCTTTGTTGACAGTAATTGTTATATGAGGAACAAAGGTCATTTTATGATCCAATAAAACACCAAGATCTATAAAGTTGTCTACTTTATCGAGACAATAATCACCCAGCACATAGTTGACAGATATCGGCCTCTTTCTGACGAAACGCATATGTTTACACTTTTTAAGGTTTAGCTCCATTAAATTTAAAATACACCAAGAATAAAATGAATTCAAATCATTTTGGAGAAAAACATCATAAGAGTGTTGATTACAACAGAAGAAAATTTTGACATCATCCGCATACATCAAGATGTTTGAAAAACGAATAACATTCGGAAGATCGTTTATAAACAAAGAAAAAAGAAGCGGTCCAAGATGGCTGCCTTGTGGTACTCCCGACATTACATCTATCGGCTTTGAAGTAACATTTTTAAAACATAGTTTTTGTGTTCTATTGGTTAAATAAGAATATATCCACTTTGCGCAAAGATTTGAAAATCCCATCATATGTAATTTCTTAAGAAGAAGCAGCTTATGATTGACTTTATCAAAAGTCTTGCTGAAGTCAGTATAAATTGCATCTGTTTGTTTGCGTTCAAGAAAACCACAACCCACGGTTGACAATTGTAGTAAATTGTAATAGATTTGTAGAGGTTGAACATCATTTTTGGAAACCATGTTGGAAGGGAGAAATTAACGTATTTACTTGATGGCATAGATAATCCGTTATAATTTTTTCAAAAATTTTAGGTATAATACTTAATTTAGCAATTCCACGATAATTAGTAATATCAGCCTTGTTACCAGATTTGAATAGCGGAATAATGAATGAATCCTTCCACATAATGGGAAAAATACCGTATTAAACATGAGTGTTAATGGTACAGCTAAAACATCAGCACATTTTATTAAAATACACGACGGAATTTTATCTGGACCACTGTTGCAGGAAAATTTAAGTTTTGCAATTCAGTAGAAACCACAGATATAGCAAGAGAAGGAATGGATATAATTTGAGTAGCAGTCAGTGAATATGAGCAGACATTAGAATCATAAAAAGCTGCATCGGAGTAAGTAGTAGAGAAGAAGTCAGGGCTATCCTTAGCCCTTAGTTTTTCTCTTAGAGTTAACAAATTTGTAGAATGACCGGATTTCGTTTAAAATTATTTTTCATTTTGTTCAAATAGTGTAAATAACATGAATTATTCAGAGTATTATATTCGGCACGACAAATGGAGTATTTTCCATGATCAACAAGAGATCCAGTTTTCTTATATTTTTTGTAATATTTATTTTTTTTATTCTTGACACTAGCCAGTTTCCTAGTATTCCAAGGCGGTCCAGAAAGGTTTTTCAAAAATTTTTTAGGAACACATGACTCAATAAAAGAATACATCTTGTTATAGAAAGCTTCAGTCATTTGATCAATGGCACGAGTTGTACCAGTAGATAACGATAATAAATCATGCCAGTTTGTATTATTTATAAGTTCATTAAACATAGTGTAATTCGTTTGAGATGGAATGGATATATTTACTTCAATAGTAGGGTGATATCCATCTTCAAGAATAGAAATAGGGTTTGATCGCTTCGTAAAACATTCAGTAACTTCATTAACATATATTAAATCCAATAATTTTGAATGATCATTAAGAATTCCATTTAATTGAAAAAGATGTAAATCAAAAAAAAAAAATATTAAAAAGCTCATCACATTTATCATTTGATTTAGTCGGAACAAAGTATTTTTCTTTAGGTAAGAACTTCCACGAAATTGAAGGCAAATTGAAATCTCCAAGAACAATAACAGAGTCATCCGGATTCGCAGAACGTAGAACAGATTTAATAGCTTCTCCATGTCTAACATATAAAGACTGCGGAGACGATGGAGGGATGTATGAGCAAGTAACAAATATTTTTTTATGATTGTATTTATGATTGTATTTTGTAATCAATTAATAAAACCTCAGATGATAAAATACTTGAGACAGCAATAAGAACGCCACCGCCATTCATCTTATTGCAACGGTCACGTCTAAAAATATTATATTTATTAGAAAATATTTCAGTATTTAAAAAGGTATGATTAAGCCAAGTTTCAGTAAATATGTACGATAATATGATGACTTATGTTGAAACTTTCAATATATAAAATTGACAGTTTAGTTCTCAGACCACGAACGTTTTGGTAAACTAATGAAATATTTGCACCAGTAAGACCTTTTAGTTTTTTGGAACGTTTGTATCAGTTTGAGGAAGGCGGCCAATATTGTTAGAATTTTGTCTAAATATATATTCTCGAACCAATGTATTTTCAGGCCAAAATTTACGATCAATAATACGGTCAAAAAGATCATAAGAAACAGTAATTTTAAAGGATGTGATAGATCTAGGTTGAGAAAAAACGAACTTATATGTCGAAATTTCTGCTTTTTGGCCCAACTTAGATCTAACAAAGGCATCGACATCTTCAGCAGTAGTTTCAATCGCTAAACGCGAGATAAAAACTGTTTTTTTTTTTTTGGAGGAATAGCTCTCAGCGAAACAATTTGACCAGCATTTATCACAGGATAAGTATTTATAGAAGGCACAGGTTTATCTAATAGCACTTCAGCAAAGCCCACAGGCAAATCAGCATTACAATTAATTACTGAGGCATCAGATGTTAGTGTTACTAAACTCGTAGGAACAGCAGGAAGATTATCAGATTTATCTTTATTTGTGTTTCGTGGCGATTTACGACGTTTTGGAGAAGATTGAGCTGGAGATTTTAAATTGTCTAATGATTTATAATCATCAAAAAATTTGCCATAACTAGATATCGATAATGTAGTTACGTTTTCCTGGATATCATTGAATTCCTTTTGTGTATCATTGAAAAAAAGGTAGAAATTCACTCCGATTTTCCTGCATTTATTGCAACACCAATGTAACCCTTTATTATTATATAAAGCATCAGCAACTAGTCCAGAAAGACCAGTACATTTAGTATGACATAGCTCATGGCACAGCCAACAAGTGATCATTCTTTCCCCATAACCTTTAATGGTACAATTATTCATCAAACAAGCCATTATTATTATTAGCAATGTGGTAACACTTATTGTATTTAACAAAAAATGAGATCAGATGTAATGTTTAAAGTTGTTTTATTGTGTATTTATTGTTATACTGAAAATTTGACTATTTCTTTTGCGCTTTGTTTGTTCTATTGCAGTTAAGGAGTATGTACTTATTTTGATTTTTATTATGTTGTTATTGTTGTTGTGAGAGAATTTTTTCGTTTTCTTTTTATGCTTTGAGTTTTTAATGTTTGTAATATTATTTTTATTTTATTTATGCTTTGCTGAATTGTAAATAAGGAGTATGCACTTGTTATTTTGATTCTTAATATGTTATTGTTTTGATGTAAGAGAAGTTGTCGTTTTCTTTTTATGCTTTGTTCACTTAGTTTAATGTTTTGTAATTTTATAATTTTTTATTTGTGAAAATTAAAGATTTTAGATTTATTTTTGAAAAATTAAATGATTATATATAACTTTTTTGAACTAATTAATTTCCAATATTGTTGCTATAAGTTTAAGCTTTCATTTAATAAGTATAAAAATCACAGTAGCAGTTATATATAAAGATTATAATGAAAAAGTACAGAGTAAAAAATTTTATGACCGAGCTTGTCGACAGTTTATTATTGCACTATTTTCAGATATTTCTACAATCCCAAAAAATTGATTCCTTGATATAATTCTTGTACAGAAGGTACGTGCTGATTATTTATATGGGTGCAATTGAGATTTTTGCTTTTCAAAGTGATGGTATACAATTTGTTTCACTTATATCTATTAAATTTTCAGTTTTGCAAATACATAATTCATTGAACTGAGAACAATCATTTTTAATTTCAAAAATTCTATTCTTACATCTAATAAGATTTTCCGAATTAATTTTTATAATAGTTTCATTTTGTTTTATGGGCTTAATTAATAATTTTTCACAATCTGCCCGATCGATGGTTGGCAAGTTAATTATATAAACCAATGATGAATGATCCGTAGCTATTTTGACTGTAGCAAATCCTAATCCTTCCTCCAAATTGCTATATGGGAAGCCCTCACGGTGCAAAAATTCCCTAGCTTCATTTATTTCCTTTTCCGAAAGTATAAAAGAATTTATTACACCTATTTTCGAACATTGTAAAGCATATTCCATATTCATTACTTCAGTTTTTACGATATTTCCTAATGAAATCTTCTATTGTCTTTCGGGCTTCTCCCAAAGATTGAATTGTTTTCAACATTTTAATCGTGGTGTTGGTGAGTAGGTTAATTCTACCCATAATATCCCCATTAATTATTTTCTGTCGTTCATTATTCGTTAGTAGTCCGTTTATTTTGTTCACCACAATATTATGGTCCTCGTGATCCGGTGAACCAGCTATCCATTTCCAAACCGTTCCTATAGTGTCAATTGATCGTTTAGTTCTCGGTCTCATTCGTTTTAACTGGTTTTTAAGTTGGTCGATGTCGTGAAGTAGAAATGGTAATATCGTGCTGTTCTTTAATATTTTATCCTGAATTTCATTGTTAAAAATGTCGACAGTCTTTTCATATTCGTCCAGTTGCAGAATATGGATGAGTTTAAAATTTCCGTTCTGTATTCTTGCCTGCCCCAGATGAATAGGTATTAACTGCGTATTCGTATAGTCCAATATCTGGACTTCTGCCTTGCAAATTTCAAATATTGCAAAAAGTATTATTAAAATATTCATGTTCTGTAAAAAAAATTAAAAATGTTTAAAATATTTAGGCCTAATATTATCCTTATGAATTATTCCATCGCGAAATTTAATTTTTACTTTATTACCTAAGTCTTCCTTAATTTCCTGTTTCTTAAATCGTGGCAACAATTTGTTCCTTTGCCCTATAATTTTCTCATATATTGTATCGCCTGGTTGATATGTCTTTACTTGACTATGATTATTTCTTAATAACATTTTTTCCTGTGCTTTTTTCAATGTACCTACTAAGTTATGTGGCAATTTATTAAAAAGGATATCTGCGGGTTTATTTTTTGTGACCGAATGAATTGTATGATTATATTGTTGTGCTGCTCTATAGAAAATTTCTGCATCTTCCAACAAATGAAATTCTTCTTTAATACATTTAGCTATCTCTATTATAGTAGAATGAACTCTTTCAATTTGTCCATTCGTTGTGCTATGTCGTGGTGTGCAGTAATACAATTCAATTCCTAATCGGTGCATTAGAGATTTAAATTGAGCAGTTAAAAATCCTGGTTCGTTATCAAGTGTTATTTTCTTTGCGTTTGGAAAACTTTGTATACTTTTTTCCCCTAGGTTAGTTTTATCCTCAATATTGTTAATTACTAAAAATTTGGAATAGGCATCGATGCAAGTTATGAATTTCATAAAAAATATCTATGTTCAAATACTCCCCCTCTTTACTTATTGTGATGTTAAGCTTCCTATGGTCGTCCTAAGCAGGAATGATTAAAACAAATGTGCTCTAATTTTATTTGCTATCTGCGACGTTTCGACACTGCGGTTGGTGTCCTCATCAGGCGTCTAATTTTATTTAATAATAATTAAAATTACACATTAATTATCACTTTAACGAATATGTGTGAATTTTTGTAAAATAATTGTTACCTTAATAGTATTATTACAAACTTAATCTAGATTTTACATTTTAATTTTATTTATTAAGTACTAAATTGTACGTGTTGCTGATGTGATCACTGTCTTCTTTAATGTTTACTGTTTTGTCTATATGTTTCTTAATATGTAAACTTTCAAGTGTTATTCTTTTATTTGTTTTGGTCTCTCTTTCCAAGACTTTGATGTTGTCAAAATCAAAGTTGTGTTTATTGTCAAACGCATGTTGAGAGAGAGCTGTTGTTGTTGTTCCTTTCTCAACTGTTCGTTTATGTTCTTTTAACCTAATCTCTAATTGTCTTTTCGTTTGTCCAATATATATTCTGTTATATTGTTGGTGGACATTACCATTGCATTTTATTTGGTATACTACATTGTGTTGTTTGTGTAAGTCTGTTTTCGTTTTTTGGGTGTTAAAAAGCTTATTCAATGTTTGATTTGGCTTAGAAGCTATTTTAATAGTTTCAGTGTTGATCAGATTTGTTATGTTTTTCCTATTCGTTATTGTTGGTAAATATGGTAGGGTGGCAAAGGTCGTTTTTTATCCGTTAACTGAGTTAGATGTTGCGTTGTTATTTTGTGTGTTAATATTTTGGGTTTCATTTATTACTGTGGAAATTAATTTGTTAATATATTTAATAGGATAATTATTTTTAGTCAAAATTGTTCTTAGTTTCTTAATGTTATCTTTTAGGAAAATGTTATCACTAATGTTTATTGCTGTTTTTATAAGATTTTTAGCTGTGTTTTTCTTCCGTATAGGGTCGTGGTTTGAAAAATAATTGATAATTCTACCAGATGAAATTTCTTTTGTAAACCAGTTTGTTATAAGTTTGTTGTTAGTTTTATGTATGGTAACGTCTAAAAAGTTGAGGCTATAGTTTGTTTCCTCTTCTATCGTGAACTTTAGTTTGTTATGGTAATATTAAATTCTTGTAATATTATTTGTTTATCTTTCTGTTTTATAATGGCAAAAAAGTCATCTACATATTTGGTAATATATTTTATTTCGATGTTTTTGGATTTTAGATTGTCTAGTGTGTAGTCTAATAGGTTATCTAAGACTATTTCCGCTATTATTGGAGAAAGGGGGTTCCCCATAGGCATGTCATAATTTTGTATGTAAATATTATTGTCAAACATAAAATAATTATTGTCTCTTAAACAAAAGTCAAGTATTTTGATAAATGTATTTTTTGGGATGCTGGTGTGAGCTTTTATTGTTTCCCATTTTTTAATAATTATTTTAATGGCTAAATGTATCGGGATATTTGTAAATAGCGATACGACGTCGAGAGATATCATCAAATCCTTTTGTTCTATGTCTATTTCTTGTATATCTTTCTTAAGCTGTATTGAGTTTTTAATGTTATATATGGGTTAGTTAAATTCTTTAGTATTGTACCTATGTATTTTGATAGCTGATAGGCTGGGAGTTCATATGACGCTGCTATTGGTCGCATTGGCATTTCCTGTTTGTGAATTTTCGGTTGTCCATATAATTGTGGTGCGTTAGCTGCATTGCATCTTAGTTTAAATTTAGTAAATGTTTCTATGTTATTATTTTTATGTAGTTCAGTAAAGATAAAATTGTTTTTATTAGTTAATTTTTCCGTTGGATCTGTTCGGCTTATTTTGTATGTGGTTTTATCTTCTAGGAGTTTGTTCATCTGCTTCATATAATGTTCTTTGTACATAAGTACTGTTTTATTTCCTTTATCTGATTTAGTAATTATTTTATCGCTTTTGTGTCGTTTTAATAAGTTCAATATGTCTTGATATGTTTTTAATATAAATCTGTCAATATGATATATGTTGTGGTTTCTAAGATTGTATTGTAGTTGATGTGTTAAAAAGGTTCTTGCTTTTTCTTTATCTTTTTCAGTTTTAGCAAAGGAGAAACAGTATTCCAAATCAGCAATTAAGTTTATGATGTTTATGTTATGTTTTTGTGTTGGGAGTGCAAATTTTTTCCCCATGGAAAGAATCCATTGACATTCTTCTGGGATATTTATGTTTGTTAGATTAATGAACCATTCTTTATTATATTTAATTCCGATTTTTTGTTTCAGTATAGTCAATAGTTGTTCTATTTTTTTTTATTGTGTGTATTTTCTCGTATACTTTTAACTTTATGTTGTGTTTCGACCTGTATGTCCATGAATTCTGCAAAATCTTCTTCTGTTAATATATTTTTTATTTTCGATCTAAGTAAGTTTCTGTTCGTGAGAACTCCAGGACTAAAATAGCAGCTTGTTGCACCACTATCAATCCTTGTTCTAAAAAAGACTCCTCATTCAAATTATTTATTCTTTGTGCCTTATTCTGAGGCTGGTGGCTAACTTGGCCACTACCGGTTAATTGCCGTTTTATTCCCTGTTGAAAATTGCCATTATATGGTGTTGGTTGGAAGCGTTGGAAATAACCATTATGGTAAGAAGGTCTTCCCTGTCCAAAATTACCATTATTATTATAGTTACTAAAATTGTGTCGTGGTTTTGCCACGATATTTGCTGAACTACCGAGTTCCATTGGCTCTGGTTTCTGTTCCGTATTGCGATTAAAATTATTAAAATTATTAAAATGTGGGTCCCTGACCGCGACTAGGGAAACGTAAAAAATTCTGTCCCTTAAAATTATTATTAGTATTTGGTTTATTGAAATGAAGTGCAAAATTTGCACGAACCTTATTAGCTTCCAATTCCTGAGCTTTTGCTAGCGCATCTGGCAGGCTATTCGGCGAAACGGAAAACAATATGTCAGCTAATGGTGGATTCAGTCCAGTCATGAACACCCTAAGTGCGTACTGTCTATTCCTGTTATTCAATTCCCTGGTCAGGGCGGAGTTCGTTCCGTGTGTCATTATAGTTTTATTAAACAGGTCCGTCAGCTTCTTGTTAACCTCATTGTAATATGTCATTATTGATTGCGACCCCTGTCGCATTACACTTAGTTCCTTAAATGTAAAGGTCGTTTGTCGGCGTACGCAAAGTCTAGTCGGCTAATAATAGCGTCAAAATTTAACCTGGTACCGTGTTTAGTCAATGTGTCGTTTGCATCGTCAATCACTTTGTTCCTAAGTATCGTTAAGGCGGAATAATAACGCTTGCTTCCCCTAGTATATAAGTTCAAAGAATGTGTGGCCGCTTCACGCCAGCTAACATAAGAATGTTTTGCATCAAAAACTGGCATAGATTTGATGACATCAAGTGGCTCATCACACCGTATAGTAATAATTATCTTTTCGTCTTCAAATTCATCTACAGGGTCGCCTAAAGTCAGTCTACCTAAACTTCTACTTATTTCTTCTATTCTGGTCAACAATGGTACTATCTGTGCTTCTATCAAGGTTCTAACTTGCTCCGTAGTTGCCATTTTATTAACAATACCGGTGCCCAAAGATCCGAACAGCTGTGACAAATTATCAGTCTCTGAATCCAGATTGAAATAGGTACAATTTTCTTCCCAAAGTTATTATAACAATTTTTCTGTAAAATATTTTCACGTATATATTTTTTGATATTTATAACTTAATCTGTTTCCTTATTTTAATTTCTCAAAATATATATATTTTTTAATCGCAAAATTTTTTTGCACAAAATTTATTCTTTATATATTATTTCATAAAATTTTCTAAAAAATTATTCTGAATAAAAATGTTTTAATTTTCTTTATATATATTAATTTGTTATTGATAAATTAAAAATTAATCTTACTTTATTTCAGGAACGTGCTGTTGTTGATTTAAAGTTGAGCCGATTTAGAGGTGATTGAAAGCTGAGCTGATTGGAATCTGATTTAAAGCTGACACAGATTTGCAATCGTTCTGGGGTGTTGCTGCCTTGGATTACGCAGTTGTATTTTCGTTTGTTTGCTTCTTCTTTTGTTGTTGTTAGATTTTTTTATTGATCTTGGAGGTGTTTTTTTGTTCGAGTTTTTTTAGTTTTTGATATTTTTTCAAAGATGTTTTCTAAATAATTTTGTATTAAAAAAGTATTAAAAAAAATTTTTAATTATAAGGAATATATTTCCTTTCACTGTCACTGTTTTAAATTATTTTTTCTTTTAACAAGAAATTTGTTTTTTTTTTTTTGACACTGTTTCTTTCTTATTGTTTTAGAATTTTTATAAAAATGCTGATTTTTTTTCTATATATTTTTATAATTATAAGCAATATTTTCTTTTCACCGTCACTGTTTTAAATATTTTTTTTAGACACTATTTTCTCCTTTTTTCTGAAGGATACTTTATTTATGTTTTTTAATTTCTTTCTCCTTTCTTTGAAGGATACTTAGTTTTTGTTTTTTTAAAAAAAAATTTTTTTTCTTTTGGATTGAATCACTCTGACCGAATCCTTACTTGTTTGTTTTCAGGATATTACTACGATGGAGGATCCCGGACGAGCCACCACTTAATTAAATCACTAAAAAATTATTTAAAAAATAATTTTTTTTTTTTTTTCAATTTAATAAAACACTAAATGTTTGTATTTTTAAATCCAAACTTGAACTAACCGTTCTTTATTTAATGTTCTAACTTTTATATATTTTACAAAAGTTTTAACTTAAAATAATTTGTGAGAGTACTAAAAATAAAGAGTAGAGTAAGCTTAAAGTATTAACGAGCTTAAAGTATTTTGTGAGAATAATTAAAGCTAGAACAGATTTGAAAATAAAGAGTAAGCTTAAATATTAAGAGAAATAACTGTATAAAAATAAAGAGTAATAATTATTGTGGGAATCAATTTTATTGAGAATTTTATTTACTTTAGTAAAAGTGTTGATGTCAGCATTGACTATTTATCGTGTGCAACGATTTCCTGAGTTCCATGGAAATCGTCTGTTGCAGGTGTCACACTTTGCAATAGTGGATTTGTGGGAATGAAGATAATGCAATTTTGTACGATAGCTGATGTTGCAAAATTCGTGGGAATGATAAAAGTACAATTTTTGTACGATAGCGGAAATTGGTGTTGTGAAATCTGTGGGAACATTTGAAATAACATTTCTTGTATTCCACGAATTATATGAAGGTTGCTATTTTATTCAGCGCGTGTAAAATTGGTTGCGCGTGCGACTTAGGAATTTTTTATATTAAGGGATGGTATGCCATATCTTAACTTGTATGTAATGTTAGAAGTAGGGTATCAAAACAACAACTTTCTATGTTTTACGTTGATCTCGAACATAATCCCAACAATAAAAAAATCTATGAAATTCGACATATAAAATATGCTATTGTAACTAAAACAATGCTATAGATGTCAGCAATTTGGATATACACAATCATATTGTAGAAAGCCATTCCGATGTGTCAAATGTGCCCTTGATCATCCTACCGCTCAGTGCACAATGAATAAAACCAGTTCTCCTGGTTGCGTTCATTGCTTAGAAACCCATACTGCTAATTATAAAGGTTGCAGAGTTTACCAACAACTTGTGAGCAGAAGTTTATCTCATAGCGTTAATTCTTAAAATAGAACACCAAGCTTTGCAAGAAATCAACAATACAATCAAAATCAATATCAGTATACAAATAATTCCAATAACCCAAATATATTTTATGCAAATATTTTAAAAGGACAAAATACCAGTGAAGTTGAAAAGGATCCGTTCGAAAGAATAGAGAATATGTTAAGCAACAAATAGAGTTAACAACACTTTGTTAAGTGTGATGACTCGTCTTTTGGACCAATTATGAAAATAGATTTAAAAATTGCAATATGGAATGCCAACGGGCTTTCTAATCATATAGAGGAAACTGAAATCGTTTTAAAAACTAATTTTATTGACATACTTTTGGTCTCAGAAACTCACTTCACTGATAGAACTTATTTTCGAATCAAAATTATGACTTAATATCAACTAATCATCCAGACAACAGAGCACACGCTGGCTCTGAAATTTTAATAAAATCAAATATTAAATACGAAGTTCTAACAGAAACAAAATACCCATTCTTACAAGCTGCTGGTATAAAATTAAAAACTGACAGTGGTGATATCTCAATATATACTGTTTATTTTCCACCTAGACACAAAGTACTCTGTCAGGATTATGAAAATTTCTTTGATGAACTGGGATCCCGATTTATTGTAGGAGGAGATTACAATGCTAAGCACCCGTGGTGGGGATCACGATTGACTAATCCTAAAGGCCGAGAGCTATACAAATGTATCAATAAAAGGAATTACAGAACTCTTTCTACTGGAAGACCAACTTACTGGCCGGCTGATCCTTCAAAAATCCCAGATTTACTCGATTTCGTTGTGTACTCTGGAATTCCAAACAATTGTTTGGATATTATTGATATTACGACCTTAGTTCAGACCATTCTCCCATAATAGTAAATTACAATACCACACTGGAAACAGATGCTAAAACTGTTAAGCTTATTTCAAGTAAAACGGATATTGATTCTTTTAATTATTGGATGGACAAAAACATCCAGTTTAATATACCAATAACAAATGTGCAAGACTTAGACGACGCTGTAGAGATGTTTACAAATCTGATTCATGAAGCTGCTGTCTTATCAACACCAATTTTATCATGCCAAGCTGTGTCAAACAGAGTCTTAGTTACCGCTGAAATCACAGATCTGATTCGTACCAAGAGAAGATTAAGGCGTGTTTGGCAGTAAAGCAGGAGTCCTATTGATAAGAGGGTACTTAATCGAGCTACAAATTACCTTAAACAACGGCTCCTTGAATTGAAAAATGATAAAGTTAGTAAATATTTAGTCATTAGATCCATTTTTTTTTTTAAATTTTATTATTTTTTATAAAAATAGAAAATCTTATTTTCGATCTTTATCAATTTAATGATTGAGTTTGAAATTGTTCAGGCCCAAGATCAAATGTTTTTACTTTAAATAAAGCAAAAGCATTAGCACATTTGTTTCAAAAATTGATCTATATTCTGCATGACAGGTTATACAGCTGTTTCGGGAAGAGTCACCAACCCTCATCAGTAACCAAAAGCAGTAGATAGTTTGTTTGGTAAAAAGTTAAATTCATATACATTTGCCGAAAACAACCAAATGAGAATTCAAGCAAAAGTTGCACTATTTAAGCCTCTTCCAATATAACAAACCAAAATATAGAACAACTTTGAAACAAATATGATTGTATACGAGTACACATTGCATACTACAATATACATGTTTGCTTCTGTCTTGAAAAAACAAGAAAAACAATTTGTTTTTGCTAAACTTACATTTAGCGTTAAGGGCGTGCCCTCCGTATTTTTAATTTGATTATTTTTTATAAAAATAAAAAATCTTATTTTCGATCTTTATCAATTTAATGACAAACTATTTACTGCTTTTGGTTACTGATGAGGGTTGGTGACTCTTCCCGAAGCAGCTGTATAACCTGTCATGCAGAATGTAGATCCATTTTTGAAACAAATGTGCTAATGCTTTTGCTTTATTTAAAGTAAAAACATTTGATCTTCAGCCTGAACAATTTCAAACTCAGTCATTAGATCCATCTAAAAATAATGAACACTCTCTATGGAATGCTACAAAGTACCTTAAAAGACCAAAACAACGTAATATTCCTATAAGGGACACAAACAATAGTTGGTGCAGATCATACAATAGTAAAGCTGATGCATTCGCATTACATTTGGAAGAACAATTTCAGCCTTTCTTGAACAATAATTCATCTGAAGATACCAATATAATGCAGTTTTTAGATTCACCCTGCCAAATGAATTGGCCGATTAAACACATAACGCCGAATGAAGTTAAACATGAAATAACTAAGCTTGGAAACAGAAAATCCACTGGTTATGACAAAATTGATTCAAAGTTAGCAAAATCGTTAACACAAAAGAGAATTGTCTTCCTTACTCTTATATATAATTCCATACTAAGGTTATAGCATTTCACAACACAGTGGAATAATAAATCGCTGATGAAGGCTGAAATGCCAGAAACCGGTCCGATTAAGAATACAGTGCAGTTATGAATTTTTGAAATATATGCTTTCTTCTTCTTTACCACGCACCATTTAAACAAAATTAAAAAATTGCATATTAATTACAGTAGTAATTGCAATATGTCTGAAAAATGACGATAAATCTAACAAACAAAAAATTTTTTCTTCGCTTCAAAGCGTCATCTCAAATAATGTAAAGTGCATATGTAGGTATGTACAAAAACCGTACATCACATATGACAACTCTTACGAAAACTGAGAATAGTGGAAATTAGAAGTATAAATGCAAAAAATATTCAAAAAATTCAAAAATAACGATTGTTTGTTTGGACAGAGTTGTATCTTCTGAAATTAATACAAAGTAAAGCTGTATGGTACGAAAAGTGAAAACTAACCACACTGCTCGTAGGCCTGACTTTAGGTGAGTGTGTTAAAGGGCTGACCAAAAAGTGCAAGTACGAGTGTATGTGAGAAGGTTCATGGTTCGAAACCTCACGGCCGCCCTTAGTAGAAAAAAAAAAAAAAATTTTCATATAGAAACAATCTATTCAATTAAAACATAACAATTATCACAATGTTCAATAAATCGCTGATGAAGGCTGAAATGCCAGAAACCGGTCCGATTAAGAATACAGTGCAGTTATGAATTTTTGAAATATATGCTTTCTTCTTCTTTACCACGCACCATTTAAACAAAATTAAAAAATTGCATATTAATTACAGTAGTAATTGCAATATGTCTGAAAAATGACGATAAATCTAACAAACAAAAAGAACTAGATAAGATTCAGAACTGGTTGCAAAAATGGAGAATACGAATAAATACAACAAATTCTACTCATGTTACTCATGTGATTGTCCTTCTCTTATATTAAATGGAATCCCGATTCCTAAGGCTAATACAGTAAAGTACTTACGGATGCATTTAGATAAAAGACTAACTTGGAAAGAACAAATCAAGTCAAAACGAAAACATCTCATTAAATTAAAAAAAAATGATATGGCTCTTGGGCTCAAAATCTGAGTTGAGTTTAACAATAAACTTATCCTATACAAATCAGTTCTTAAGCTAGTATGGACTTTAGTTATGGAGAACTGCAAGCAATTCCAATATAGAAATTCTGCAACGTTTTCAGTCAAAAACGCTTCGTTTTATCACCAACGCTCCATGCTATGTGACAAATAAATCAATTCACAGAGATCTCGAAATGGAAACAGTTAAAGAAGAAATTAAAAAATACTCTACTAGGTATCTTGATAGATTCAGTAACCATCCTAACCTATTAGCTATAAATCTTTTAGATGAAACTGAAGATGTACGAAGGTTGAAAAGACTACATATATTAGATCTACCGTTCAGATAATAAATCAATAATTATTAAAAATAAAAACATTGTTAATAATATTGTAGATTATTGTATTGTATATATATTATTGTATATTGTAAAAATCAAAATTTGTATAAAAGGAGCTATTGTAGGCATTGGTGTGCAATAATATGTTAATAATTTAAAATTCTCAAATTTTCTTATTGTTGTACTGAATAACAGATTGCAAATAAATATATATAGTTATATAAAAAAAAACTTTATATTTTATAGCATGATCTGAATTTTTAACACAAACACAATACCATTTATAGTGTGCGTTATTATATTTAAAGACACATATTTTTTTTACTTTAACATCAAACTTCAAATTTTTACCATTAATGATTTCAGGAAAAAATATATTGAAGAAGTATTTTGTTTAATTAAATAATTTTTGAATGAAAAATTCTTTATTTTAATTTTTTATTATATATTTTGTAATGGTTTAAGTTATATTTCATAACTCAAAATTATATTTTATTTCCACAAACACAATATAAATTTAAAAAAAAGTATTCGAAAACTTTCCTCAAAATTGCCATTTTTCATAATGAAACTAAATTTTTTTAAATAATACAATCATTTTTACATAAACAGTTTTTTGCCTCTCCCGAAAATTTGAAAATTTTTAGTTTTGACTCTTGTATTTAGGGTGCGATATGTAAGTTAACACAAAATACATTAATATACATTTAAAATAAATATTTCGCTAACAACAACACCACACATAAAAAATACCAATTATCATTTTTTTTTTGTTTTTTGTTGTTTTTGTTGTTGTTTTTTTTTTTTGTTTTTTTTTTTGTTGGTTTTTTTTTTTTTTGTTGTGGTCATTTATGTTTAAAATTTATTAATAAACGTGTTGTCAACATGGTGCTATAGTCCTCTATTAGTTTTTTTTACAAATATATTGCTCAACATAACCTAGTATCAGGTGTGAAATTTTCGTAAAGTATCATTATATATTTTTATATTATCTATGGGGGTTTTCTTTATATCTTCTATTTGCGTTGTACTCTTTCGTTGAACTCGCATATAAGTATTATTAAATGTATTTGTGAGTGTATTTGCGGTTAGAATTATATCATGAAATGCATTATTATCATCACTTGCACTTTTTTCTTTATGTTGAGTAGGATTATGGAAAATAATATTAATATTTATAAAATACTGTCACTTCTTCATCGGAAACTTTGTATCGAAAACGACAAATCTTATTTTATTCCAGAAATTATATAAACCCAATATTTTTTAAATTCATCTGCTTATTATTTTCAATAAAACAAAATGTATTTATTATTATTATTATTACTAATATTTTTTTAAAGATATTAACATCATTTTCTCTAATAAATGTCTTATCATCTAAGTAACTTAATGCTAATTTACTAATATGTTGACTATGCAAAATAAACTCCTGGAAGGATTTTAGTTTAAAAAAATTAATTGTTGTGCGCTGATGGCGACGCAACACCCGTCTTCATTGGTAATTCAAAATTAAAAGCAATCGTATTCTTAAAACTACCCTAATTTATATCAACAGGTTTGCTGATCACGCCATTCATTGGTGGGAATTTACTACCTTGCAGAATTTCTGTGTTTTGGAAATCGCGCCGGATGTTGACCATAGGCGCGTGAAATTGTATTATTGTAAAATGAGCTGTTTTATTCGTCGGCTCGTGCAATGCCGTTCAATGTTATTGGTGGGAATTTACTACCTTGCAGAATTTCTGTGTTTTGGTAATCGCGCCGGATGGTGAGTTCAAAGATATTGTTGTGAAATAACTGTTTTGTTGGATTAACATAAGACGGAATGCCAGCTTCTGAACTCACTCACTCCTTAAATGCAATCGTCCCGATTGCTTAAAACGTGTGGATGTCGTAAATGGTGGAAGTCTTCTTCCAAATTTTTCCTCTGTTGGATGTTTTGATTTTGCTTCTTTCATTCTTTCTATTACTTCACTTTCTTGTTTTGTTTTCGTCATCTTATAAATCCAAGCGATAATAACACAACGGGTAAAAGGGTGATGACGCTTGATGTTAGTAGAAAGTTATTTTTTTCCAGTGCTTCCAATCTTTTGATGTTTCCCATATTCAGTTTTTGGAGTCTTTGCAATGAGAGTATCTCTTCGGTTTTGCTATTTCATGCTCTTGGTTATGTGAAGCTGGAAGAGATTTGTTGCCACTTATCTCTTTTGAATAGTATTCTCGATCATCAATGTTGACTGTTGTATTGAAATATTTGACCAAATAAGTTCCATTCAATGCTATTTCTTCTTCGTTCACTTTAATTTTCTCAATGTATTGATTAAGCAGTAGTAAATCGCTTCCGATTTCTTCTATTGCTGGGACGTGCTCGTTGTTAACCTGTGTGCAGCTCCCTATTCTGTTTCTAAATAAACTCGTTATACAAAAATTTATCATTTAGTTCTACAATTACATATTGTTAAATCATTGTAGCTTTTGCTGCTTTCCTTAATGGCGAATAATTTATTACTAGCAGATTCCAGCCCTCGAAATTCGAGTGCAAATTCTAGGAAATTTTATTTTTTCATTAAATAAAGTTAGGGTCTTAATCAATTAGAGTTAGGTATGCTAATCAATTAGAGCCAATTCACAAATCAACACAAAAAACAAACTAATTTTTGTTTGTAACTGTTAAATGTACGTTCTATTTCATTAACTTTATTATAATAATCTTAGTTACAATATTGCTTAAGTAATACTTAGATATATAACAGGGTGACTTATAATGAATAGCAATGAGCATTGATATACACTTAGAGATATGTACGTACAACATCTTCCCTTTTAACTTACAATGTTAATAGATATACACTAAGAGAAGTGTATGTACAATTTGTTTTTAAATTTATGATAAAAATTTTACAATTCATTTTTAATAAGAATCAACACTCAAACTTTTTCGGTGGCACCACCTTTCTACCCCTACGCGTTACATAACCACGATGCCTATCCTCAATATCATTTACAATTTCATTTTCAACTTTACTATTAACATCTCCTATTAAGCTAGTTAAGGGTTGTAGATTCTCCGAAATTTAATTTTCCACTTTACTTTTAACATTTATTAAACTAGTTACATGTTGTGGTTTCTCGGAAATATGTTCTTCATTCCTTCTATAATGCACACCATTCTCATCCCTTACAATAAAAGATCTTGGTTCTTTGCAATTCTGCATAACCTGACCGGTAAACCATACTGAATTTGGATTTTTCTTAAACATAACGTTGTCACCAGGTTTGATTGCCTTACGATTTTTTGTATTTTTATTGAAATTTTCTGAAGAACTTTTAATTTTAGTGTTTAATTGTCTTTTATACTGTTCGTCATCTATAAGTTTTGGTTTAAAATTGTCTGCAACTGATGGTAATCTTGTTCTCAAATTTCTTGACATTAACAATTCTGCTGGACTTGGCAAATTTGCCTTGGGTGTCGTTCTATAGTGTATTAGTGCGATGTACGGATCAGTACCACTTTCATTACATTTTTGTAGCATTTTCTTGACGGTCTGTATATGACGGAGAATCTACAACCAAATAAAATTGCAAATAACTCTTTTTCAATTTGCGCATAGTTTATTTGTGCAATTGTCAAAGAAGCAGAAGCATAAGCAATAGGATTTTTATCGTGGAGTATTGCTGCTCCGACATATTTTGATGCGTCTACTGTTAAAATTAATTGTTGTTTCGGATTAAAATAAGTTAACACCGGAGATTCAGTTATTTCTTTTTTCAATTCATTAAATTCTTTATCTAATATTTCATTCCAGTGCCACGCAATATCTTTTTTGAGAAGTTCTTTTAAATTTTTTGTCTTTGCTGACAAATTTTTTATAAAACATCCCAGATAATTTACCATACCCAGAAAACGTTGTAGCTCCGGCATATCTTTCGGTATGGGCATTTTTAAGATAGATTCAATTTTGGTTATATCCGGTTTAACTCCTTTCTCATTGAAAACATGACCGATATATTTAATTTCGTTTAATAAAAATTTTGATTTTGCCTTGTTAAATTTCAATCCAACACTTCTTGCCCTTTTAAAAACAGTTTCCAAAATTTTATTATGTTCATCAATGGTTTTAGCAAATATTAAGAAATCATCAATGTAAATTATTAAACCCTGAATATCCCCAATAAGCTTCGTCATCTCAGCATGAAAAATTTCCGGCGCTGCATTAATTCCGAAAGGCAGACGTAAAAATTTATATCGACCAAAGGGAGTATTGAAGGTGCACAATTTAGAAGAAGATTTATCAAGTGGTATCATCCAAAACCCACTCTTAGCATCAAGCGTACTGAAGAATTTTGAACCACTTAACTTTGCTTTACAGTCGTCAATATTTGGAAATGGGAAATGAGGTCTCAATATAGCCTTATTTAAATTTCTCGAATCAAGACATAACCTTACTTGTCCATTTGGTTTAGAAACTAATACGATGGAACTAACCCATTCTGTTGGGTCGTCCACTTTCGAAATTACCTTTAACTTAATCATTCTTTCTAGCTCAGATTTTAAACTCTTATGCAACGAAAATGGAATCTTTCGTGGTGGATCTACTACAGGCTTAAAATTATCTCTTAACATAAGTTTACATTCGTTTTCTAACCTGCCTAAACCCTCAAATGTGTCAGAAAACTCCTCTACCAAATCAACACATGATAAACTATTAACAGTTTTTATTAAATTCATAGTCTCTGCCAGATTCAGGCCAATAATATTTCTACAATTTAGATTTACTATATAAAAAGTAGTTAGATAATATTTGTTGTTAAAATATAAATCAATATCTACTCTTCCACTTATCGGAAGTTTCTCACCACTAAAAGTATAGATGTTTTCGTTTGCCTGCTGTATACTACCATTTAAAGACAACTTATCAGCAACCTTCTTCGATAAAATGTTGGCATCAGCACCAGTGTCTACCTGACATGCCACCATGTTGTCACCTATCTTCACCTGCACGTTCCATCCTCTCTGAGAAGCTGTTTTACTGTCTTGTGACCTGAGTTGAAGACATTGTTTACCGCTTGATAAAATGCCCACAAAAAGATCCTCATCAGATGGTTCATCAGCACAATACACATTTTTGACATATTTCACCCTTCTATCATCATATTGTGTATGGTGCTGCTTATCGTGTTTTTGTTTAAAGAAATACATTGAGGCATAATGTCCCTTATTACGGCATGCATGACAAACTTTATTATATGCAGGACAATCGCCCTTGCTATGTTTTTGACCACATTTATTGCAGTTTGCATTTTGTCTATTGAACCGTTGGTTTTGTTTTAAAGCATTGACGCTAATATTGTTGCTGTTGCAGTCTTGCACAAGTTGAGATGCATTTTCGCGTGCTGCTTCAATGTTTCGGGAAATTTCGATTGCTGTTTCTAAACCAATTTCACCTTCACTCAACAGCCTTTCTTTTATGTGCTGATATTGCGGTGACATGCCCCATATAAAAATGTCCTTTACTAGACCTTCTCTCAAAGAACCGAATTCACAGGATTGACTTAAGTTTTTTAAAATTGTTATATAACTTTCCAATGTTTCGCCTTCATCCTGTTTACGACTAAAGAACTTATGCCTTTCCATGGCAATATTAACTTTCGGAACGTAATATACATCAAATTTTTCCAGAAGATCTTTATATTTAATATCATCTAAATTAATGTTAAATAAATTAGCAATGTGAAAGCTTTCTGACCCCATGTGGTGAAGGAGCAACGCCACTCTCCTCTTGTCGGGTTCACCTTCCAAATCTGTGGCTCTTAAGAACATTTTAAATTGTTCTTTCCAGTTTTTCCATTCCACCGCCATGTTTGTGGCTTTGTGGTTTAGCCCAGCAATCACGCCATTTTGAATTTCGAACATGTTTCGTACTTTATTTTTAGTTTTAACCTCTTGACAATCTTTTCCTTTTTCCATTAACAATTTTCTTTTTCCAAAGCTATTTAAGTCTCTTTTTTAATTTATTTAAGTTTTTCTGCTAAATCTTAATTTTCCACCTGACACCATGTTAAATGTACGTTCTATTTCATTAACTTTATTATAATAATCTTAGTTACAATATTGCTTAAGTAATACTTAGATATATAACAGGGTGACTTATAATGAATAGCAATGAGCATTGATATACACTTAGAGATATGTATGTACAACAGTAACACATTAACAAATTTAATAAACACACACATAGCATTGTATAATTTTATATATGTGTTAGTAGTAACTTTAAATGCAATTTGCTCAAAATAAAGGAAAAAAATTAAAAAATCTGTAAATCTGCAAACCGCTTAAAAGAAATACCTTTCAAATAATATACGTTTGGTCATAATCGGGATAAAACGGTAGAACAAAACATCGGTCACAAGAAATCGCCTAGCCTATTAATATTATAGATTACAATCTAAAATTTTGCCATATTCAATTTTATCAATAATATTTCCAATTTTTACTGGCTTTGCTAAGAAAATTTTACAGATATCATTTTGGGCAATGGGAATACTTAAAATATATAAAATTTCTTTGATATTTGTCACAATTTTCACGCTTCCAAATGATAACAATTCATCTATATTAAAAATGGGAATATTATAATTTCTTAAAACATAATTTAAATTTTCAATTTCGGTTTTGACGAGATAAATGAGTTTGCAATGTTTACTTAAGCCCATTGGATTGCATATTCAATATTTTGTAATTCTTTTTCAATTAATGTTAATTTGTATTCTAATGTATTTGCCAGTTCATTATTCCAATCTTCCCGCTTTACTTTTAATATTTGATTTGTAATGTTTGAAATATCTTGTAATCTACTAGTTGTAAGTTCGTTTATAATCATTGGTCTGTTGTTATTTTCTAATACATTTTTAATTTTCTGAATTCAAATTTCAAAATCGTGGCTGCCTGGTGTCCCAGCAACCCATTTCCATGCGCTACCAATAAAATCGATAGATCTTCTCCTTACGTGTAGACTTAACCGATTGAGGAGTCCATTAATATCGGAGACTTGTTGTTTCAAAAACGGACGGAGCGGATAACTATATGTAATATTAGTGTTCAATGTAGATTCAATGTCCTGTGATAAGATTCTATATTGTTCTAAGTCGATAGAATGTATAACTTTGACGGTGCCGTTCTATTTTTTTTTGCGATCCCATTCTGAATGGTTATTAATCTCACATTAGAGTAGTCCAGTATATTAAAATCCGCAAGGAGGTTACCAATTTGTAATCTGAAAAAGATAAATGGGTTGTAAATGAAAAAAATTGTCAATTTCTATGCGACTCTTGTGAATAACGCGGCCACTTTCCGTAAATATAGTTGTATTACGGTTTTCTTTCACTATATCTTCCTTAAACCGATTAGAAAGTTTTGTCCCTAATCGTTTATATGTCCTAACGTAGACTAGCTGACCAAATACGTATTCTTTAATTGGTTTTTTATTTTTATTATGGTAAGTCAAGTCATTTTCCTGTTTGCGCTTCGGTCGACGTTGGATAATCTATTTATCTCCAAATCTTGGGGTGAAAAGTGAATCGTTCGAGCAAAATAAAGATCTACAGGTTTCTTTTTTGTCGTTGAACGGATGGTATGGTTATATTCATTTACAGCTCTTTCTAATAGTTCTTCGAAATTTCTAAATGTCCCATGACTTTTAAGACATCTCATTATCTCTGCTAAAGTTGAATGGAAGCGTTCTATTTGTCCGTTCACTTCTCTTCTACAAGATGGAGTGGTGAAAACGTTTATTTTCAAATCGTCTTTCATCATAAATGGGATTGAAGCTGAATTTAGAGAAGGTTCGTTGTCCATGACAATATTTTTCGGAACCCCGTAAGAAAATAATATTTCCCTAAGAAGTCTCCTAACATCTTCTGTCGGTCGTTCCTTTAGTAATTTTGTCTGAACATACTTTGAAAATTTGTTAGTCGATGTTAGTATCAATTTTTTGTCTGTGGAAAAAATGTCAAGGTTGACAGTGTAGCCAGAATGAGTTGGTATAGGTGTCTCTTTTAACTCAGGCGTATTTGGGTGTCTTTCATACTTATTTTTCTCACAAGTCGAACATAGTTTTATAACTCTTTTAATTTTATTTGCCATTCCTGGAAAATAATATTTTTCCATAATTTGCAATCTGTTTTCTTTCTCGTTGCGAAGAGACCTATTATGTGTTTCCACAATTGTGTAAATCGACATTTATAACTTGAAAAGTGGTCTGGATAAATTGTTTGAATTTTCCCCATTATTGCTTCAGGAGTTCTTATACCATTAATAACGGACGGATTTAGATACTTTTGTAGTACTTCCCTAAGATTCTGTGCATCATAGTTAGGTTCGCTTATAAGGTGTCGATGATACCCTGGGAATATGATTTAAAATTGGTGTGTGTTTCGCCCATGGAAAGAAAAATTTGGTTCTTAAATACGTTTAAGATACGGAAATACGGAATAAGATCCTGTGGAGAGCTGTCACTGCTGTGCACCGTCCCTGATAAAGAATTTATTCCAGTCGCTGTAGGTCTAGAAAGCGCGTCTGCTACTACATTACTTCTACCAGGTTTATATTTCATTTCATAATTGTATTATTCTAATATAGCTTTCCATCTTTTCATTTTACTATTGTTATTTTTTGTGCTAAGTGCATATGTCAGCGGTTGATGATCTGTACAGATGATAACTTTAGCCGACCCATACAAGTAATTATTAAAGTTTCCTAATGCCCATATTATAGCAAGCATTTCCTCTAAATATGAATGCTATTGGCTGATCATCCTGACTTAAGACGACTCCTAGTGCTACATTAGAAGCGTCAGTTGTCAACTGAAATTCTTTTTTAAAATCAGGATATGCGAGAATTACTTCTCTAGAAACTAAGGCATTGTTTAATGAAACGATGTCGTTTTTGGCTTCATTATCCGTTTGAATTTTCCTACGGTTTGATTCAGATTTGGAAATCATAACTACATCTCCTCGCAATAATTTAGATAGAGGTTTTGCTAAGTCCGTGTAACCCTTTATAAACCTTCTATAATATCCTGAAAGGCCTAGAAAGGACCGGAGCAAAATTTACTATTGCTTCGACTTTTTTTGGGTTTGCTTTTACTCCATTGTAAGAAACAATGAATCCCAAGAATTCTACCTCCTCTTTAAAGAATTCACATTTCTCCAACTGGACTTTCATATTAGAAGCATTAAGTGTTTCAAAAATGTCATTCAAGTGTTTAAAATGTGCTTTTTCATCTTTACTAAAAATAGTTATATCGTCCATATAAACGTAGCATGTTTTGCCAATTTGTTCTCTGAGGTTATCGTCCAGCGTCCTCTGAAATATGGACGGGGCGTTTTCCAACCCAAATGAGAGTCTAGTAAATTCATATTTACCATTATTAACTGAAAAATCTGTTTTCTCTATATCCTCTTCTCTAACAGTTATTTCATGAAATCTACTCTTTAAGTCTATTACGATAAAATATCTATTACCTCCTAAATGCGATAGAACCTCATTTATCTCGGGAATGGGATATCCATCTGGTATTGCAATCGAATTTAATTTCCTGAAATCTATAATCAGTCTGTATTTTTGTCTACCTGAAGCATATTGTTTCTTCGGTACAATCCATATAGGCGAGTTGTAAGGCGAACGTGATGGTCTTTTTGTCCCATCTTTTAACAATTTATTAATTTCCTCTTCGACTACTCCCTTCATGGCCATTGGGTAAGGGTAATTTCTGGTATAAGTTGGTATGTCCGTGGAAGTACGTATATCACCAACAACTCTCGTTGTATAGGTGAGTCTTTTTTCAGGATCTGCAAATAAACTCTTATGGTGGCTTACAATGTTTTCGAGACCTTTTTTTGGTTTTCAAATAGGTGCTCCATCCTAATTTCTATATTGCTGGCATCTTGGGAAATGTATTGGAATATTTTTTCCCCCTTTCACCGTAAAATAATTCTACAAAGTATAAATAACGGCTGATAATTCTTTTAACCTATCGTTGCCTAATTTCCCATCGAAGGTTCTTAATCCAAGTAAGATAAAAATTTTATGGGGACATCATTGATGCCAAACATATTTAAAAGGACATGATATGTAATTTCTACATTTCCTGCAATAGATTTTGCGCTATATTTGTCCTGATTAAGTCTATGGTTTCTGACTAAATTACGTTTTATATAATTCTTATTACTACCGATATATAAAAGGAATTTTAGAGTCTTCCTCGTTCCTCGTTCTAACTTGAAAGTTTGGTAGCGAGGAACTATTTAACCAAAAAATTTAAGATCGTTCAGTAAATCTTCCTATGGGTAATCTGTTGTTATGGGATTATTTTTCTCGGTTTTGAGATCTTCAAATGAATGCTCGAACATCTCAAGTCCGCTGTTGGTAAATTCCCTATAATATTCGTCCATTTCTGGTATCCCTCCAACTGCGCCTTCTCCTTGGCATATTCACAATCTTGTGGAACCTGATCTAATTGCCGTTGAGTTACCTCATTGTCGGTTACCACATGAAAATTCCTTTGTAGTTTGTTGATTGGACCTTAAAATGAGCCCCCAGCAGGTCTCTTAGAAACTTGGTTAACTGGTGGTCTGTTCATATAATTAATGTGTCTCGATTGGATAGATCTATCCACTTCCATACTCTAAGGGTTCGTTTTTGATAATTCGCTGTTGAATATTGGGGTTTACTATATTGGTTTGGAAAACCGATTTGGTGTCCTTGATTAAATTGTGGTCTTGGGTTAAAATTTTGATAACTGGTTGGTCTAAAATTTTTGTTGCGAGTATAATTTGGGTTATAATTTGGTATAGGACCATTACTGGGTGGTAATGGTGGTCTGTTATTTGTCATACCACCAACGTAAGCGAGTTCAGGAAAGAATTTCTGTCGATTTCCTAAAAACGGGTTGGTTACTCCATTTCTATCTTTCTGGATATTATTTCTAGATATTTGTGCATGAGCGTTATTCATACGAAATGTCATGTATCCAATTTTAAACAAATATGTAATGCTTTGGGCAAAGAAGTTAGTTCGCGCACGCTAAGCAACCATGGAAGATCACCATTTAAACCTCTAACAAATGTTTCCAGGGCTTTATCCCTGTAAGTATTTGTCATTGAGCGAAGGCCTCCTTCGTCTAGATTTAAACATGAAAGCGAAAGATGTTGATAGACAGCTTGATAAAATTCGGTTATACTCCTATTGCTCTGACACAGAACTGTCATTAGATATTCTAAAGTACTGATATCTCTCTTGTCGGAATAGTGTATCATCAGACATTTCTTCATTCGAGACCAATCTAAGGGTGTTCTATACGATTCTAATGCAGTATCTGCGTCCCCAGTAATTTTCGTCCTTAAGGCTGAAGTTTAGGTCCAACACTCTGTCGACGGATTTTCGCCAGAGTTGAACTCACCTGGTTTTCCAGAAAATTTCCTAAGTGATTTTATTATGTCTGGGACTTTGTCTTATTCTCCTAGTTCAGCCGTAACCGCACCTAACGGTTGGTCAAAACCCTCGTCTGAGAGATAATCTGAAGGCGTTTTCAAAGCTTCGTTAATTATTTCAATAATCCGATTCCTCTGAATTTCGTTTAGTGCAGTTACGTTTTTGGCTGTTGTCCCACTTGCAGGCACTGACAGTGTCCTACTCAGTCTTTCTGACAGTTGTTCAATTGTTTCGTCCGGTATTTTGTTTCTAGGAGAAAATTGGATTGCTAAAGGAAATTTAAAAATCAGGTCTTCTTATTTTTAACAAAAATACAGTGAGGAATTTATACGCAAATTTTTAAAAGGTTATTATTTAATTATGTTAACAAAAATACAATGGAAAAAAAATTTTTTAGAGGACTTAAATTTAATTTGGTTTGGCTACTATTTTTTTTTTTTTAAACAATGAGATTTTATATAAAATTATTCTTACATTGATAACAGCATCTCGTGCTTCGATGATTACAGGAACTTAATCAGTTTTATTTGAATTTGGTGTTTGTATGTTTTTTTTTAGTCGTTACTTTTTATAAAAATTTTATTTTGTTTTAATTTGGTGTTTCTATTAGTTTGTTTTCTAGTCTTTACTTAAAAAAAAAATTTTTTTATTTTGTTTAATATTATAAAATGTTCTTTATTGTTCAGTTATATAAAAAAATTATTTTAGTGCTGAGCTTATAGTATTTTTTTTTATTTTTAGTTTTAATTTGGTGTTCACTTTTTTATTACTTCTTCTCTAGTTGTTTCTTTCACCTTTTCTACAGTTTACACATTATTTTGTTTTTATTGTAATTTATTAAATGTTTCAAATAAAATTGTTTTTTACTTTATTTTTGAAGTTTTCTTTTTTAAACTCTAAAAAAAAATTTTATCTTTCTATTTACTACAGTCACTATTTTCAATATTTTTTATATATTTTTTCTTATCCTTTTTATTTGTGTTTATTTCATTTTCACATTTAAAATTTTATTTTCTTTAATTAAAAATTTTATATATATGCTGTCACTATTATTTTTAAATTTCTTATTTGAAAATATTTATTTCACTGTTAGAATTTTATTTTCTTTAGTTACTGTTTTTTTTATTTTTTACTGTTAATTTAAAATTTTTAATTTTGATTTTGGTTCTTATTTTGGTAAACTTTATATTACTTAATTATTTAACACTACGCGAATTTCACAACGCGTGCTTACTGATCCGCGACTATACGTACGCTCCCTTTTGTTGCTTTGAACTACTAGGACACTTGATAAGGCTTGACTTTTTCGAATGTACCGGAGGACCGTGCTCGGGCGCCAATTAAACTACTGGAAGGATTTTAGTTTAAAAAATTTATTGTAGTGCTCTGATTGCGATACAACAACCGTCTTTATTGGTAATTCAAAATTAAAAGCAATCATATTCTGAAAACTACTCTAATTTATATCAACAGGTTTGCTGATCACGCCATTCAGGTATTTTGTTATAATTCTTTCGCTCGTGCAAAGCTGTTCTATGTTGTTGGTGGGAATTTACTACCCCGTAGAATTTCTGTGTTTTGGTAATCGCGCCGGATGTTGACCATTGGCGCGTGCAATTGTATTATTGTCAAATGAGCTGATTTATTCTTCGGCTCGTGCAATGCCTTTCAATATTGTTGGTGGGCATTTACTACCTTGCATAATTTCTGTGTTTTGGTAATCGTGCCGGATTGCGCGTGCAACGGTATTGTTGTGAAATAACTGTTTTGTTGGATTTACATAAGATGCTACGTGAGCTTGTGAACTAATTTTGGTATTTTTTATGTGTGGTGTTGTTGTCAGCGAAATATTTATTATAAATGCATTTTAATGTATTTTGTGTTAACTTAAATATGTTATTATCATAAAAAATAAATATTTATTATAATTACTCAAAATAATGTCATTAAACCTAACACTTTTTTTCAAAGGTCTAACATTAAAAAACGTTTCCTAATTTATATTCTGAAGTATCAAACTTATTGGTATTCTTCCTAACAATTTCGTAAACGTAATTTTTTCAGAAGATATAACAAAAAAAAAAATCTAATATTCTAATTTATTTGAAAATGTTAAAATGTTTGTTATTGTTTTTTATTGACGTTTTCAAACAAACAAATTCAAATTCAATTACATAAAATTATTTTTACAAGTAGTATTTTTTATTGAAATATTTCTGTTTTGTTTCAACAATTTTTTTTGAAATGTAAATGACTTCCTGCAAAAATTCATTTGTAAACAAATATTTTAATTCTTACAAAAAAAAAATCATAAATAGCCAAAATTAAGATTTTTTGTATTAAAAATTTGGTTTTTAATTTTTTTCATAAAAAAATTATCGAAATTATCACACTAAATGGATTTATTTTTATAGGTGTAACGAAAAAACTATACTAAAGAATTTATTTAAATTGTGTCAATATGAAGAAATTTAACTTAAGCCATTACAAAATACTACCAGATTACAGCGCTAGAAATTCGAGTGCAATTTCTAGGCAGCTTTATTTTTCAACTTAGTCAATTCACAAACCAATACTTTTATGGTTTATTATTATTGTGAATGAAGATAACAAACTCATTAACCAACACATTAACAAATTTAATAAAACACACATAGCATATTATTTAGAACTAACCCTTTAGTATCCTTACATTTTAGTTAACATTTTTAGTTTTTTATAATTTAAGAATCTTTTTTGAGAAAAACCTTTGGACTTACTCGAATAATGAGAATCCCCATATTTGGGCTCCATATGACTGCATAGCTCGCGAAGGATCCACCTCGCATTTAATCAAATCTCCTTTTTAGAAAAAAAATTTTTCCATGTTGCAGATATGCTATTTTTGCTGCTATGTTTCTCTTTTCGATATGTTTTTTGAAATTAATTTTTGGCGATAGTGTAACTCCAAGATATGTGTATTCATTTGAAATTCTAATTGATTCACCATTGTAAATCTAATTTTCTCTTTCTGCGAATCTCCCTCCTTTTCTGAATATCATCATTTCCGATTTAGTTAGACTGAATTCTAGGTTCCATATATCGCAATATTTCTCCAGCTTGTAGATCATGGATTGCATGGTTGCGTACATTAATAATCTGCTACTTAGTGTACCCACATTAACTCCTCCTCCTAAATACTCATGTAAGTCATTTAAATAAATCAAGAAAAGCGTTGGCGACAGCAGGCACCCCTGTTTTACCCCAGTACATGTTGAAAAATCTGTCGATAAAACTTCTCAATTCCAAACTGCAAAGTTGGTATGGCTGTATATTAGGGCGGGTCGATTTGTAGGGAGGCAAAAAAATTGCTCAAGTGACAAGGAAAATCATATTCTAAGGATCAAAATAAGAAACTTTGCCCAAGGACCCATACCTCTAAAACTAATTCTGATGTCCCGACTTTTGACCTGTCTGTCTGTATGTCTGTCTGTGTGCCATAGGGCAACCCCATTCCCCCTCATGCAATTGATCTGAAACTTGACCCATAGTCTTATTGTGACTTCAGATTAATTTTGGAGTAGTCACGCAGAGTCACGCATAGTCACGCATAGTCAAGGAGTGATCTAAAAGTTATTTACCTCATCCGATCGATCTTTGTGAATAACATAACAGAGTCAAGGCGTATGATTATTATTTATTAGCAGAGTAGAAGATACGTATACGTACTATGAGTGTTAATTATACCCTATACCACCACTATGTGGTTTGGGTATAATGACTTTGTGCTGCTGTTTGTAACACCCAAAAATATTTTACCTAGACCCATCTTTAATTATACCGATCGAATCAGAATCACTTTCTGAGTTGATTTAACAATGTCCGTCCGTCCGTCCGTCCGTCTGTGTGTCCATGTAAAGCTTGTAATCAAACTGCAGGTCGCAAATATGAATATATTTTGATGAAATTTGGTATATAAGCTTTTATCGGCCATGGGATGAACGCTATTGAAATTGGTGAGAATCGGTCCATGTTCAGACCTAGCCCCCATACAAATTACCCATATGAAATCGACATAAATTGCCATAAGATCCAAATTGTCATATAGATCTTACGCAAATTGGGTTTGTATGCGTTCATTACATCCACTAATGAGTATCCAAAATTGATCCCTTTGACCCCATATAGATCTGCTTCCCGATCTTCAGTTAAATCTATTAAAAAACAAAAATATTGCACTGATTCTTCTCAAATTTTGTTTGTACATATTTTTGCAAAATACAAGAGAATTTACCAAACATGATCAGGATCGGTCCATTTTTGGACCTAGCCCCTTTATAGATATAGCATCCGATATGAACTTTTTTATATCTGCAGCCAAAAAAATTAATAAAAATCCCACTCAAATTTGGTTTTTGCTTATTTTCTATGTCCAGTTAGTTGGGCCTAAGAGATAGGGTTTCTAAACGCATGGTATAGGGTATCGTATAGTCGGTCTAGACCGACTATAATTTTCTTACTTGTTTTAATATTAAATCAAATATAGTCAGTCCAATTCTAAACAAAAAATTGTGATTTTTTGAAATGTTTGTACGGGGAACCCCCAGGGGGTTCCAGGGGTGTGCCACTGGCATGGGTGGGTCGGCCCTCCAAAGTTGGTGAGGGTCGATCATACATATGGGCTCGATTGGGACACTCTAAATGGGTCAAAGTGAGACAGACAGGTCAAAAGTCGGGACATCAGAATTCGTTTCAGAGGTATGGTTCCTCGGGCAAAGTTTCTTGTTTTGATCCCTAGAATACGATTTTCCTTGTCACTTGGGCGATTTTTAAATCGACCCGCCCTACTATATATGCTCTGAATCATTCTGGTCATCTTTGTTGATAAACCAGTATTTTGGATTTTGTAAAATAGACCTTTTCTAGAGACTTTATCAAAAGCTGCAACTTTAAATGCAATTTTCTCAAAATAGGGGAAAAATTTTTAAATTTGTAAATCTGCAAAACGGCTAAAAAGAAATACCTTTCAAATAATATACGCTTGGTCAAAATCGGGAACAAACGGTAGAACAAAACATCGGTCACAAGAAATCGCCCAGCCTGTTAATATTATAGATATAATAATTACAAAATATATAATAAAAAATTAAAATAAATAATTTTTCATACAAAAATTATTTAATTAAACAAAATACTTCTTCAATATATTTAATTTTTTCTGAAATCGTTAATGGTAAAAATTTGAAGTATCATGTTAATGTAAAAAATATGTGCCTTTAAATATAATAACGCACACCATAAATGGTATACTAATTGTGTTTTTGTTAACATTCAGTTCATGCTGCTCTTTACATAATATAAAAAATTACAAAACTTTTCTGATACACTTTATATCTATGAGTTTCTAATAGAGTAAATAAAATTAATTGTTTTTCATCTAATCATAATTCTTTTGTTGAAGAGTTCTATAATGTATAATATATTTTGTTTTGTTGTTTAAATCAGTGATTAATTTAGTCTGTTTCATATTCTCATTTTTTTATATTTATTTTGGGCACAAAATGGCAGAAGCCCTTATGTTTCATTTATTTAAACTCATAACGATCTGATAACGATCAGCTTTGTATCTGATAACGATCAGCTTCGTATCTGATATTTAGGTTTCATGTAGTCATAATGAAAATCATATATTTTCTGTTTAGATAATTCTAAAATGGAAAAACCAACTTAAATTATTTTATTATATACAACTTGAAAAAAACTTTTTTCAAATGAATTTTAAGCTATTCAAATCAATATACTTTTGTAACCAATTCGATTGATTAAATTTAAGGTGTCTATGCATTTTCTTCAAAATACCTCCATGTTGAATACATTGTTGACGAGTTTCATAATGTATTATATATTTTTTTTTGTTATTTAAATCTGTTATTAATTTAGAATGACACAATAAAAAATAAAGATTTATTATAATTATTTAAAAAGATCAGCTTCGTATCTGCTAATGATCAGCTTTATATCTGATAAAGATCAGTTTTATATCTGGTAACGATCAGCTTTATATCTGATAACGATCAGCTTTACATCTGGTAACGATCAGCTTTATATCTGATAACGATCAACTTTATATCTGATAATAATCAATTTTATATCTGGTAGCGATCAGCTTTACATCTGCTAACGATCAGCTTTACATCTGGTAACGATCAGCTTTATATCTGATATCGACGAGCTCTATATCTGATAACGATCTTCTTTATATCTGGTAACGATCAGTTTTATATCTGATTACGATCAGCTTCGTATCTGATAACAATCAGCTTCATATATGGTAACGATCAGCTTCGTATCTGATAATCTGATATTTAAATTTCATGTAATCATAATGAAAATCATGCATTTTCTATTTAAATAATTCTAAAATGGAAAAACCAACGTAAATTGGTTTATTATATAAGCTTGAAAAAAACTTTGTTCAAATGAATTTTTAGCTAATGTTCTATGATAGTTATTCAAATCAATATACTTTTTCAACCAATTTGATTGATTAAATTTAAGAGATCTATGTATTTTCTTCAAAATAACCTCATGTTAAAAACATTGTTGACGAGTTTCATAATGTATTATATAAGTTAACACATTATTTGTTTCACAATGTTAAATTCCATTGTTTATTTCCCACAGCGTCTGCACTTTTGCTTAAAAACAAAGGTGTCTTGTTGCTAGTCAACAAAATTATTTCTCAACATACAAAAATAATGTGTCAGGTTTACGCTACACGCGCAAACCCTCTTTTTGCAACACCAGCATTTCTTGGTTTCGTGTTTTTGTGTTTCGATAGGAATAAATACTAAGAATAAACATTTTTGTAAGTTAGTTTTAATTATAAACTCAAAGCACATAGTGCTGTAAAATAAAATAAGAAACAATAAATTAATAAGCACATAGTGCTGCCAGAAACCCTCAAATATTTTATTGTTTTATAATTGGCGCCCAACGTGGGGCTCTGAAAGAAAAAAAAGATCTTTCAGACTCCGAATTAAAAAAAGACTTGACACGGTTCCCTAGTAGGGACAAATTCCAAACGGGGGCGTACGTTCTGTCGCGGCCGGTCAAGCCCGGAAACCGGAAAAAAATGAAATTAAACTTAAACAAAATTTTGAACAAAATAAAATTTCAAAACAAAAGAAAATGATAAACTAAAAATTTTTAGCAAATAAAATCGAAACTAAATTGCAAAGAACAAGTGAAATTAAACTTAAACAAAATTTTGAACAAAATAAAAATTTCAAAACAAAAGAAAATGATAAACTAAAAATTTTAGCAAATAAAATCAAATTAAATTGCAAACTACAAGTGAAATTAAATTATTAATAAATAATACTTTTGAACAAAATTGATAAACTAAAAATTTTTTTACAAATAAATTTTTAAACACAAACTAAATTAGAAATTAATATAACTGAAACCACAAGTGAAAATAAATTTCAAACTTTAGAGAAAAAAAATCTAACGCACAATATTAGTAAAATTAAAGTTCTCAAAATAAGTGATAAACAAAAGAATTTCTTATTTGAAGGAAGATATCGATTAAGCAAATCGATCGGTGCGGCCAATTCACCTTGATTCAACGACAACAGCAACACATCTTCATCGTCCGAACACCAACAACAACAACAACAACAACGACTCCAGCAATTGGTCAACCATGTTCCAGAGGATCACAATATTAATGTACGATTAAAACTATTGCAATTTATTGATGTTTAATTAAGATAGTGAATCTAGTTGCAAGTTTATTGATAATTGTGAGAAATTTAAAAATTAAAAAGAATTTAAATTACAAAATTTTAAGTTGATAAAATAGTATTTAATAATTTTTGAAAATTCTCAAATTAGTAAAAGATAACAAAATAAAATATTTAAAAGGAATTTGAATTATAAAAATTTTTGAGTTGATAAAATGATATTTAATAAGTAATGAAATTCTTAAATTGGTAAAAACAAAATAATTTCGAAATTTACATATTACTGAAAGTTATTGATAATAACAGAAAGGGAAAATCCTGAAAATGAGCCAAGAAGAACAAATAGCTGCGACTTTGTCAAAGCTAAGCTTAGGAGCTTCCACTAGTAGTACTAACACATCATCTTCCTTTACTAACAAGCAAAACAGGGAACTTGTTAATCTAATATCAGAAACGGTCACTTCCATTTTGAATCCCAGGGCTGAACAGGATGAGGAATTAAATATAGATTTTAGTAGGAACACTGACGCGTTCAGAACGCGTTCCTGATGTAGTGAAATGTCTGAGAGAGTTTTCTGGGAAACCAGGGGAATTTAATTCCTGGAGGAAATAGAAAATACTTTGCTATATTACACACAATCAGAATTTACTAACGACGATATTAATTTTTTAGATTAGGCTTTCTTCCTTGCCATACTTTCTATTAAAAACGAAAAACAGCAATGAATTGAAATTTCTTTTGGACACCGGATCAAATAAAAATTACGTTAATCCTAAGTATATTCGAAATCCCATTTCTAACAAATCCTTTTTTGCCAATTCAATTGGTGGAGTAGTTGAAATTACTCACCACGCAAATATTAGCATTTTTAATGACGAAATAGGTGAACTAAAATTTTATATTCTACCAAATTTGACGACGTTCGATGCCATAATAGGCAATGATACATTGAAATTTTTGAATGCAATTATTTTCACTAAAGAAAATTATTTTGCATTACTAGATAAGTACAGATACCCCATTCATCAGTTGAAAATTAATTCTATATCTCATGTCACATTAAGAATTGATCACCTTTGTCACGAAGACAATGAAAAATTGAAACAACTTTTTAAAATTTATCCAACTTTATTTTCTGAGCCCGATAAAAAAATAACCTTTGTTACAAATGTCAAGGCAGAAATTAGAACTAAGAGTGATAGACCAATATATTCCAAAACATATCCGTACCCAATACCACTGAAAAAGGAAATAGGCAGACAAATTGAAGAATTACTAAAAGATGGCATTATTCGTCCATCAAAATCTCCCTATAATTCACCGGTATGGATCGTACCGAAAAAGCAAGATGCTTCAGGTGAAAAAAAGTTTCGTATGGTAATCGATTATCGTAAATTAAACGAAGATACTATACCAGATAAGTACCCAATTCCAGATATTACCACTATTTTGGCGAATTTAGGTTCAAATAAATATTTCTCGACAATTGATCTTAAAAGTGGCTTCCACCAAATCGTCATTAATGAGGCTGATATTGAGAAGACTGCATTCTCCGTTGTCAATGGGAAGTTTGAATTCACCCGACTTCCATTTGGACTGAGAAATGCTCCTGCTATTTCCCAGCGCACCTTAGATGATGTGCTGAGGGAACACATCGGTATTCGTTGCTACATTTATATCGATGATATAATTATTTTTAGCAAAACTAAGGAAGAACATTTTGATAACTTAAGTGTTATCTTTAACACTTTAGAAAAAGCTCACTTAAAAGTGCAATTCGATAAATGCGAATTTATCAAAGAGAAAATCTTTGTCAGACAAAATAAAAGACTAGGAACCAAACTTTCGAAGAGGTTTAAGGAAGAAATAGTTAAGGAAAACAAAAATTCCACTGTAACAACAGAATCAGGCAAAGTAGTTCATAAAGACCGAATACGAAGCTAACAATGATCATGTATTTTTTAGATCACTCCTTTCCCTAAATGTTAATTTTTGCTGGGGATCAGTCGAAATATTAGACTATTCTCAATCCGAGATAGTTACCATAGAGGATGGCACCGGCAAGATTCAAACGGGAACATATAGGATTATGCACTTAATTAATCTGACGGAGTACTCCACGATAATAGAAGACCTCAAAACTAACTTTGGCAAAAACATACCCTCATCTCATCCACTACATCCATTCATTACAGAGGAAATTAACAACATGATTTCAACCATTAACAACATCATCCCTATTAATAAAAACAAACGTTTATTAGATTTCATAGGATCTGCATGGAAATGGGTTGCAGGAAACCCAGATCATGACGATCTCGTGGCCATTAATGGTAAATTTGTGGAAGTAATCGAAAATAACAACCAACAACTTGTTATTAACAAAAACTTATTTGATAGAATTAACAACATAACTCAAATTAGTAACTCAATAATAAAAACATTGAAAAGTAGTAATGATTTTCAAACCGTACTAATACTTCAATACAAATTTAAAATTGATATAATTAAAGAGGAAATAGAAAATATCAGAAAAGCAATTCATCTCACAAAAGCTAATATTGTTAACACATTTATGCTATCAAATCAAGAAACTCATAAAATTAATGATATTTTTGTAGAAGAAAATATGCCATTTAATTCTTTGGAAGAATCATTGAATTTCGCGGACATTCAAATAGCCTTTAAGGATAAAATGTTACTTTATGTTGTAAAACTGCCCAAAACGGGATCGGAAATTTGTAATTTCTTTTTAGTTAAGCCTTTAAGTAAAAATGAAACCATTCTAAAAATAAATTTTGAGAAAATGTTAAAATGTAATGGAGAATATTATGGTATTAAGATTGAATGTAATTTAATAAATAATATAAAAATTTGCAAACAGAATGAAATTGTTAATTTAAGAAATGAAAATTGTATAAGAAATTTATTAGAAAACAAACCTTATAATTGTATTGTAACAAATACGCAACATATAAAAAAAAGTAGAAGAAATAAGTAGCGGACTAATTTTATTGAATGATTTTAAAGGAAATATTTCTATTAATAATAATACAAAATACTTACATGGGTCATATTTGATAAACATTTTTAATGATACCATAAACATTGATAATTTATGTTTTTCATCTATAGAAACACACAGCTCGAGACCATTACCCTCATTAATAAAGCACTCAAACCCTCGTTCCGAGTTCAAAGAAGTGCTATCGTTGGAATTCATGAAGGAACTTAATATCAAAAATATCAGGAAAATTAGTTCCATAAACCTGTTAGCCAAATCTAGCATGTTTACACACTTCGGGCTTTTAGCCTTCATAATAATCATAATCATGTTTTTCAAATGTAAAAAGAACAAGAAAACGGAAATTATCATAGAAAATAACGAATCCTTCCAGATGCCGACTAGGATAGCTCCACGGCACATAAGTCTAAATGACATCCCATATTTTTAAACCAATCGGGGACGATTGGAATTTCGGAGGGAGGAGTTAACACATTATTTGTTTCACAATGTTAAATTCCATTGTTTATTTCCCACAGCGTCTGCACTTTTGCTTAAAAACAAAGGTGTCTTGTTGCTAGTCAACAAAATTATTTCTCAACATACAAAAATAATGTGTCAGGTTTACGCTACACGCGCAAACCCTCTTTTTGCAACACCAGCATTTCTTGGTTTCGTGTTTTTGTGTTTCGATAGGAATAAATACTAAGAATAAACATTTTTGTAAGTTAGTTTTAATTATAAACTCAAAGCACATAGTGCTGTAAAATAAAATAAGAAACAATAAATTAATAAGCACATAGTGCTGCCAGAAACCCTCAAATATTTTATTGTTTTATAATTTATATTTTGTTTTGTTGTTTAAATCTGTTATTAATTTAGAATAACACATTAAAAAATAAATATTTATTATAATTATTCAAAACGATCAGCTTGATATCTGATAACGATCTGGTTTATAGGAATTTTCGTATATGTTTGATACAAATAAAAACCAAAAAAATTTTTTTTTATTATTATTATTAAGTTTTTTAAGACAATTTTTTTTTGGTAAAATATGCAAAATATATGTAAAACTATGTAAAATATATGCGACATATGCAAAAAAAATTTAAAATACTGTTTATTGTATTCATTGATATCTGCTAACGATCAGCTTTATATCTGATAGCGATCAGGTTTATAGCTGATAACGATCAGCTTTGTAACTGATAACGATCAAGTTTATATCTGATAACGATTACATGGGGGTAGCGTACTATAAAAATCGTAGTTATATAGAATATTTTGACAGTCTATATTTAGTTACATGACTCATTGTGAACATGTTCATACATGTTAATTTTTTATTGGCAATATCAAATGTATTTTTAGTTAATTAAATCATAACCGCAGAAGTCATGTTCTTCTTATCAGCAGAAGTCATGTTCTTCTTATCAGTTATGTACTTCTTATCAAGTCTATAGTTAACTCATAACAGCAGAAGTACTTTACTTCTAATCAAATCTATATTTAGATGTATGACTCATCACCGCAGAAGTACAATACTTCTTATCAAATCTATATTTAGATGTATGATTAATCACTGATTGAGTATATATAGACCGATATTTTGCAATGAACCTCGTAGTATCTGTTTTTATTTACCTTAAAATATAATGTGTCAAGAAAAAGTAATAGTAATAGACATGCAAGGATTATATGTTAAAAACAAATTTATTTATAAAGAAGTTCATCTCTAGATCCAACACAAAAGTTGATACGTTTGTAATTTTTCCGTCTTTGGAATACTCAAAATTAACATCAAAGGAAAAGATAACAAATAACTGGCTATATTATCAATTTCATGGATTATCATGGCAGGATGGTAACACAACTCAACAAAATCTTGAAAAATTTCTAAGTGAAACTCTTACGAAGGAAGAGAATTAAATCGTTGATGTTAAAGGATTGGAAAAAGTAAATTTGATAAAGGAAATGGTTGGAGAAGATATCAATATATTTAATTTAAATGATTTTGATTGTCCAAATATTCATTTTCTATATAGCTGTGGTCTAAATGCAGAAGTGTGTAATTATCATAAAGAAAATTGTAAAAGTATTATAAGAAATATGAAAAATTCATGTGTTTGTGCAGAAAAAATTTAAAATTATTAATAGACTTTCTTAATTTATATACAAACAAAAAGAATATTGAAGAAACATAAATTAATTTTTTCTCATTTACAAAAAAACTGTAAAAAAAATTTTATGTATATAATATCTTTATTCAATTAAATATTCATCAGTTACTGATCTGAACGTGAAGTTTATATTAGAATGGTGTCCTCAACTGAATTACATCTCTTAAAATCATACGGTTGTTGCATTGATTCAACGCATAAACAAATGTTCTCTCAAATGATTGAGACCTTCATGATATACAATAATATCTCTACTCCGTTTATATATTTCAATAATTGATTTCATAAATATGATTGTATGTGCTGAACAAAAGACTGTACTAACACATGTGCATACATGTTATCAGCTAACAAAAAAACTTTTTAACCTATACAAATGTATTTTAAACTATAAATATAAATAAAAACATAATATATTTAAAAAATTGTTTGTTTTATTTTTATTGACCTGAAAAAATTTTCATAATAATAATAAATAAATCGGTTTAATTTCATTTAAGAGTAACAAAATTATATAAATTAACTCCATATGAATAGAGTAAGTTTTCAATATTTTATTAAATTACTATAGAATTATATTAAAATTTTAGTAAAATTAATTAATTTTGTAGAAAATTTGTAGGAAAATTTCTACAATCTGGATAGAAAAATGTTAATAAAATTTAAATTAGACCAAATATAAAATGTTTGTTGTATCTAAGCTTTCTAAAACACATTTATGATATTTCATTTGATATTCGTCAATCTTTTTGGTAATCAGAAAATGTAGTTTATTCAAATGTAACATAAGGTTAAGCAAAATATTTTTTGTATAACGCTCAATTTATTCTAGAGTTTATTTATATTTTGATTTTTTTTGCGCGAGTTGAAATATCTCTTATTGTTAAAAAAAAACACATATATAGAACTTGAACTCAGTTCTAGTATCTATAATATTAATAGGCTAGGCGGTTTCTTGTGACCGAAGTTTTGTTCTACCGTTTTATCCCGATTTTGACCAAACGTATATTATTTGAAAGGTATTTCTTTTTAGCCGTTTTGCATATTTACAGATTTTTAAATTTTTTCCTTTATTTTGAGTAAATTGTATTTAAATTTGCTACTAACACATAAAATTATATAATGCTATGTGTGTGTTTATTAAATTTGTTAATGTTTTTGTAATAAAAATGAGTTTGTTTTTTGTGTTGATTTGTGAATTGGCTATAATTGATTAGCATACATTTAGGGACTTTATTTAATGAAAAAATAAAATTTCCTAGAATTTGCACTCGAATTTCGAGGGCTGGAATCTGCTAGTAATTATAAATGAATTTCCTCCGACATCTTACATAAAAAAAATATTTTTTTTATATATTATATATTTAACTCTAAATATAAACTATGGAACGTTAGTTCTATAATTTACAAATTGTATATGGGACGCATTTTTATTTTTTGTTATCAGCAAATAATAATTTTTTAAAATTATTTACCCTCATCCGATCAATCTTTTTGAATAACTTAACATAGTCATTATTTATTAGCAGAGTAGAAGATACGTATACGTATGAGTGTTAATTTTAATATTAAATCAAACATAGTCAGCCCAATTGTAAACAAAAATGGTGATTTTTTGAAATGTTTGTATGGGGATCCCCCCAGGGGGATTCCAGGGAGTGTGCCACTGGCATGGGTGGGTCGGCCCTCCAAAGTTAGTGTGGGTCGATCATACATTTGGACTCGATTGGGGCACTCTAAATGGGTCAAAGTGAGACAGACAGACAGACAGGTCAAAAGTCGGGACATCAGAATTCGTTTTAGAGGTATGGTTCCTGGGGCAAAGTTTCTTATTTTGATCCCTAGAATACGATTTTCCTTGTCACTTGGACGATTTTTAAATCGACCCGCCCTATTACACATGCTTATTAAAGGGTTATAATTTACGATGAAATTGTTATCACATTTCTCTAATTTTGAAATATATTGTGGGTAATTGCATGCATATAATGTAGCATTTCTTTTTTCTTTTCAGAAATTATTAATATTAATAATAACTAGTATTTATATCTATGTATGTATGTATATAATAATTTTAAGTTAAAAATAAGAAATTAATCAATAAAAACTTATATTTTAAATGAAAAACAACAAAAAAAATAAATCTTTTTATTTATATAGTCTCGCAGGTTTTCTACCCTCCAATCTCACCCCCTGATCATAAGTATCTGCCCCCGATCATAATTATCTACCCCCGATCATAATTATCTATTTTATTTGGCAGGTTACTATTTAGATTTATTAAAATCAATGCTTAGGATTTTGATTGTGCAGCGGTACCATGCTTTTCAATCCTTCATTTCCGTCCAAAGAAAATTTAGGCGGAGGTTTTCCTAGTAGATGGGCCTCTATGAGGCTGCTAAACATGTTTGCCGAGATCCCTATGTTTGGGTTCAAGGTACAATGGGCTGTAGCATCCAAGCGTTTCGACTCGAAACTTATCGGCGCAAATTGGAATTAGGAGACGGTCATTCCAATCTTGTTTCCGTAAAAAGTCTTAATCAAGTTACCCCCTCTGGATTTGCCTACTCGGCTGGAATTTTGCAAAAAAATATGATTCAAATGGCCGAAGAAGACAACAGCTTGATAAATTGCTTACTTAAGTCTGATGAGGCCCATTTTGATCTAAACGGCAATGTAAACAAGCAAAATTGTCGTATATGGAGTGAGTCTAATCGACAAATACTCCATGAGACAGAACTGCACCCAGAACCAATCACTGTGTTGTGAGCAATTTCATCAAGGTGCATTGTGGGGCCATACTTCTTTGAAGAAAACGGCGTAACAGTGACTGTCAATGGGGAACGATATAAAAAGAACTGCGCCGAAGATGTATCCGTTGCAATAGCATTTGGTTCCAGCAAGATGGAGCAACTGCGCACATAGCCAGACCGGTTATGGCGGAGCTCCAACGAAAATTCCTAAGCAAATTAATATCCAGAAACTCCTGGCCCCAAAGTTACCTGATCTGACTGCACCAGACTTTTTTTCGGGTTATGTCAAGCAGGAGGTGTACAAAATGAAACCAAGAAATTTGGCTGGATTGAAGCAGTCCATTAAAACAATAATTGAGGCGATCCCGACTTCAACCATTCAGCCCCCATTGAATAATTTTCTGATCAGGTGTCGCATAAGCGTGTATGAGCATGGAGGTCATTTACGGTCTATCATCTTCAAAATTTTCTGTACAATCAAATTGAATTCTCCATACAATAAAAAAAATAATGAAATATATTGTTTAAAAAAAGTTTTCTGAATTTCTTATTGTAGCACAATTGGCGCGCCACCAACAAATATTTTTAAAAGATATAATTTTTTTATTAAGCCTTAAAACTCACGTGTGGTATATAATTTTTAATTTTGAATTTTTAATTTCTAATTTCTAACTTTTAATTTTTAGGTTTTAATTTCTAATCTTCAATTTCTCATTTTTCAATTTTCATTTTCTATTTTTCATTTTTAATCTTCCATTTTCCATTTCTCTTTTTCCATTTATCATTTTCAATTTTCATTTTTAATTTTTAGTTTTTAATTTTTCATTTTTCACTTTTAATTTTTCTTGTTTCGTTTTTAATTTTTCATTTTTCAATTTTCATTTTTCGTTTCTCATGTTTCGTTTTTAATTTTTAATTTTTCAATTTTCATTTCCCATTTTTTATTTTTCATTTTCCATTTTTCATTTTCAATTTTTAATTTTTAATTTTTAATTTTTAATTTTTTAACTTTTAATTTTTAATTTTTAATATTTAATATTTAAGTTTTCAGTTTTCATTTTCCATTTCCATTTTTCACTTTTCAATTTTCATTTTTCCTTTTTCATTAGGGATTATATTTTTGTTCATATTGGCGATTTTTTTATTATATCGTTATAACGATAAAAAAAATATGTGGCAATACTACTAACATAGCTCATGATAGTTGTGTGTTGTTGGTATGATTGCATCATTTGTTCGTGGCTTTTTTTTATCTGTGACAACAATTATGTTCAACCACTAAATTTTACAACAAACACATTGGGTTTTATGTTTTTTTAGATGTATCTGCATATTTTTGCTCGTATGCACAATGATGCCCGATTTACCCCATTTTAAATACCAAACTGGTGGGAATAATGGCAAGTGATTCTATCGTAACTTTACCCAGTTAAATGGTTTTTTTTTTTTTTGTGAATGAGCGTGATTTCAACAGACAGACGGACATCGCTATATCGACTCGAGCTGTGATAATGATTAAGAATATATATACTCCATAGGGTCGGAAATTAGTTTTTCTATGCGTTACAAACGGAATGACAAACCTATACATACGCTCTGCCACTGAGGTGTGGAGGGTATCAAAAAAATATTAAAATGTCCTATATGAAAAATGATCTTCCATATGTTTAAGCAACAGATGCTGGATGGAATAAAAAATTTTGGCGCAAAAATTTCGCTACCGCTGTTTTGAGTCGGGAAGTCACCGCTGCAATTATTGAAGCCGCTGTTCAACCCCCTGAAGCTATTGTGGCCATCCCTAAAATTTATGTCAAATCTAATGCCGAAACTAAATGTCGATTCCAAATTAGAACCAGAAGTCAAATGATATTGTGTAAAGTCTGATGCTAATGTTGTGGAAGATCCGTCTAATGTAAACGATGTTACCATTTCTGCTCAAAGTGCTGGCAATGTGACTATCAGCTGCAAATTCTGCGCAAAAGATACGGGTTACTGAAGCTACAGCACGCCATTGCTTAATTAGAAAGCGGCGAGTCCTTGTAGCCCGAGTTACGACACCCAGCACACCAACAACAACAACAACCATCACTACACTACCACCACCAAAACCACGGAGGGCATAATGCTGAACAACGCACATTATACAATACACTTTAGTTCATTACCCATATCAATCATTACATTGTATCAATAAATATTTACAAATCAGTTCTGAGAATTCTTTAAACCACTTTAAATCCACTTAAATGGCAATTGCAACATGAACATAATAAGCAATTAATTTTAGGTCAAACTAAATTTTATTTATTCAAATTCTTGTTAATTATGGAATGTAATTTTTATTATCAACTAATTTTGTTTACCCAAATTCTTGGAAACTTTAGAATGCATTTTTATTTACTTTCATTACTTTCTTGTATCCCCTTTTTTTTGTTAAGTTAAGTTACTATAAGAACAATATCAAAAATAAAATTAGTGTGTGTTGAGTTCAGAAAAGAACAAGTTGTGTTTTCTTTTACACCCTGATAGCTTACATATCATAACTGGCGCAGTCAATAGTTCAGTGAACGGTTTCGGTGTCTTTTTTAAAAAGTGTCCTTTTTTTTACAAATAAGAAGAGAAAAAGAATATATATAATAAAATAAACCGTATATAAAAACACAGAAAAAAAAAAACAACTTAAGTGTTCTAAAAAGAAAAATATTCCTGAAAAAAAAAGGAAAAGTAAAAAAAAAGACTTTCAAATTCACCAGAAGGCAACCAAACTCAAAAGACGACATCGAGTTAAACAACCGTGGGTTTTTACCCTTAATTCACTGGAACCCCACTCCCAATAACAAGGATAACAACAGCACAATCACCATAGCATGTGGTTCATCTTAATATTCCTGATCGGGTGCATGTAAGTGTTTTTGTGATGTTGTATACACAATAGTAAAATAAAATTGTTTGTAAAATATTTTTTTTTTAAGTAGAAAAAAAAAAACAAGATAAATGAAATAATTTAACCTTAAGTAAAGAAAATATAATAAGCTAAATATTTAACTTGCTATAATACATGAGATTTTAATAGTATCGAGGGCATATCGGTACACAATTAAAACTCAGTATTTGAAACGAAAATACATGAAATTTTAATAAGAAGATACATACACTTGTATCGAAGGCATATCGATACAAATTTAAAAAAAAAAAAAAAAAAAATATATATATAAAAGAAACAGAATAAAAGCGATTTCAATTGAAAAAAAAAAGTATCGAAGGTATATCGGTACACAATTAAAACTCAGTATTTGAAACGAAAATTCGTGAAATTTTAATAGGAAGATACATATACTTGTACCGAAGGCATATCGATACAAATTAAAAAAAAATAAATAAAATATATATATATAAAAGAAACAGAATAAAAGCGATTTCAATTGAAAAAAAAATAGTATCGAAGGTATATCGGTACGAATCTATAAATTAAATATCCAATCGCTAACAACATACCTTAAATACCAAGTTAGACTAAATAGCCAAATTTTCTTTTATGCCGAATAGTAAAGAACCAAAACAGAAACTCCGTTTCATTCCTTATAAGCTAAGGAAGTTTGCTAGCTTGACATCTATCCCTGAAAACAATAATTCTACCTTCGCTGAGAAGTCAGATACAAGTCTCACCAAAAGTAACTCGACCATTTCGGACCTTAGTTCTTGTTCCATTTCCGACACAATGTCAACGGAGCAACCCACACAAAACCAAGCGGATAATCAAATCGATATTTTCAATTCATTGAGAATACCCGATGCGATTAAGGATTTGCCGAAATTCGACGGTAATCCTAGACTCCTTTATGAATTCCTTAACAACGTTGAGGAAATCCTTCTTTACATACGGGGTACAGACAATACTCCTTACGGCCAAATTTTACTAAGGGCCATACGAAACAAGATTGAAGGACAGGCAAATGAGGTCCTTAATATGTATGGGACTCCGCTCATTTGGGACGATATAAAGAACAATCTCGTTCTACATTACTCCGACAAACGGACCGAAACGTCTCTAATAAGAGACCTACATACCGTTAAACAATTTAACAAAACTATTGAGTCTTTCTACGGAGAAATTATTGAACTCCAATCCGCCCTTTGCAACAACATACTCATTCACGAAAAAGATACTAGAGTCATTGACGCAAAAAAGTGCCTTTACTCTGAGATGTGCCTAAACTCTTTCCTTAGTGGACTTAATGAACCACTAGGATCGAGAGTAAGGGCAATGCAACCAACTTCACTTTCCACAGCACTATCCTGTTGCATAAAGGAACAGAATATTTCTTACCAAAGAGTTCCAACATCCAATAAAGGGTACTACTCCCAATACAAACCATATGATAACCCCTTTCACAGGGATCAAAAATACCAACCTCCGCGTAGACAACAACAGCCCCAACCGACTAACTGGAACCATAATTGGCAGCGGAATTACGATCGCAGGGATCAAAAATACCAACCTCCGAATAGACAACAACAGCCCCAACAGATTAATCAAAATTTTAGGAACCAATATCCTCCAAACAATTTCAGGCACCAAAACATTCCACAAATAAAAGCGAGCCCTAGTCAGCAAACCCGGTTTGCTGGAAACCCAAATTTCAATTTCCATGAGACAATCTCTTCCAACAATTACCAGCAATTGGATAAGTATATCGATAACGACCCAAACAACTTCAACAGTGATCAAAATTCTCGCCAACGAGATATTTTTTTTGATAACCCCCATTTAAACGGACCAAGTACCTCCGATGATGATAAACGACAATTAGATGAACATTACAATACTGAACCGACCAACATTGAGGAAACCCAAAATTTTTTTACCACAGCCTCGAACAACCAACCGGCTACATAGACCCAGCGAAACATCCATCAACCTTACCCTACATAACAATACATCTACCTTCTGGCAAACCCCTTAAATTTCTTTTAGACACTGGAGCATCTTCGTCTTTTATAAACCCCGAATACATTTTACCCAAAGATCAAATTAAATGTGACCCAATCACAATTACGACCGTTTTCAAAAGCTACCAAGTAAACAAACAAACAATATTACCAACATTTTCGGAATTTAATCAAACAGGATCATTCAAATTTCTCATTTTCAAGTTCCATAATTTCTTCGATGGCCTTTTGGGTATGGACACATTACTTTTGCTTAACGCCAAAATTGACCTCGTGAACAGAACCCTAATTACAGGTAATGCCATTAATAATATCAACCTTAAAACTAATCAATCAACTGGTATTCTAAATATACCAGCAAATTCGAAAATACTAGTAGAATTACCCATTAATAAGCAGAATGGCACTGTCTACATAAATTCCATTGAATTGAACCCTAAGCTTTTCGTTAGTCCAGGTTTGTACAATGTTAGACTCGGGCGTGGCTACGTCGAGATAACAAATTTCTCGCATGTAGACCAAACATTTTTATTAGAATCCCCATTGATCGCTGAGCAATACGATGCAACAAATTACATCGAACTAAACAATTTTAACGTTAGTTATAGTAATACTGAAATCACAAATGATCAGTCAACTCCATTAAATTTGAATGATCTATTAAGAACGGATCAACTCAATAACGAAGAACGAAGAAAAATTGTGAAACTGTGTAGGAAATTTAGCGATCTTATTTACAAGGAGAACGAACCACTTTCATTTACTAACAAGATAAAACATAAAATAATTACCAACGACGACATTCCCATTTATACAAAATCATACAGATACCCGTACGTACATAAACAGGAAATACAAACACAAATAAACAAGATGCTGGAACATAATATCATTCAGCATAGCTATTCACCCTGGAGCTCTCCAGTATGGATAGTTCCTAAAAAAACTGACATCCACGGTAATGAAAAATGGAGATTAGTGATCGACTATAGGAAACTCAACGACAAAACTATATCCGACAGATACCCAATACCAAATATATCTGAGATATTAGACAAACTTGGCAGATGCTTGTATTTCACTACATTAGATCTGGCCAGCGGTTTCCACCAAATCGAGATGGATCCTAGACACATACAAAAAACAGCCTTTACAGTGGAAAATGGTCACTATGAATTTACTAGGATGCCATTCGGTTTGAAAAATGCCCCAAGTACATTTCAGAGAGTAATGGATAACGTCTTAAAGGATCTAGTGGGAAAAATATGTCTCGTTTACCTTGACGATATCATCATTTACTCTACGTCCTTACAAGAACATTTGGAAAGCATAACTCAAGTATTCGAGAGACTCAGAGAGGCTAATTTTAAAATTCAAATGGATAAGTGCGAGTTCCTCAGGAAGGAAATATCCTTTTTAGGGCACATCATAAATTCAGAAGGGATTAAACCAAACCCGGCAAAAATCGAAGCAATAAAAAACTTCCCAACACCTAGAACCCGTACCGAGATTAAAGCCTTCTTGGGACTTATTGGTTATTACCGTAAGTTCATTAAAGATTTGGCCAAACTTACCAAACCCCTTACTCTATGTTTAAAAAAGGGCGCAACCATTACAATGAACCAAAACTACATCGAAGCATTCAAAACCTGTAAAGATTTATTAATGAACGACCCTATTCTCCAACACCCTGATTTCACTAAACCATTCATCCTTACAACGGACGCAAGTAACATCGCATTGGGAGCGGTCTTATCCCAAGGTCATATAGGAAGCGACAAACCAATTTGTTTCGCGAGTCGCACACTATCACAAACCGAATGTAACTACTCCACAATAGAGAAGGAGTTACTTGCTATAGTTTGGGCGGTCAAATATTTCCGTCCTTACCTTTTTGGAAGGAAATTCAAAATTTTTACGGACCACAAACCTCTTACCTGGGTGATGAACTTGAAAGAACCCAACTCCAAACTAGTAAGATGGAGGTTAAAATTGGAGGAATATGATTATGAAATTATCTATAAAAAAGGTAAACATAATACAAATGCTGATGCTCTCAGCCGTGTCAAAATAAATGAGTCATCAGAGGGAAACAGTCAAGAACTTTTCAATAACACAAATACAATTCACAGTGCAGACGAAAACTTGGATGACGGTATCCCTATCTCCGAGAAACCTTTGAATGAATTTAACCTACAAATCATTCTTGAAACAAAGGAAACAGGATCCCCAATGACCGTTGAGACTATTTTTAGAAATAAACAGAGAAGGATCCTACGTAGGGAACTATTTAGCGAGGAAATCATGTTAGACATATTTAGAAAATACTTTTCTCCCAATAAACAAACAGCCATTTACACAGATGACAACATCTTCTTAATAGTACAGGCAACATTCTCCAAATACTTTTCTCAAGCCAGGACATTCCGCCTTGTCAGGTGTACAGAAATTCTTGAGGACATAACAATGGAAGATAACCAGGAGAAAACAATTCGCGATTATCACGAACGCTCAAATCATAGGGGAATAAACGAAACACTGTTACATCTGAAAAGGAAATATTATTTTCCCAACATGAGGGACAAAATTACGAAAACCTTGAACAACTGCGAAAAATGTAAAACTCTTAAATACGACCGAAATCCCCCCAAGCTAAAATTCGTAACCCCGGAAACCCCATTAAAACCCCTTGAAATACTCCACATCGATATTTACACCATAAACAATAGCCAAATCCTCACTGTTATCGATAAATGTTCCAAATTTGCCTGGGGATACACTCTCAGTTGCAGAAGTAGCATAACAGTCCTTAAAGCTTTCAAAAGTTACATTAGTACATATGGTATACCAAAAATGGTTGTCTGTGACCAAGGCTCTGAATTCGTTGCAAACATTTTTCAAGACTTTTGTAAGCAATTTCAAATTAAATTGCATATCACGTCCTTCCAACAAACCAGTAGCAATTCTCCAGTAGAAAGGTTACACTCCACTCTGACGGAAATATACCGATTAATTCTATCCAAGAGAAAGGAGAATAGACTCACAACAGAACATGAGGAGATACTTTTTGAAACGTTTATAACTTACAATAACGCAATTCACTCGACAACAAGACTCACACCATACGAACTCTTTTTCGGTCGACCATACAAATTCATGAAAACATTGAACTTTTCAAACGAACATGACTATTTATCCAAACTGAATATCTTCCTTGACGAACTGTATCCGAAAATTCAGGAAAAAGTCCAAAGTGCAACGGAAACTAGAATTGAAAATGCGAACATTTCCAGACAGAATCCAGAAGACAACTCCGAAGGCCAAACTGTTTTCAGGAAGGAGGCAAAGCGAAATAAATTAACCCCAAGATTCTCCAAACAGATAGTTCATAAGAATAACAATATTACTATAGTAACTAGAGGCAAAAAGAAAATACACAAATGTAGATTAAGAAAACAGACAAAATAATAAATAAATACAAAAACACTGTACTCGTGCTATACTAACACTAATTTATTTTTCCTACAGAACCTCTCCAACTCACACACAAATACTCGAAGTACACAACTTGCCAACCAATCAGAAAATCTTACCTCTACGATTGGGTCCTGCAAGATCCATTACTCATTTTAACAACCTTATACATATTATTAATCTTGAAGACTACAAAACTAATATTGACGATATTGAGACCACCCTTACACTTTTTGAGAAACATACATCCGAGACTAACATTGAAAAAGTAACTACACTAAAACTCAAGGAATTAAAGAATAAATTTTTAACGTTGTACCCGACTCAAAGACAAAAAAGAGGTTTGTTCAACGGGCTAGGTTCAGCGATTAAAATAATAACGGGTAACATGGACGCCAAAGACGCACAAACGATTAACGAACAAATAGCCAACGTATACACAAACCTTAACAACGTCACAAACACGCTCTCACACCAACACTCAATCAATTTTAAGATGATGGAAAGATTCAGGAACATTACAGCACACATCAACAATGAACAACACACAATAGCAAAATACATGACAAACACAGCCAACAAAATACAACACGAGGAAGACATTATTATTAGAACACAATACCTAAATCAGGTTAACTTTAATATCGACTTATTAACAAATCACTTATCAAATATAGCCGAGGCAGTGGTTCTATCGAAACTCAATATAATTTCAAGATTCCTGCTTAGTCCAGAAGAACTTGATATTATTGAGCTTAAACTAAAAACCCAAAACATAAAAATCGAATCATTCGAAAACATTTATGAAATGCTAGGCATGCAAGCCTACTATAATAAATCAAATATTATATTTAACATACTTATACCTAATATTTCAAATGAAAATTATTTTTTATACCATATAATTCCTTTACCTATATATGAAACAAAAATTGTAAAAACTGAACCATATATAACATTTAATGAAAATTCCACACAACATCACAAAGCACTTTGCCCCAAGATCGAAGGAACATATTATTGCAACAAGCCAACCAAACAAGAAGATACTGAAAACTCAATTTGTATTGGAAACCTAATGAACAACAAAGCAGCAAGCTGTCCGCTCAACGACGTGGGAAAAATAGAAACAGTCTATCAGGCTGAACCAAATTACATTCTTTTTATTAATTCACCAGAAACACTAATAAATTCTACTTGCAGCACCAAAACTCTCAAGGTAGAAGGGACTGCTCTAATACATTTCCAACACTGTGATGTCTCAATAAACGGCATAACATATTACGATGATGCTGATACTTTCTGGGACCAAGTTCACATTCCCCCGTTACCGAACAGTAATGTATCTGCAAACTCCACAACTGAAGTTCTGAATCTAAGGAAACTAAAAGACTTAAATCTCCAAATGGACACCAAAGTCAACAAGCTCGAAGTAACGACAACAACAATACATTCAATCACAACTTCTACAACCCTAGTATGTACCATAATCGTCATCACTATACTCATCATAGTCATCAAACGGAAAAACAGCTACAAACATCTCCTACCCGATCTACAGTATATCGCTCCGACCCCAACAACATCATTGTGGCCGTCGCTCTATCTTAAGGGGGGAGGAGTTACGACACCCAGCACACCAACAACAACAACAACAACCATCACTACACTACCACCACCAAAACCACGGAGGGCATAATGCTGAACAACGCACATTATACAATACACTTTAGTTCATTACCCATATCAATCATTACATTGTATCAATAAATATTTACAAATCAGTTCTGAGAATTCTTTAAACCACTTTAAATCCACTTAAATGGCAATTGCAACATGAACATAATAAGCAATTAATTTTAGGTCAAACTAAATTTTATTTATTCAAATTCTTGTTAATTATGGAATGTAATTTTTATTATCAACTAATTTTGTTTACCCAAATTCTTGGAAACTTTAGAATGCATTTTTATTTACTTTCATTACTTTCTTGTATCCCCTTTTTTTTGTTAAGTTAAGTTACTATAAGAACAATATCAAAAATAAAATTAGTGTGTGTTGAGTTCAGAAAAGAACAAGTTGTGTTTTCTTTTACACCCTGATAGCTTACATATCATAACTCCCGTATTGCCATGGAGCCATTTCTAAACTCAAGCCGATTGACCTTTCCAGACATTGATGGCGAAAACCGAGCATATAATGGTACGACCGTTTACGACATTTCGAACGTGTAGTGTATAGGGTTGCCGCTGAGGAGTTGTTTAAATACAAGTCATTGTTCAACTCATTGGAAGGCACCGCAAAACTTCTTTTAAACAACACAGATGTTATAAGTTCTGCTTATTAAAGAATTTTGTCAGGTCATAAAAACGCGGCGAAATTTATAAAGTTTTGGCCAACTATAAATGGAGTAAGAAAGACAACATCCGTCGTTATGTCATAGAAATGGAAAACATTGATTTCCACTGTGGCGGTATCGATGAATTTGAACCAGTTGGCTTCATAATTGACGGCATGTAGGACAATACTCAAGAGGCCTATTTGTTTATGAATGCCCGTACAATTGATCATTTGAAGAGTCTTTACACAGATGTCTTTACACAGAGTCGTACACAGAAGAACCAGCGAAATCATTGGCAAGATGGCCACACAGGGTATTATCAACGACAGAGAGAAATTCAAATTAAAAGTAACTACACCAAGAGTACCAAGAATATATGGAATGCAGAAAATTCACAAAGAAGGAACACCACTACGACCAATTTGTTCAAACATCGACGCACCAGCCCACGAATTATGCAAATACTTGACAACTTTACTTAAAACGCTTACAGAAGGATCTGTATACAACGTAACAGGCGCCATAGAGTTCAAGAACAAACTTAACAACACAAGAATCGAGGACATGATATCCTTTGACGTAGTTTTACTTTTTCCCAGTATTCCAGTGGACCATGCATTAAAACTCATCGACAATAAATGGCAACAGATAGAAACATCAATGAAATGGACGAAGGAATTTTTCTTGATTCTGCATAAAAGATACTCGGTATTTTAAATACAAAGACAAAATTTAAAAGGGCTACCAATGGGATCAGCACTACCTCCGATTATTGCAGACATTATTATAAAGGACCTTCTAGACCAATGTTTGAAAAAACTGTATGAATAAAACCTAAACTTCTAACCAAATATGTCAATAACATTTTGGCAATAGTGAAAAAGGACCAAATAGAAATAACACTTGGAGTATTGAAGATTTTCCATGTAATCATAAAATTCACGAAAGAATAACAAAACAACTAGCTGCCATATCTAGATACAAAACTAATACGCGAAAAAAATACAATCAAAGTTAACTGGTACCAAAAACCTACATCATCTGGCCGCCTTATCAACTATTTTTCGAAACAACTTTATCAAACGAGTACTACCGATCAGAGACACAATTTTTCACGGAGAAAACAAAAAAACAATTATGATTAACATTTTGCTCAACAAATTCAACACAGATAAAATATACGAATCCAGAACAGCCTAAAATCTAAAAAGCATCACATACGAACCAAGAATTGCGGAAAGAATGAACAATATAAAGTTCTGTGACGAAAGCAACATAAAAATCGCCTACAAAATGGACAATACTACGAAGAAACTCTTCACCAACACCAAAACCAATAAACTTGACAAAACAACCAAATTTACAGCATACAAGATGCCTGCGACAAAGTTTACGTCGGAACTATAAAAACACTTTAAAAACGAGGTTCAGCGGAGACAAATCAAATTCAAGAATACGCAACACTCAAAATTCACAACAACCTGCACTTTCGTCCCACTGTGCAGAAAACTCTCACTCACCAGACTTTGACAACGTTCGTATAATACAAACAGAAAACACATACAAGAGATTGACGTTAGAGATGCTGTACATCAGTGGTGGCCATCGAGAGAAATGAGTTAGTAGTAGTGTTTATGAGCATGTGTTAGTTGTATTACACTGATCGAAATTCATGGACGTAACACAATGCCGATATTGAGTTGGTTTGTGTAGGTTTTATATGAATGTTAATATAAATGACTAAAAGGGAAAATAGTTGAGTTCACGATGAATATGGGAAAATTTTAAATATATTTTGTTGTTTTAAAATTTTAAATCTTACATTTTGAAAATTTTAAACAAAATGTAAAGAAAATTTAATCTTTTTTATTACTTTATTTATTAAATCAAATAAGTAATTAATTTCTTTAAAAAAAAAACAAAAAATAGCAAAACTTAAATAGATATGAAATTTTAAAGGTTAATGAGTGGTATGTTCCCAAAAACGGAATTATATTTTCTTTTAGTTTTAATAGTAATTTTTTCTTTCGTTTTCGACAACTAAAATAAGTTCAGGGTGACACCTTCTATAATGGCGCTGAAGGTTAAATGCCTTTATTATTTTTAATACATGGTTACACACCAGGCACTCCGCTTCATTTAGCGCGTTTAAACAAAAGAAGAAACTACTTTTCCATTCTTCATTCCACATGATTGCTTTATTTTTATTAAAAATCCATTTATAAAAAAATATATAAGCTTTCACAAAACAAAAAAATTTTGCATTGCTGTAAATATTCTCTGTGTACCTATTAAAAAAACAATAAAAGAATTTCAAAGGCAATGCGACATAGACCTGCTTTGTTCAAAAGCTTTCGTATGACTGAATGAAATTGTTGTTTACTTTTACTCTTTGGTGAGTATTTTTGTTTTCGTTCGGCTGTATACATATAAGAAGCCGATTAGAGTTCGGCTCGCTGGTGCCGATATGGCCGACACTGCTGTACACCGTCCAATCAGTCTAGACACACACTAGCGACATCTACATTTTTGTTTGAGAACTACAAAAATTTTCAAAATATTTATACAACGACTTTCAGATGATACAACTATATTAATATAATATGCTGTCAACCTTATACACGTTAGCTATATATGCACCCCATATATATAACACAGGGCAACACTAATTCTGCGGCATAGGGATTGTTAGTCAATTTTGCTACATCTGCTGATGAAGACCTAAGTCGATAACTCACTTTTTGTGGATTAACTCTGGTTCTCGCGATAAACCGCTATTTAAAAAATGAAGGAGGCTTCACCACATATTTTAGCATTACTCAAGAACGGTTTGTCCGATTTGGTTAAATAAAAAATACGAAAATCCACAGCTAAATTACCTCCAAGTTATGTCTGCACTATTTATACCCTATACCACTATGTGGTTTGGGTATAATGACTTTGTGCTGCTGTTTGTAACAACCAAAAATATTTGACCTAGACCCATCTTTAATTATACCGATCGAATCAGAATCACTTTCTGAGTTGATTTAACAATGTCCGTCCGTCTGTGTGTCCATGTAAAGCTTGTAATCAAACTGCAGGTCGCAAATATGAATGTATTTTGATGAAATTTGGTACATAAGCTTTTATCGGCCATGGGATGAACGCTATTGAAATTGGTGAGAATCGGTCCATGTTCAGACCTAGCCCCCATACAAATTACCCATATGAAATCGACATAAATTGCCATAAGATCCAAATTGTCATATAGTTCTTACTCAAATTGGGTTTGTATGCGTTCATTACATCCATTAATGAGTAGTCCAAAAATGATCCCTTTGACCCCATATAGAGCTGCTTCCCGATCTTCACTTAAATCTATTAAAAAACAAAAATATTGCACTGATTCTTCTCAAATTTTGTTTGTATATATTTTTGCAAATACAAGAGACTTTACCAAACATGATCAGGATCGGTCCATTTTTGGACCAAGTCCCTATATAGATATAGCATCCGATATGAACTTTTTCATATCTGCAGCCAAAAAAATTAATAAAAATCCCACTCAAATTTGGTTTTTGCTTATTTTCTATGTCCAGTTAGTTGGGCCTAAAAGATAGGGTCTCTAAACGCATGGTATAGGGTATCGTATAGTCGGTCTAGACCGACTATAATTTTCTTACTTGTTTTTAATTAGGGCAATAGTTTCGGAAATATTCATTAAGTTTTTCCGAATAAATAATTTTTTTGATGTAAAATTTAAATATTTTTGTTGTTTTAAAATTTATAAAAAATCAAAAACATCAAAATTGCTCTTTTTTAATCATAGGTTAAAAACATAGAAGTAGTATAGTTGTGTATGTTATGGACCACACCACGATTCTAGTACATATGTGCACATCAAGTTCTTTTAGGGTGGCAGCACTGGTCTTTTTTGGGCTGGCAGCACTATTTTTAGCAAAGTCACAAACCTAAATGCAGTTTTTTTTTATATACCTTTTAACTTGGCAGCACTTTTTTTATTCCGTTAAGTTTGAATTTGCCCGTTATTAGCATTATTTTAACAGATTCATCAACCTTTTGTTCTCAGAATAAATATCTCATACTTATTTGATCTTACTGTACCTAAGATAACGAAGAACATTAGGACCTATACAAGATCGTGGTTTACAGCACATATTAAACAACTGATTGGTCAAAGAGATAATGCGTTTTCACGTTGGAAAAAATTTAAGTTACCTCAACTTAAAGAAGAATATCGATATCTTAGAAGAGAAGTTACTCGTGAAATTCGTAGATCAAAGTCTGAATATTATGGCCACCGTTTTGAAAATGCAATTAACACCAAACGGAAATGGAAAACTATTCGGGAAATTGGAATTGGCCGAACTAGTAATAGGAAAACTTGCGAACTCACTCCTGATGAACTTAATTCAGCTTTTACTAATTTACCCACTGTTCAATGTCAACCTCCTGCACACAATACAATCAATAACCTAGTGATTTCTGACAATGATAGTCCATTTGATTTTCAATGTGTTAGCAATGATGAGGCCCTTACCTGTCTTTTAGCCATAAAATCAAATGCAATTGGATATGATAACATGCACCCTAAATTTATCAAAATTATCCTTCCTATCCTCTTACCATACATAACTTACATGTATAATACGATCCTTACCACCAGCGTGTTTCCAACACAATGGAAGCATGCAAAGGTTATTCCTGTGCCTAAGACAAACTCTGAGTTTAGGCCTATATCAATACTACCATTCTTTTCTAAGGCTCTTGAGAAGATAATGCATAAACAGATAAACGAATACCTAAAACGATTTGGGCTATTATCGCAAAAGCAATCAGGCTTTAGGCAAAAACATAGTTGTAAAACTACTTTAATAGATGTTGCAGATGATATTCGTCATGCCATTGATGGTGGAAATATTTGCTTTTTAGTCCTTCTTGATCATTCTAAAGCCTTCGACATAGTTGATCACTCAATACTTTCAACAAAACTTAGCCGGCTTTTTAATTTCTCCATGTGTTCAAAGAAACTTATTGAATCCTACCTGGCAAACCGTGTTCAGTCAGTCTTCCTTAATAACCAATTTTCGAGACCACTACATGTACCTAAAGGTGTTCCGCAAGGCTCAATTCTAGGCCCTCTTTTATTTTCAATGTACGCCAATGACTTGCCAGAGCATGTAAAGTATTGTAAGGTACACATGTACGCCGATGACGTCCAACTATATCTTTGCAGTCCACTAATATCTTCCAGAGAAAACGTAGCAAAACTTAATGATGATTTAAATAATATTTATAACTGGGAAACTGCTAATGGACTTTGTCTGAATCCCCTCAAGTCCAAATGTCTCATCATGCACAAGAAAACTCTACGTCATAATCTAGATTTTGATATTGTTCTCAACAATCAGAGAATTGAAATTGTGTCCTCATCAAAAAATCTGGGTATTGTTTTTAATGACACACTTAGTTGGAACAATCATGTAAACGTTGTGGTAGGGAGAACGTATGGTATGCTTCGGACGCTTTGGGCGACTCAACCTTGCACTCCATTAAATATAAGAATAATACTTGCAAAATCTTACCTAATGCCGGTTTTATTATACGGGTGTGAAATTTTTGCTTTATGTGACTCAACTAGTAAGAGAAAACTAAATGTGGCCTTCAATAGTATTATAAGGTATGTTTATGGATTAAACAGACTTGATCGTATTTCCTCGTTTTCAACAAGACTATATGGTATGTCGTTTGATAATATTTTAAAATTAAAGGTGCTAGTCCTATTACACAAAATTATATATCAGAAGGAACCATCATACCTTTTCAACCGCTTAACCTTTGCAAGATCCAATAGAGGGAGAAAGCTTGTACCGATAAGATATCGTAGTAAAATTTCTGAATGGCAGTTCTATTTTAATGCCGTTTATCTCTGGAACTTACTACCAAATCAAACACAGAAAATCAACAACGCAATACAGTTCAAAAACAAAATAACTGCTAGTTTTTCAATGCAAATTTAAATTGTTTGTCACTTATTGTTTTTAATATACCTACGTTATTTCAACCATTTTTCTCTTTTTTTTTTCTTAATCAAAATTTTTACCATTTGATTCTTTTATGTTAAATTATGTCAAACTCATTCATTTATTTAGTTCTTTATTTTATTTATTTTTTTTATTTACTTTATATAATTATACAATTTATTTAAATATTTTTGTATACCGTAACTTGTTTTTCTTTAAAAATTCCCATACTATAATATAAAAGATGTAAATCTTGTTGTATGGGAAGAACAAATAAAAAAAATAAACTAAACTAAACATTATTTAGTAGATGCCCGACCTTTTACCCATTATTTAGCAGATTAGTGACCCTTTTCCCGTTATTTTAGCATTATTTTCACAAATTTACCGACTTTTTTCGTTATTTATTAATATATTTGGTAGAGGTGGCAACATTATGATTTATTGAAGCCTAAAAAGACACTATACATTTTTTTTATTTAAAAAAGTTACCAGATAAGGAAAAATGTGTACTGGCATCACTATTTTTTAACAAAGTCACAATCCTAAATGCAGTTTTTCATTCAGATTTGAATCGCCCTCTGACTATTATTATTCATATTCAGAAACCTATATGCGGTTTTTCATGCAGTTTGATAGTTTTGATATTGTTTGAATCAACCATTAACTATTATTATTCACCTTAACAAACCAAAAGCTTAACTTAAAATTGTTTACTAACAAAAACTCACACCCATATTCGCTTTACTTATAGTTAGCAATACTATTAGTCATTATAAATTTGGCAATGTTTAGCAAAACCATTAAAGACATAACTTTTTTTGAATTCATAATGTTCTTCTGTATTTAACAAGATGAGATTGTAATAAAAAAACTGTAAGTAAATAAAAAAAAGTTATGCCTCTTATCTTTGTGTATATGTAAACGAAAAAAAGAACTGTGTTAACATGTTTACTAACACATACATGTTAACACAGATCTTTCTTCGCTTCTATAATGACAGAACTTTTTGATGTGTAAACATCTATACGCGCAGGGGGGTAAATTTCTATTTCACAATACAATCACAAAAACAGCGTACATGTAAGACAAATCGGTATGACTTATGATTGTTTGGTGATAAAATTATTATATGAAATAACCTTTTTGTCTCTGTTTTCTGCATTTTATTTATTACCAGATGTTCACACATCTCCCCTGTGATCGGACTCACATGATTTTTTTTAGTAAGCAGAACCGCTGAGTTCGCTGTCTGTTTAACAAAATCACAAATACACTGAATGAAATAAAAACAACAATTGAATAATTTTGTTTTATTGTTATTTTATTTACAAAAAATATATTTAAAAACACTTATTATTAATACATCATTTTAAAACAAGTTTGAATAATTAAAAAATATTAAAATTTTATAAAATGATACTTTTTTACATCTAAAATAAATAAAAATACAACAATAAATTCCACATAATATTGAATATTCGCCTTGAATACGTTTTTTGTTATAAATATACGATTTAGAATTTGTATTCAAAAATTTAATAAAAGGTTTAATAGGTGGTTGACCAGCCAGACAAAAGAATTCACCAGGTTTATTTTTTTGGAAATAAAAAGCAACCCAATGCTGTCCTGGTTTATATGACGGATCGGCGTTTGCTATACTCAATGATGGTTTTACAACAGCTTTCTTAGGTAGTTGATCAGAAGCAAAGACACCTTTAAAATGATTTTTAGTTGTACTGTTCGATTTCATATAATGATTGATTTTAACTGAATTTATAGTGATTGAATAATTACACAGGATTTGTCATTTTCAAGTATACTATCAGTTCGAATCTAACTCTCTTTACGAACGGTTGTGTAAAAAATCAAAGCGCTTAGAGTACAACTATTAAAATTAAAAACAAGTGTATATTTTTGTTCTTGCAATTGCCTATTCTTGATCTCATTTGAACTCACGTGGCAGACAATCCAGCTTAAAACAGGAATAAAAATTTTGCGATGGCCCGAGGGGCCAAGTCTTCATCAAAAAGAAAGCTTGTGAATAAGAAGATGACAAAACTTCTTCCGGGTTTTGTTAACCCGAACATGGCGTCAACTTCAAGCAACAGATTTAGCCTGCTTGCTGGCCTCAATGATATGGACGTAACTCCCGTATCAAATATTAACGATGTTAAGGAACTCAAACCTCCACCGATTGTTGTAGAAGCTAACGCTTCATTTACAGAATTACAAAAGCTGCTTGGTAAGGATTGCATTTTCAAACGTACTTCAATTGGTACCAAAATTTTTGCTTCTAGTAATAAAATGTACGAATGCTACAAGCAAATACTTAAAGAGAATAAGATGGAGTTTCATTCTTATGGCTCCAAAGAAAATAGGTTATGCACCACCTTTTTACACGGTTTACCCCGCATAAGCTCTGAGGAAATCTCCAAGTAGCTAAAAAACTACAACCTATCCCCCTCTTCCGTAACTGAAATAGTCACCAAATTCAGTTCAAACAATAATGCAGTTTATAAAGTTCAATTTGTTCGTAAAAATTTTAATCCAACTGCTTTAAAAAATGTACGAACAATTTCTAACATTATAATTTCTTGGAAAAAATACAAAACGAAATCCAAGAACAAACCAACTCAATGCTGGAACTGCTTGATGTATGGCCATGGCGGTGAACATTGCCATCGAAGTGCTGCATGTATGATATGTGCAGAACAACATCATACAAGTGTGTGTCCGTTTAACACGAATGAAAAAAGGCCAGCTGTTTTTACATGCTTTAATTGCAAAAAACAGGGAAAAGAGAGAACTGATCAATCTGCAAACGATATCAACTGTCCGTTACGTTCTCTCTATTTGGAAACTAGAAGAAGAGTTACTTCTAAAAGTCCGAATAAAAGCAGACAACTACAAAATAACTCATTTCAATTTAATGTGGGAGATTTTCCTAATTTAAGAAACAACAACACAAATTGTAACAGTAACATCAATAATAACAGCAAAGCTACATATGCTAACCAGCTGAAAACAAACAACGATTTATTTAGCATTGATGAGCTTTTTGATGTTTTCACTACAGCTATGGATGATTTGCATAGGTGCACTTCAAAAGTACAACAAATCAAAGTTGTAATGTCAATGGTAAAATACGCCCATGGATTATACTAATAATTTAAACGAATTCAAAATGCTTCACTTGAATGCTAACGGCATTTCAAACTTTTCTAAATTAAAACAATTTGAAATACTAATTGAAAGAGAAAATATTAAATTAGCGTCTTTGAATGAAACATTTTTTTCAGAAAATCATAGACCCTTTTTTAAAAATTATTATTTATATAGAAGTGACAGAACAGATGCTAGAGGAGGAGGAGTAGCTCTGTTAATTCATAAATCTGTCGCTCATAAAAACCTCTTTATATCACACACTTCATCAATCGAAAACATATCAATTGAAGTTATTATAACTAATAGACCTATTGTTGTATCTTCGTTATATTCACCAAGATATACCCATAACTTCTGTGCTGATATCTTGAACCTAACACCTTCCACCAAAGAATACATAGTTTTTGGTGACATAAATGCCAAACATTGCTCTTGGAATTGCTGTTCAAATAATACTGCAGGAATAGCACTCAACAATCTACAGCAATCAAGCAATTTTTTTATACACTATCCTAATAGTCCAACCCTATTCCCCCATCAACACAATCGCGAAGCATCCACAGTCGATATTATTTTAAGCAATACCGCTTTAAATATAGACGTAAAGACAATGGATTACGAAATACCATCAGACCATCGTCCCATTATGTGTACACTTAAAAGATCAGTGGCCTCGCAGGTTGACCTCAACTATTATGATTATAGTGCAACCAACTGGAACATTTATATGAATTTTTTAGAAAATAAAATCACGTTAAATTCGGATATATACAATACCAAGGTAGTAATTGATCAGGAAATACAAAAATTTATAAATGTAGTCTTCGAAGCAAGGGATGCGTCTACACCTAAAATAACCCAACAAAATAATTACACATTACCAGAAAGTACTGTGAAATATATTAAACTAAGAAGAAGCTTTAAAAGAAAAAGCCAACGATCTTCAAATATAGCCGAGCAAACTTTTTATAATCAATGTACTAAGTTTCTAAGTAACATGATTGATAAAAGTATTAATTCGGAACGCAATAAGAAATGGTGTCAATTATTATCCAATTTAAAACCAGGTGATAAATCATTTTGGAGAATAAGCAGGAACTTGCGAGGAAAAGGAAAAAATCAAATCTCTCACCTTGAGGTTGGAAATACAAGGATAACATCTGATAAGGACAAAGCTGAAGTCCTGGAGAATACATTTGTCAAAGCAAATAACCTCACTTCGAATTACAGCCACTCAGCGGATATAGTAATAAATACAACAGTAAATAATTTTAAGAAGGAAAATCCCAGTTCTGAGTCAGCAATTTATACATCTCTAGAAGAAGTAATGAATATTGTCTCATTAATAAAACCCTCAAAATCTCCTGGTTTTGACAATGTTCCCAACCTGCTCTTAAAGAAAGTACCACTCAAAGCTCTAAAATTACTGGTTATATTATTTAACAGCTGCATCAAACTCAACTATTTCCCAAACCATTTCAAAAACGCTAAGGTTATAGCTATCAACAAATCTAGTAAGCCAAAAAATAACTCAAATAGCTATAGACCTATTAGTTTATTAAGTAACTTAGGTAAAATATTTGAAAAAATACTATATTCTCGTCTTAGTGAATTTGTAACGACCAATTCTATTGTTGCTAAAGAACAATTTGGATTTAAAAAAGGGCATAGCACTACTCACCAAATAAACAGAATTAAAAATCAAATAATCAGCAATAAAAACAATAAACGTTCAACGGGTCTAATATTGTTGGATATCGAAAAAGCGTTTGACACCGTTTGGCATAATGGCCTAGTATTTAAACTTCTTGATGCAAATGTACCAAAATATTTATGCAAACTTATTTCAGATTTCATTCACGGCAGAAGCTTTAAAGTTACGATTAATAATGAAACATCATCTCCAAAAACCATTACGACAGGGTTACCTCAAGGATCAGTCTTGTCGCCATTGCTTTACTCGATATATACATACATCCGATTTCAAAGTCCCGAAATATATGAAAATTGCTTACTACGCAGATGATACTGCGTTAATTTCTTCAAACAAACTTACAAGTGCACTCCTGAAGAAAATGGAAAAGGGACTTGTAAATTGCAGTAAATATTTTCACAAATGGAAAATCAAAATTAATCCAAACAAGACCCAAGCTATTATTTTTCCGTTCAACAAATCTCCCAAAAGATTGCCAAGACGTCATCTTCATATTGGAAACAATACCATAAATGTAGTTAATCATGTCAAATATCTCGGAGTTGTCTTGGACAAAAAGCTTACTTTTAAACAACATATTATGGCTACGTGCCAAAAAGCTATAAAATCATTTAAAGCATTATGGCCACTTCTAAATAGGTCATTTCTAAACCCCAAAAACAAAAATCTCCTATTCAAAAGTGTTATAAGGCCAATATTAACATACGCGTGTCCTATTTGGACTGACGCTGCCAACTGCCACCTAAAACGCTTACAAATTATATAAAACAAATGTCTTAAAATGATAAATAAAAAGCCCTGGAGGTATCGTACAAATCTTCTTCATGAAGAAACAGGTTATGAAAAAATTATCGATTTCATAACAAGGATTAACAACAATTATTTTGCCAAAATTGAAAATTCCTCTTACCCACTGATAAGAGAATGTATAGAAATAACGTAAAATTAAAAAAGAAATCACCAAATTGAAAATTATATGCTTGTAGAGGTCTATTATTACTAATAAACCTTCTATAAGCATATAAATATTTTCAGATAGTATTTGAATTTATTAAATCATATAAAGGTTTTTTTTCTTCCCATTTTCCTTTAAAAATCAATAAAAAATAAAATAAAAACTATTTAATGTCTTTAGATCCTATATATTATTTGTTGCAATATCTAAATGTAAAGATAAGATCTCATATGTAAATATCAAATTTGTTAAAATATGTAAATAAAGGAAGAATATATAATTGAAAATTGCTCGTATCTAATCACGATGATGCCCGATTTAGCCCATTTTCAATACCAACCTGCTGGGAATTATGGCAAATGATATTATTGTAGCCTTATCCAGTTAGATGGCTTTTTTTGTGAATGAGCGTAATTTCAACAGACAGACGGACATCGCTATATCGACTCGAGCTGTGATAAGGATCAAGAATATATATACTTTATGGGGTCGGAAATTAGTTTTTCGATGCGTTACAAACGGAATGACAAACCTATATATACCCTCAGCCACTGACGTGTGGAGGGTATAAAAATATAGAACATAACATCCAACCTCAGAAATTATGTAAGATTGAGTATTGAGGCTACAAACAGAAACTTACATTTTTAATAGACACAGGTGCGGACATCTCACTGTGCAACAGAAATAGTTAAAACGTTATAATAATAATAATAATAATAATTGGATCTACAATTATTAATATAAATATACACGACATAGTCATTGAACAGAAAATACAAATGGTTGCGGATGATATACCGATAGGTACCGATGGAATCTTGGGTAGAGATTTCTTAACAAGATACAGATGTAACATCGATTACGACAAATACGTATTAACTTTCAACATTAACGGTGAAAAGATAACAATCCCAATTCATGATAGGGCTTTTAATATAAATCAAGTAATAATCCCAGCGAGGAGTGAAATTGTGGTTCCTTTTAAGATAAAACTGAATGAAGATGCTGTGATATTGAATAGAGAACTTATGAAAGGAATTTATATGGCAAATGCAATAATACCTTAAGATGGTAACCAACACGTGAAATTATTAAATGTAACAAACCAAGAATTTGAATTTGAAAGACTTAAATGATGAAAATGGAAATGAACTTACATCAATACTTAGAAGATTTGACAACAAATAATTTTTATAGACAAACGATAAGCCTATTACTGGTTTCGAAAAAGGGACAAACAGATTTAAAGAAATGGAGATTAGTAGTAGATTTTAGAAAACTAAATGACAAAATCGTCAATGATAAATTTCCATTAAAACGTTTGGATGACATTTTGGATAAACTGGGTAGAGCCAAATATTTTTCAACATTGGATACGACAATCTCATTTCATCAAATTGAACTTGATCACAAATCACGACCATATACCGCGTTTTCTACACCTAATGGACATTATCAATATACTAGGCTACCATTTGGTTTAAAGATATCATCGAATAGTTTTCAGAGGATGCTAACTGTGGCTCTGGCCGGATTGGAATCTGAAGCTTTTCTTTACGTTGATGACATTATAGTATTTGGTTGTAGTCTACAACACCACAATTCCAATTGGATTAAAATTTTTGACAGACTGAGAAAATATAATCTGAAGCTAAATCCGAGTAAATGTTGCTTTTTGAAACCAGAAGTAGTGTGTCTTGGACACTTGATAACGCCAAAACGTATTAGACCAGATCCTTCAAAATTCGATACAATTACAAGATACCAAATTGCGAAAAATGCCGATGAAGTGAGAAGGTTTGTGGCATTTTGCAATTATTACAGAAGATTTTTTAAAAATTTTGCTGAAGTAGCAAATTGCTTGAATGCTTTGTTGAAAAAGAATGCAAAATTCGAATGGACAGCGCAATGTCAAACAGAGTTTGAGACATTGAAAGGCAAATTAGTAATTACAGTATCCAGATTTTGAAAAACCATTTGTACTAACAACAGACGCATCTGATTATGCACTTGGAGCTGTATTATCACAAGGATAAATTGGAGAAGATAGACCAATATCTTTCGCAAGCCGTTCACTAAATAAATACGAGAAGAATAAACGTGATGTAGAAAAAGAACTACTTGGTATGTATTGGGGAATACAATTTTTCCGCCCATACCTCTACGGAAGAAGGTTTACAGTTGTTACAGACTATCGCCCACTAATCGCGTTATTTTCTCACAAAAATCCGAATTCAAAATTAACTAGAATTCGCTTGGAATTATCGGACTATGATTTTCAAATAATATATAAAAAAGGTATTAGCAACACAAATGCAGACGTATTGTCGAGAATAGAGTTAAACTCAGATATATTAAAAACAATGATACCTCATAATACGGATCAATCAATAAAAAAGACGCTGGTGATGACAAGAAAAATTAAGAAATATATGATACAAAATTAAGAAAATAAAAATATAATACAAAATGAAGTAAATAAAAATAAAATAGAAGAAAATAAAGCTATAAATGTGGAAACGGATAATCATCTCCTATTGGGCCTGATCAACTCAAGATATGGGAATGTACATCCATTAAAGATATAAAACTCGCGAGAAAATTAAAATTTATATTAGACAAGTCGACTAAAGAATTCAAAATTGAAGATAATCATTTTGTGAACGAAACGCGCGTGAGATGCAGTGATAATCCCATTTACTTAGGTAACATGTTGGAGAAACATTCATCTAAGTTAAGCAGATTGAAATATGATAAATTTGCACTAGAAAAAGGTGACGAAATATTTAAGATAATAACCCACGGGAATATGAAAAAGGAAATTAATGAAAATAATGATAATAATGATGTCAGAATTCTTTTATATAGCAATCCACAGAAAATAATAAACAATGAAGAGAAGAAAAAATTAATTAAAATGTATCACGACACATCATGCGGAGGTCATTTCGGAGTTAGAAAGACATTATTGAAATTAAAACAAAAATATGTAAGTATATATGAAAAAACATGAATAAAATGGTAAAGAGATATGTTTTGACGTGTGATCTTTGTCAGAGAAACAAACAAGTAAGACACACAAAAGAACCATTATGTATAACGTACACACCAAATGATAGTTTTAGCACCATAGTCATCGATACAGTAGGACGACTACGTCCTTCTGGATACTACAGATATATATTGACCATGCAATGTGAACTAACAAAATATATAATAGCAGTCGCAATGGAAACTAAAGAAGTCAAATCGATAGCGAAAGCTTTGACTGAAAATTTAATATTTAAATATGGAATATTCAAGACTTTGAAATGAAAATTGCGATTTGCTAAAAAAGAAAAAAAAATCTCGACACCTTACCATCACGAGACATTAGGTGCTGTCGAACGAAAACATAGGGTATTGAATGAATATTTTTTATCTTTTGTAAATGATGACAATTGGAGTGAATGGATAACTTACTATTCATTCGCATACAACATAACGCCACACATTGATACCGAATATTCACCATTTGATAAAATACCAAATATACCAGGCGAAGAAATTGATAGAAGACATAAAGAATAAAAGATTGGAATCTTTTAAAAAAGTAAATAGTATAAAATTAGCGATAGGAGATTTAGTATTAGATAAAGTAGGAAATAGAAAGAAGAACGAACCACCATACAATGGTCCGTATAAAATTATTAATATCGATATAAACCATTCATAAAAATTTACTTAAGAAATATAATAGTAATACAGAAATATAAAAAAAAAAACAGAAAACAAATATAACAACAAAAATACATGTATTAATTTTAAGTCTATATAAACATATATTTTACTATAATTACGTCACATCATAATGACAATATTTTTCACACCTAAAGTACTATAAAAAAAATACGACAAAAATCCAATTACAAAATAACAACACACTAAAATTTTTCTTAATTTTCAATTTCAATTATATATTCTTCCTTTATTTACATATTTTAACAAATTTGATATTTACATATGAGATCTTATCTTTACATATAGATATTGCAACAAATAATATATAGGATCTAAAGATATTAAATAGTTTTTATTTTATTTTTTAATGATTTTTAAAGGAAAATGGGAGGAATAAACCTTTATGTGATTTAATATATTCAAATACTATCTGAAAATGTTTATATGCTTATAGGAGGTTTATTAGTAATAATAGACCTCTACAAGCATATAATTTTCAATTTGGTGATTTCTTTTTTAATTTTACGTTATTTCTATACATTCTCTTAGCAGTGGGTAAGAGGAATTTTCAATTGTAATTGTTATTAATCCTTGATATGAAATCGATAATTTTTTCATAACCGGTTTCTTCATGAAGAAGATTTGTAGGATACCTCCAGGGCTTTTGAAGAGTAGATTTTTGTTTTGGTGATTTAGAAATGACCTTCTATTTAGTAGTGGCCATAATGCTTTAACTGATTTTATAGCTTTTTGGCACGTAGCCATAATATGTTGTTTAAATGTAAGCTTTTTGTCCAAGACAACTCCGAGATATTTGACATCGTTAAGTACATTTATGGTATTATTTCCAATAAGAAGATGACGTCTTGGCAGTATTTGGGAGATTTGTTGAATGGAAAAATTATTGCTTGGGTCTTGTTTGGATTAATTTTGATTTTCCATTTGTGAAAATATTTACTGCATTTTACAAGTCCCTTTTCCATTTTCTTCAGGAGTGCACTTGTAAGTTTGTTTGAAGAAATTAACGCAGTATCATCTGCGTAGTAAGCATATATTTCTGGACTTTGAAATCAGATGTATATATCGAGTAAAGCAATGGCGACAAGACTGATCCTTGAGGTAACCCTGAGGTAATGGTTTTTGGAGTTGATGTTTCATTATTAATCGCAACTTTAAAGCTTCTGTCGTGAATGAAATTTGAAATAAGTTTACATAGATATTTTGGTATATTCGCATCAAGAAGTTTAAATAAGAGGCCATTATGCCAAACGGTGTCAAACGCTTTTTCAATATCTAACAATATTACACCCGTTGAACGTTTATTGTTTTTATTGTTGATTATTTGATTTTTAATTCTGTTTATTTGGTGAGTAGTGCTATGTCCTTTTTTAAATCCAAATTGTTCTTTAGCAACAATAGAATTGGTCGTTACAAATTCACTAAGACGAGAATGTAGAATTTTTTCAAACATTTTACCAAAGTTACTTAATAGACTGATAGGTCTGTAGCTGTTTGGGTTAGTTTTTGGCTTGCTAGGTTTGTTAATAGCTATAACCTTAGCATTTTTGAAATGGTTTGGGAAATAGTTGAGTTTGATGCAGCTGTTAAATATTATAACCAGTAATTTTAGAGCTTTGAGTGGTAGTTTCTTTAAGAGCAGGTTGGGAACATTGCCAAAACCAGGGGATTTTGAGGGTTTTATTGATGAAACAATATTCATTACTTCTTCAAGAGATGTATAAATTGTAGATTCAGAACTGGGATTTTCCTTCTTAAAATTATTTACTGTTGTTTTTGTTAGTGTATCTGCCGAGTGGTTATAGTTCGAAGTGAGGTTATTTGCTTGGACAAATGTATTTGCCAGGACTTCAGCCTTGTCCTTATTAAATGTTATTTTTGTGTTTCCAACTTTGAAGTGAGCGATTTGATTTTTTCCTTTTCCTCGCAAGTTCCTGCTTATTTTACAAAACGATTTATCACCTGGTTTTAAATTGGATAATAATTGAGACCATTTTTTATTGAGCTCCGAATTAATACTTTTATCAATCACTTAGAAACTTAGTACATTGATTATAAAAAGTTTGCTCGGCTATATTTGAAGATCGTTGGCTTTTTCTTTTAAAGCTTCTTCTTAGTTTTATATATTTCACAGTACTTTCTGGTAATGTGTAATTATTTTGTTGAGTTATTTTAGGTGTAGACACATCCCTTGCTTCGAAAACTACATTTATAAATTTTTGGATTTCCTGATCAATTACTGCCTTGGTATTGTATATATCGGAATATAACGTGATTTTATTGTTTAAAAAATTCATATAAATGTTCCAGTTGGTTGCACTATACATAATCATAATAATTGAGGTCAACCTGCAAGGCCATTGACCTTTTAAGTGTACATATAATGGGGCGATGGTCTGATGGTATTTCGTAATCCATTGTTTTTACGTCTATATTTAAAGCGGAGTTGCTTAAAATAATATCGACTGTGGATGCTTCGCGATTGTGTTGATGGGGGAATAGTGTTGGGCTATTAGGATAGTGAATAAAAAAATTGCTTGATTGCTGTAGGTTGTTGAGTGCGATTCCTGCAGTATTATTTGAACGACAATTCCATGAACAATGTTTGGCATTTAGGTCACCAAAAACTATATATTCTTTGGTGGAAGGTGTTAGGTTCAAGATATCAGATGTTTTCGATTGATGAGGTGTTTGATATAAAGAGATTTTTATGAGCGACAGATTTATGAATTAACAGAGCTACTCCTCCTCCTCTTGCATCTGTTCTGTCACTTCTATATAAATAATAATTTTTAAAATAGGTTCTATGAATTTCTGAAAAAAATGTTTCATTCAAAGACGCTATTTTAATATTTTCTCGTTCAATTAGTATCTCAAATTGTTTTAGAAAAGTTTGAAATGCCATTAGCATTCAAGTGAAGCATTTTGAATTCGTTTAAATTATTAGTATAATCCATGGGCGTATTTTACCATTGACATTACAACTTTGATTTGTTGTACTTTTGAAGTGCACCTATGCAAATCATCCATAGCTGTAGTGAAAATATCAAAAAGCTCATCAATGCTAAATAAATCGTTGTTTGTTTTCAGCTGGTTAGCATATGTAGCGTTGCTGTTATTATTGATGTTATTGTTACAATTTGTGTTGTTGTTACTTAAATTTGGGAAATCAACCTTTGATTGAAATGAAATATTTTGTTGTTGCCTGCTGTTATGACTTTTGGAAGTTACTCTTGTTCTAGTTTCCAAATAGAGAGAACGTAACGGACAGTTGATGTCGTTTGCAGAGTGATCAGTTCTCTCTTTTCCGTTTTTTGCAATTAAAGCATGTAAAAACAGCTGGTCTTTTTTCGTTTGTGTTAAACGGACACACACTTGTATGATGTTGTTCTGCGCATATCATACACGCAGCACTTCGATGGCAATGTTCACCGCCATGGCCATACATTAAGCAGTTCCAGCATTGAGTTGGTTTATTTCTGGATCTAGATTTGTATTTTTTCCAAGAAATTATGATATTGGAAATTGTCCTTACATTTTTTAAGGCAGTTGGGTTAAAATTTTTACGAACAAATTGAACTTTGTAAACAGCATTGTTGTTCGAACTGAATTTGGTGACTATTTCAACCACCGAAGAAGGGGATAGGTTGTAGTTTTTTAACTCTTCGGTGATGTCCTCAGAGTTTATGCGGGGTAAACCGTGTAGAAAGGTTGTGTATAACCTATTATCTTTGTAGCCATATGAATGAAACTCCATTTTACTCTCTTTAAGAATTTGCTTATAGCATTCGTACGATTCTTTAGTTGGAGCAAAAATTTTGGTACCAATTGAAGTACGTTTGAAAATACAATCTTTACCAAGTAGTTTTCGTATTTCTGCAAATGAGGCGTTGGTTTCTACAACTATAGGTGGAGGTTTGTGTTGTTTAATATCATTAATATTTGATGCAGGAGTTACGTCCATATCATTGAGGCCAGCAAGCAGGCTAAATCTGTTGCTGGAAGTTGACGCGATGTTCGGGTTAACAAAAACCGGAGGAAGTTTTGTCATCTTGTTCACAAGCTTTCTTTTTGATGAAGATTTGGCCCCTCGGGCCATCGCAAAATTTTTATTCCTGTTTTAAGCTGGATTGTCTACCACGTGAGTTCAAATGAGATCAAGAATAGGCAATTGCAAAAACAAAAATATACACTTGTTTTTAATTTTAAATAATTGTACTCTAAGCGCTTTAATTATTTACACGACCGTTCGTAAAGAGAATTAGATTCGAACTGTAATAAAATTTTTCTTAAGCAATTGTACAAATAAAGTATTACATTACAATAAACTTTTAAAATTTTTTTTAATAGCTACTATAAGAATGCACTTTACACCACTTGAAAATCATACAAGTGTGCTAAAGAACAATTATATGATTTTCTTAAGGCGAAGGGTGTAACGTGTGCATGGTATAGCGTGTAAGTTAATGTAAATACTAACGCCATGCATACAACAATGCTTTGTGGTATGGTTGAGTCTCTGTTTCCTTTCTTTAGTAACATGAGTAATACTCATATAGTTTTTGGGGTAAACCACCAACACAATTGACTAATGCAATTGAAACTAGTGACCCATTAACATTTGTTTTGATTTTATTTTGAGTAAGGAAATTGCTTCACATGCAGTTTCTATTTACACAACATCCAATTAATTTAGAGTTCAAAGTAAAACTCTATGAATGAAGACTGACATGGAAAGAGACTCCACCCAACCAAAAATGCATTGATAATACAGTATTTTTCGGTTAATTGACCCTACGGTTAATTGGTTTCCACGCTTAATTGAACCACATGATCGGGCAAAAATATTGCATACGAAAACACATGTAAATTTCCTCGGATAATTGAACCCGGTTAATTGATTTTCCCGCTTAATTGGTTCAAAATTCATGTCATCAAAAATAAATTTCCTCTTACTTTTACCCGGTTAATTGCAATATTATTGAAAAATAATCTGGCATTTTTGCACATACATATTTGACATCATTTGTGAAAAACACTGGGTGGCATCTCTACTATGTATGTATGTAATTGAAAACATATGTTTATTGCTAAGGAAAAACCGTGAGAAAGGGTAAGTGTTTAATTTGTATTTGACAATAACATTGGAAATTAATTTTATCTTATTGTTAATTTTTGTAGACTATGAGTGGAAAACGATACGTAACCCTTACACTTAAGGATAAGCTTAAAATTTTATCTGAAGCTAAATGCAAGCAGAAGTCTGAGCTGTGCAAAAAGTATGCGTGCTCTCTTACCACATTGAATAGAATTTTGCGAAATGAGTTCGAAATAAAATCAAAAGCCTCCAAGTGCAAATTGTCAAGCAAGCGTGAACGGCATGGAAACAATATTGACGTTGAACGAGCGCTTCAAATTTGGTTCGAACAAATGCAATCATCTGGTGCAGTGATTTCAACAAACATGTTGATGGAAAAAGCGCAGCAGTTGGCTCAACAAATGAATTGTGAGTTTACCCCATCAACAGGCTGGTTATGGCGCTGGCAACAGCGGCAAGGAATTAAGCTCAGAAAAATACATGGGGAGCAAAAATCTGCGGATTCAAATGCGGCAGAAGATTTTTTAAGTTCAGTTGCACCAAATATATTATCAGAATACGAGGAGGCCGACATTTTCAACGCGGATGAGAGCGCTTTATTTTTCAAAGCATTGCCTCCAAAAAGCCTTTGCAAACAGGGATACTGTAACACTGGATTTAAGTCATCTAAGGAGCGCGTAACATTACTTTTTATATGCAATGCCACGGGTGAATACAAAAAAGTTATTATAATCGGAAAGGCTAAAAACCCACGTTGCCTGAAAAATAAAGTATTGCCCTTAAAATACTATTCGAATCAAAAAGCATGGATGACAGCAGATCTATGGAGCGAAATTATACTTAACTTAGAAGAAGAAATGGCTTCACAGAAACGAAACATTGTTCTGTTTGTAGATAATGCGTCTTGCCACAAGAAGCCCCAAAATTTAAAGCACATAAATCTACAGTTTTTACCAGCAAATACTACAGCAATAACCCAGCCCTAGATCAGGGTATAATTCATGCCTTCAAGTCATATTATAGACAGAATATATTTAGAAAACAGATTGTAGCTATGGAGCTAGGGAAAACAGTTGAAGAGTTTTCAAAGTCAATTAATATTCTACATGCAATGCATATGACAAAGCGCAGTTTTTGGATGGTTAAACCAACGTCTATTAAAAATTGTTTTAAAAAGGTATTAAACTATCGGATTTTGTTATTGTACATTTTAGTAATGCTAGGTATAATTTTACAGGCGAGATTAGTGAAGACGTCCCCCGAAGAAGAAAATGAGAAACTGAAAGTTCCGATGAGTTTGAAATAGCGGACAATTTAAGAGAAGAATTTGAAGAATTTGTAACATGTGACGACAACGAGGAATGTAATGGAGTGCTTACTGATATGGAAATTATTGAAAATATTTTGGATGGGGCTGATGTTGAGGAAGAAGAGCAAGAACATGATAATCCAAAACCTCCATCAGTTCTAGAAGCTTTAAAACACATCCAAGAACTTCAGACATTTTTTTGTACCGAAAACAAGTTCCTATGTGAGTTAGGTAATATGGAGTCTTACATTGTCTCAAATAAATTAAAAAATACGCAAACAAAAATTACATACTTTTTCAAGTAATTCTTTTAAAATGTAAACAACACGTTTATTTTTCTTTTTTAAATAATGATCTCGAAAAGTGTGAATATGTACAACATGAATTTATTTGTTCCTTTTTTTTATTTTTTAAGTACTATGTAATATTTTTATACTTACGTGAATGGAAGAGCTGTATGTATATGCATATGAATTGTTTTTATTCTTTAAGTTTATGTTTTTTTTTTGTAAAACCAATATATGAATTGTTTTTTAGTTTATAAATTTTATTTTTTTGTAAAACTAATGTGCACATAAATAGCACATTTAATAGTACATACCTACAATAATAAATACCTGCGTATACACATATATGTACATTTTTTTCTGTTACTTGCCTTTTTTTCGTTTAAGGTAAAAAAAAATTATTTTGAAAAACTTAAAGTGCACATATGCGATTTCTTTTAATTCATTAGTAGTTCCAATTATGCGTGATTTCTGTAATTGAACAAACTGTTCAATTAAACGGGATTCTTGTAATTGAAGGAATTGTTCAATTAAGCGGGTATCGGTTAATTGGTTCCCCGGTTAATTGAACAAAAAGTTGTGCAAATTTTGATGTGCAATTAACCGAAAAATACTGTATTTAGAGTTATTGAGTGTACTTTAGAAAGTCGCTCATAGAATTTAAGTAATTGAGTGTACTTTAGAAAGTGTCACGCACAATCAATCCTGCCCCATAGTGCAGTTTTGTGCTATCGTTTTGATATGATTGGCGAATAAATGTTTTATGTCATTTTTGTATTTTGTGGTAGAGGGCATTCTGCGTACGAGACTAGAGAAAGAAAGACATGTATTAAATTCGTTTAATATAACTATTTTTATTAAATTAAATAAACGTTTTAAAATTAACATTAAAATAATTTGTTTTGTTTGCTTAAGTTGTCGGTCTGATTTAAAAGCCATTTCTGTCAATTTCAGAAGTGGGATCGTGTCTGTTCCCAAAAATTGTTTTTTTTTATTAAAAGGAAAAGTTAAAATACAAATCCGCAAGAGTTTTTTTTGTTCTGTTGAAGACGATGGTGAATTTCCGCAACATGAATGTGGAGGCTCTTCGTGGAAGGTGCAGAGCTGCCGGTCTGCCAACGTCCGGGAAAAAGGCGGTTCTGGTCGAGCGCTTAGAGGAGCATTTTGGTGAAGAGCAGTTTGAGAGTTTCCGGGACGCGTCGGTGTCGGCAAGTTTGCCCAAACGATTGGATTTGCTGGAAAAGTCGATCCAGAATGTACAACGAATGGGGTTCCGGCCAACGTCAGAATCTTCGCCAACACGAGGTTTGGGGGAGGATGAAATGTGTAATAGCATTACAGGCATGAACCTCTCAGTACATACACCGCCATTTTCCCGACAACAACAACAACATCATCTAAATACAACACAGTTACATCATCCAAATTCAACGCAACAACAACAGCAGATTCAACAAGTGAATACACGAAACGCGCCAACGCACACACAAACACGTATTGGAAATCAACCGCCAACGTACCTACACACAAACACCAATGTTTTGCAACCAACGAGTTCTTACCAGCGACCAACAATGACAACGAGTGTTTTTCATCAGCAGAATGCATTTTCAACGAATAATAATATGTATTCAACGTCAACTGTTGGTGATCGTCAACGATTTGATTCTGATGGTATTTATGGCAATAGCAATAGGGTGGCACGAAACGAAAGTTTTAATAATGAAAATTTTACGAGAAGTGAAAGGATGTGTGGTTATGGTAATGCGTTAACATGTGGTAGTCAACGAGCACAACAACATGAATGTTTTGGGCAACAGCCTGAAAATAGTGATTCTGGTAACGTTTCAGCGTTCCAAAGTATTTTTGATGGAGGTCATCCACAAAATTATGCTTCCTCTTCTGGTGGGCAGCAACGGGGATGTGTTGATGATGGAACCACCAGGGTTTGAGGACTATAATGATTTTGGTCAACGTCAACGACAATGGGTTTTAAATCACAGTAATGGCAACAATTATTGCAGCATTCGAGACATGGTTGAAATGTTGCCGGATTTTTATCCAACTGGTGTAAAATCTCTAAATGCTAAACGGTTTATTCAGCGGGTGGAGGTCTTGCGCAATGCTTATGGTTGGTGGGATGCAGACTTGATTTTTGCGGTGCAGCAGAAGATGAAAGGTTCCGCAAAATATTGGGTCGATTCCCAGGAGGTCGTTTTTCGTGTTTGGAATAGGCAAAAAAAATTACAAAGTGTCTATTTCAAAATTGCGATTTTAATACAACAAACAAATTTCAATAAAAAGGTTTTTTTTTATGATATGTTTTATTTAAGTATATTTTTTTCGGAAGTAATGCACCAAATAACGTTTTCAAATCAAATGAAGTAAATTTCTGAATACAATTTAAAAAAATATGACCAAATTGCTCTTTTAAAAAAAAATTTGGATACAACAAAAAAAATGGAAATCGAATAAATTAAATGACACATGATTCCCAAGAAATTTTTTTTAGTTTTTCAAGTGTGCCTATGCGATAATAAATTCTTTTGTTCTCATATCATGAAATGAAGCGTAACGAAACGTTTGCAAATTTGTCTATACAAATTTCAAATGAAACTCAACCCTTTATCTGCGGTTATATATTATGTAACCGCTATACCCAACAATCGCAGACATTGTCTTGGTTACATTGTTAGGCCAAAAAACTGAATACTTATCTAAAGAAAAAGTTCATCAATTCCAGCACACTTCGTAAAATATCCGACCGAAGGTCCTCCTATTTTTGTGATATATTCAGAAACATACTGTATGGAACAATTTTCGGAATCACGATACTCGATTATTTTGTGCAGCATATAACCATTTCTTGTTTTAACGTAATACTAATGCCTAATGTTTCGAGTATTAACAAAAATTTTCAAAATGTCTGTAGATAAAGTTCTAAAAGCAAATTTTATTATAGTCAACTAGCTGTTTTTACCCGGTCTTGCCCGGGATCCAAAGGCCCTTGATTTGAAAAATGGTTTAACATGCTTACCATTACAATTAACTATGTTTATGCATGGATTATTTTGAGTGTATGATGTTTAGAAGTTACAAATTTTAGTTATTCTAGAGCTTTGGGATATACAACATTTCAGGTTTGTCCTTCTGGTGTATATACCAAGGACCATATATAATGAGGATGCACAAACTGAATATTTGGTGCATGAAAACTGATAATGCAAGAGAGGACAACAAGCTTTATACATGCACCTGAAAATTGAAATGGAGGAGCGTGTTGGTGGAACAAAATCTTGTTCCATAAATACGGTCATTTTTTTTTTTGCTCCCAAAGTTACGATCAAAATTTTACGATATTTGTTATGTTATGCACACACAACACAAAAATTGAAACTCATTCATACTCATAATTGCCTTCACTTACTGCTTGCTTGTAGAAAAAGCTGATTAATAAATAAATGAAAAATTAAAATTTGATTTATGAAAAGTTAATATATAATTGTATGTAAAAGAAATAATTAGCATAAAAATGTATGTTATTGTCTTAAAAAATAAAATATTTGTAAAAAAGCAGCAAGAAAAAATCCCTTTTTGAATTTATTTGGTGGCCCGCAGAGGGGCCTTTTGAATTTGATTTGATAATTTTAATACAGTATTTAACATTAAAAAATTACTTCACTGTCGTTAAAAAATAAAAAAATAAAATATGTAAAGATTAATAAATAATAATAAAAATCAAGTAAGAGTGTTAAATTCGGCTGTGCCGAATCTTTGATACCCTCCACCTTGGTTTGAGTCTTGATAATAAATGTAAATGAAAAAGTAAACAATTTGTTAAACTTAATACCAAATTATTTCAGCAAATTCTTTTGGTTGGTTTTCTTCTTTTCTATTATTTCGGAGTTATTTCGGTGTTTGCTTTTTGGTCATCGTGGTTGCTGATCGGCATGCATTTTGGTTATACACCTATATGCATGCGTTTCCGGTTATATGACATAACTTCTCGTTTAATTTAGTTTTTGCTAATTAAATAGCTCGCCCTAACCTCCATTGCAAAGGTAATGGTTGTGTAGAGTGGCTATATACATTAAATCGTTCTAATTGGAGATGGCTGTATAGTTTCTTTTAACTGGCCAAATATTTCTTCATTGTGGCCATATAGGTCGGATGGAGTAACAAAATAATAACCAAAAAAAAAAAGCTCTCTCAACTTTTTTTTAAAATATTGGCACATTTTGAAAACATAGAGAATAAATTTATAATAATAAATAATCAAATTAGGGATGAAAAACGCAAAAAACGAAAAGTCCCAAACATTTTAAATAAAATAATTTAATTTTTTGTTTGTTAGATTTATCGTCATTTTTCAGACATATTGCAATTACTACTGTAATTAATATGCAATTTTTTTTTTTTTATTATTAATTTTGTTTAAATGGTGCGTGGTAAAGAAGAAGAAAGCATATATTTCAAAAATTCATAACTGCACTGTATTCTTAATCGGACCGGTTTCTGGCATTTCAGCCTTCATCAGCGATTTATTGAACATTGTGATAATTGTTATGTTTTAATTGAATAGATTGTTTCTATATGAAAATTTTTTTCTACTTAGGGCGGCCGTGAGGTTTTGAACCATGAACCTTCACATACACTCGTACTTGCACTTTTTGGTCAGCGCTTTAACACACTCACCTAAAGTCAGGCCTACGAGCAGTGTGGTTAGTTTTCAGTTTTCGTACCATACAGCTTTACTTTGTATTAATTTCAGAAGATACAACTCTGTCCAAACAAACAATCGTTATTTTTGAATTTTGAATATTTTTTTTTGCATTTATACTTCTAATTTCCACTATTCTCAGTTTTTCGTAAGAGTTGTCATATGTGATGTACGGTTTTTGTACATACCTACATATGCACCTTACATATATTTGAGATGACGCTTTGAAGCGAAGAAATTTTTTGTTTGTTAGATTTATCGTCATTTTTCAGACATATTGCAATTACTACTGTAATTAGTATGCAATTTTTTTTTTTTTTTATTAATTTTGTTTAAATGGTGCGTGGTAAAGAAGAAGAAAGCATATATTTCAAAAATTCATAACTGCACTGTATTCTTAATCGGACCGGTTTCTGGCATTTCAGCCTTCATCAGCGATTTATTGAACATTGTGATAATTGTTATGTTTTAATTGAATAGATTGTTTCTATATGAAAATTTTTTTCTACTTAGGGCGGCCGTGAGGTTTTGAACCATGAACTTTCACATACACTCGTACTTGCACTTTTTGGTCAGCGCTTTAACACACTCACCTAAAGTCAGGCCTACGAGCAGTGTGGTTAGTTTTCAGTTTTCGTACCATACAGCTTTACTTTGTATTAATTTCAGAAGATACAACTCCGTCCAAACAAACAATCGTTATTTTTGAATTTTGAATATTTTTTTTTGCATTTATACTTCTAATTTCCACTATTCTCAGTTTTTCGTAAGAGTTGTCATATGTGATGTACGGTTTTTGTACATACCTACATATGCACCTTACATATATTTGAGATGACGCTTTGAAGCCAAGAAATTTTTTGTTTGTTAGATTTATCGTCATTTTTCAGACATATTGCAATTACTACTGTAATTAATATGCAATTTTTTTTTTTTTTTTATTAATTTTGTTTAAATGGTGCGTGGTAAAGAAGAAGAAAGCATATATTTCAAAAATTCATAACTGCACTGTATTCTTAATCGGACCGGTTTCTGGCATTTCAGCCTTCATCAGCGATTTATTGAACATTGTGATAATTGTTATGTTTTAATTGAATAGATTGTTTCTATATGAAAATTTTTTTCTACTTAGGGCGGCCGTGAGGTTTTGAACCATGAACCTTCACATACACTCGTACTTGCACTTTTTGGTCAGCGCTTTAACACACTCACCTAAAGTCAGGCCTACGAGCAGTGTGGTTAGTTTTCAGTTTTCGTACCATACAGCTTTACTTTGTATTAATTTCAGAAGATACAACTCTGTCCAAACAAACAATCGTTATTTTTGAATTTTGAATATTTTTTTTTTGCATTTATACTTCTAATTTCCACTATTCTCAGTTTTTCGTAAGAGTTGTCATATGTGATGTACGGTTTTTGTACATATCTACATATGCTCCTTACATATATTTGAGAAGCGAAGAAATTTTTTGTTTGTTAGATTTATCGTCATTTTTCAGACATATTGCAATTACTACTGTAATTAATATGCAATTTTTTTAATTTAATGTTATCTTTATTTTCTGAAAAACTTCAAATTTTCATCCAAAAAAAATTGTGAAAATTTATATATAAAAAATAACATTCTCATAAAATTACGTTTACTTATGTAACAATTTTTATGTTAGCAATTCTTAAATATCATTTGAGGTTTTCTTAAATTCATTGAATTTAAATTAATATCGACAAATCTGTTTTTCTATTTATTTAAATTGTAAAGGAGTGGCATCTCTGTCAAAATAAGCGAAAAACACAAAGAATAGAAAAAAACAAATTATGTCGTGTTTGACAGGATGATTTTATGTTTATGTTTAATATCTTTATTTTTTTTACTAATATTTCTGTTTATTTATTTGAAAATGAAATAATGAATTGAATATGCTATTTAATTTTTTTATTTATATAAAAAAGTTTTTTAATTAAAGCAAAATATTTTCACTATTTCATGATTTTTATTTATGTATGACGACATTTCAACCTAAAAATTTAAGTTTTTATCGATAAACAACACAAAAATGGTTGTCGTTTAGATAACAACAACAGCTGACTTTAACAATAGCGAATATCGTTTCAAAATTTTACTGATAATTTTGCAATTTTCTTTTTTTTACAATTCGACTATCGTTAAAAGAAGTTACTGAATCGCGGTACTGAAAAGTTATTAATATCTCCTGAATGGCAATATTTTTTTCAAATGTAAACATTTTTAAATGTAAAGATATTTCTAAATTTAAAATTATTATTTCCGACGTTTTGATATGATTTTCTGAAACTCAATTAATATTTTCTAATTTATAATTGGAAATTTTATTTTCAGTTTTTATTATAATTGATATTTTCTTAAATTTGAATGGAAATTTTAAAAAGTGAAATTTTGTATTTATGTGAATAATAATGCTTTATTAATTATAAACAATTTTTAAAAATTAGATGTAATCGCAATCAGATATTTTATAGGTAAAGCAGAATAATAATTCTATATAACTATGTAGAACTGTTTTGTAAGCAAAAAACTCATTGACGAACTCGGTAACTCTATTTTGTAAAGACAACAAAAAGTTAACCCCCCAATCTTACATCACACTGAAATTGTAAAATCGTTGTGTACGTATTATCAACGAAAAATTGTTCGAATTAGTCGAATCCATCGCCATTAAATTTTATGCTCAAACATCTGACTGCAATCTCATTTTTAAAATGTTGTCGAAGCGTAAACTTGAAAAAATTTGTATACTTCTCTCTCTTATTTTATTTTAAGTAGAGTTACCAAGTTTATTATACAGGCACATGTTTGAGGGAAAATGTTTACATTTATTATTATTAGTATTATTTTAATAATAGTTAATAATATTTATGCTCTATAATTAACAAACTTGCGTTTTTGTATGCGCATTTCAAAAAATAAATCATTATAATAGATTTAACAAGTTAAAACTTTAATTACAATTTTACAGAATCCAGTAAATTTGCATTAAATTTATAACAGGGTAACATTAATCATCGTTAGTGTCTGCCACTATTCGCACGAAAAATTTGGTGTCATTAGTGTGACCACTGCGGAAAATGTGTGTGTATTAGTAAAAAAAATGTGAGTGTATTGAGTTTTTCGAACTTGCAGTGTGATGTGAGATTGGTGGGTAATATGCCAAACTTATGTTCATATTTGTAAAAGAATAATGAAAAAACGTATGAAATAAAAGACCAACCCGTGTATACTCTTAACATTGTTCTGTATGATATCTAGATGAAAATATTAACATTCATGTTAAAATAGAAATAACTATTGCAAAGCTAATTAGAACAAACAAAAATTATGGCGGCATCTACTGTGGCATAGTCACGCTGAGCAAAATGAAGTGACACTCTGTTAATACAAAAGAAATGTATTTTCCCCACAACAAAATACTGCAGAATTTTATGTAAATAAAATAACCGATTTATTTCTAACATGCAGTTACTATGAATATACATACATACATATATATAATATATGTACATTATTTGTATTATTTAATATGTGTATGTATGTATATTTAAATATTACACACAAAAAATACAACATCAAACGTTATTTTTGTGTTTTTCTATTTAAATAAATTAATACATAAATTTTTTTGCTAAATTTACATTTGGGCAATTCACAACAGGTGTTGTATATTGTATGTTGTATTGAAATACACAATACAATCATTTGTTGTGAACACTCAGTTGTATTTTCATATTGTAAAACGCTTTCTTTAGTAATTTTCGATCCAACGGGGAAAGATCGCTTCGTCGCTTCTGCTATTTTGTATAAGAGAAAACACTTGTCAGTGTTTGCTTTTTGGTCGTGAGATATACCCTGGAGTTTTAGTTACGTACCTCTTGCATTTTAATTTATAATGAAAAAAAAAAAATGTTACATAAATGTTTTGGTTGGTACTGAAAGAGAAAATACATACTAAAAATATAAACATTAATTTTTATATAAATAAACTTATCGATGTATTTGCGTTATTTGCATTATTTGCCATATTTTATTTTATAATTATTTATGCTGATAATATTCTATGTATTTGTTTTTTTCTTTTTCATAAAAACTGGCATTCACTTGGAACAGATATGTTATGATACAATATACAACATTTACTAAACATAGCAAATGAAGTTGGATCGTGTATCAGATTTTTCAGTGAAAATTACCAACAACACTTTTACACTATTGTAAAGTGATACACGATACAAGAGATACAACGATACATTACCCATTGTGAATTGCCCAATTGTTTTTTTTATTAACAACTAGGTATTTTAGCATTATTTGCTTTAGATGTTGGTGAATTTTTACTCCCTTTATATTAACTCGTAGTGTCTGCTTGTCGAAAAAATTTTGGATCGATTTTAACCACTTTCCCGTGACCCAATCGATCTGAAATTTTGCAGGCAGGCTTGTGGCAATGACAGAAATGATCTAACATATTTTTTTAGTGATGCCAAAACAATGGAAACTTTTAAATTTTTCTACCAGAGTTGATAAAAAAATGTAAAAAGGGTTTGTTTTTGTTATATTGTTACCATAACGACCACAAAAACAACAAGTCCAGCTATGAAAACAATGCAACATTTGGAATAACAACAAGAACAATATAGAAATATCATGTTTTTCATTTTTTTTTTTACTTTTTCAGAGATTTCCCTGGACCTGTTCCACCGATTTTAATGATTTTTGAAGTAGAAATCTTTCCATGAATTTGGTGAATCATTCTCACTAAAAATGATCACTGTAGCTGCACTATTGAGGGCGTGATCGTGACAAGAACAACATAGAAAATTATTTTTTTTTCAAGACTTTTTTAGTTCTTCATTCAAATCTCGGGCCCTAATCGACCGATTTGGACGATTTTAAATAGCAAACTTCTCAGGATGTTAGTGAATCATTTTTATGTCAACGAGTACCCTAGCTGCCGGATTGATGCCGTCATCGTGATTTCCACAGACGGACAGACGGACATCGCTATATCAACTCCGGTTGTTATAAGGATCACAAATATATAAATTTTATGGGGTCCAAAATTTTTTTTCTAATTATTACAAACGGAATGACAAACTTATATATACCCTCTGCACACTGTAGTGGAGGGTATAACAACTCTACAACAGCAACAATGACAGTCATATGTTTTTCAAATAGGAAAAAACTGTTTATGTGTTAGTTTCGGTCATTCCCCAGTATGCATTGAAATATTTCTCCAATGTTGGAGAAAAGTTAAGTTCTTAAATTGATGTCAAATGTAATTCTCAACTTGGGTTGAACAATTTTTCTCCTTGTTTGCTTTCAACTTGACATCAAGTTGAGACTTCCAATCTTTGAGAAACATTTTTACTCTCAATTGGATATCCAACACTTTTCTCCACTTGAGACCAAACATTTTTTCAACTTGAATACGATTTGTGTTAAGTCTGAGATATTATTTAAATATGTCATAAATAATAAATTAAATTAAAAAATGCCAAAAAAGTACAAATAAATCATTGATATATTTTTAATTATTTTTGCTTTTTGTCGAATTTTTCAAAAAATGTACAACTAATTAATTCATTTATTTTTAATTCTAGATTTTAAAAAATGTACATAATATGTACATTTAATGTTAAATATGTACATAGTAATGTTAAATATATAATGAAATTAAATTGAAACATTAAAAAAAGTACATTGTTTTCATTTCTAAAATTTGTATAATATTTTTTAATATGGCAATTCCGTACCTTCCATTTGATACCGATTGGAAATATTTCTTTGCTATCAAGTTGAGAATCACAAATTTCTCAATTTGATAACTATGAAAATCGCCATATAAAAAATGTGCCTTTTAAGTTGAGAAGACTATATTCGAACTATTGAGGGCATTTGAGAATTGACGTTGGAGATTTGAGAAATGTATTTGATCTCAAATGCACCTCAAGTTGATAGCAAACAAAAATGTTTATTGGGACATTTATTGTAGGGTCGTTTGCACACACACAAAAAATAGAAAATAAATTGTCAATAAGCAAAGCAAGTGGCTTCGAAATTCGATGATGCCAGTTAATCATTTTTTGTTCACGCGGAATTTATAATTGGAGAAATTTTTTTCTCGAGAAATGAATTTTCCGTGAGAAAGAAATTCCTTGAGAATATTCATAATTGGGATGAATAACTTTTAATTGGAACTTTTTAGTCAGAATAAATCATAATTCTAGTTAGATATTGGTTAATATTTAATTAGAAAAAAATATTGAGGCAGTCACGGAAAAATTAAATGCAAGTCTGTTTTTTTAATATAACAAAAATGGATTTTCCCTTTAACAAAATATGGCAGAATTTTTTATAAATGAAATGCAAAATGGAAAATCAATTTTGTGCTAATTCTTAACAAAATTAATAAAATATATATATGTATGTATTATATTTATTAATATTTGTAATTTTATTTGACACAATTTCACACACAGTTTTACAGATCAACTGTTTTAATTAGAAAAAATATTGTGGTGGCATCTACGCAATTATTGAGGCAGTCACGGAAAAATTAAATGCAAGTCTGTTTTTTTTAATATAACAAAAATGGATTTTCCCTTTAACAAAATATGGCAGAATTCTTTATAAATGAAATGCAAAATGGAAAATCAATTTTGTGCTAATTCTTAACAAAATTAATAAAATATATATATGTATTATATTTATTAATATTTGTAATTTTATTTGACACAATTTCACACACAGTTTTACAGATCAACTGTTTTAATTAGAAAAAATATTGTGGTGGCATCTACGCAATTATTGAGGCAGTCACGGAAAAATTAAATTCAAGTCTGTTTTTTTTTAATATAACAAAAATGGATTTTCCCTTTAACAAAATATGGCAGAATTCTTTATAAATGAAATGCAAAATGGAAAATCAATGTTGTGCTAATTCTTAACAAAATTAATAAAATATATATATATGTATTATTATATTTATTAATATTTGTAATTTTATTTGACACAATTTCACACACAGTTTTACAGATAAACTGTTTTCAACTGATTTAGAAGTTTTCTGTTTTTGAAACAGTAGTGCCAATTTGTAACATTTTGTGATGTAATGAAAATCGCAGAATAATAAGTTAATACACAATAAAAAATATTAAATTTTTAAGTTTTATATACATATTGCAATAAAAAAAACTTTGGTAAATCTACATTGAAGATAGTCAGAAATGAATGAGAAAAAATATATAGACATTTTAGAAAAGCACATTTAATGTTAAACTTTTTTTTTTTTTGAAAATGCTATAAAAAACAAGAGTGTTAAATTCGGCTGTGCCGAATCTTTGATACCCTCCACCTCGGTTTGAGTATTGATAATAAATGTAAACAAAATATTGGAAAAATATGCATGGTTTCCGGTTATATGACATAACTTCTCGTTTAATTTAGTTTTTGCTAATTAAATAGCTCGCCCTAACCTCCATTGCAAAGGTAATGGTTGTGTAGGGTGGCTATATGCATTAAATCGTGCTAATTGGAGATGGCTGTATAGTTTCTTTTAACTGGCGAAATATTTTTTCATTGCGGCCATATAGGTCGGATCGAGTAACAAAATAATAACCAAAAAAAAATCTCTCTCAACTTTTTTATTAAAATATTGCCATATTTGGAAAACATTGAGAATAAATTTATAATAATAAATAATCAAATTAGGGATGCCAAACGCAAAAAACCAAATGTCCCAAACATTTTAAATAAAATAATTTGTTATCTTTATTTTCTGAAAAACTTCAAATATTCATCCAAAAAAAAATTGTGAAAATTTATATATAAAAAATAACATTCTCATCAAATTGCGTTTATTTATGTTACAATTTTTACGTTCGCAATTCTTAAATATCATTTGACGTTTTATAAAATTCATTGAATTTAAATTAATGTTTTCCGACAATCGCAAAATATATCGACAGCTATTGTTGTTTGCGCTAAGGATTAAATGACTCACTAAGTACATACATCTTAACGACAGTCGACAAATCTATTGTTTTATTTATTTAAATTGTAAACGAGTGGCATCTTTGTCAAAATAAGCGAAAAACACAAAGAATAGAAAAAAACAAAATACTTCGTGTTTGACAGGATGATTTTATGTGTATGTTTAATATCTCTATTTTTTTTACTAATAGTTCTGTTTATTTATTTGAAAATGAAATAATGAATTGAATATGCTATTTAATTTTTTTATTTATATAAAAAAGTTTTTTAATAGAAGCAAAATATTTTCACTATTTTATTATTTTTATTTACGTATGTATGACGACATTTCAACCTAAAAATTTAAGTTTTTATCGATTGAATAAACAATACAAAAATGGTAGTCGTTTAGATAAACAACAACAGCTGACTTTAACAATAGCGAATATCGTTTAAAAATTTTACTGATAATTTTGCTTTTCTTTTTTTAACGATTCGACTATCGTTAAAAGAAGTTACTGAAAAGCTATTAATTTCTCCTGAATGCCAATATTTCTTTTTATTTTTAATGTAAACATTAAATGTAAACATATTTGGTGTTTTTTTTTTTTTGGAATTTGATGCAATTGATGTCTTCTAAATTTAAAATCATTATTTCCGACGTTTTGATATGATTTTCTGAAATTCAATTAATATTTTATAATTTATAATGGGAAATTTTAATTTCAGTTTTAAGAATTGATATTTTCTTAAATTTGAATGGAAAATTTAAAAAGTGCAATTTTGCATTTTTGTGAATAATAATGCTTTAGTAATTATAAACAATTTTTAAAATTTAGATGTAATCGCAATCAGATATTTTTTAGGTAAAGCAGAATAATAGTTCTATATAACTATGTAGAACTGTTTTGCAAGCAAAAAACTCATTATGAACTCGGTAACTCTATTTTGTAAAGACAACAGAAAGTTAATATGCCAAACTTATGTTCATATTTGTAAAAGAATAATGAAAAAACGTATGTTGTTTCGAATTTAACTGTGGCTCTAAGTGAAAAGTTTTAGACCGATCGTATATTACATCTTGAGGATCCTCACCTAATATTTTCAAATATTTTAAATTCTTTTTAACTCATTTAACCTCATTACGAAAATAGTAAAACAGTAAATATGGAAAATCCACTCACCTCAAAAAATTGTTTTCTATGAAATAAATTAAAGACATTTCATATTATACAATTTTCTTTCAAAAATGTATCAATTATTGCAAATTTGAAATTTGACATATAGTATTTGTACATATATTTGTATAGATTTCGCAGTATGAAAATAAAAATAAAATTCCTAGTAGTGAAATTGTTGATCCAATTGTTGAAATTACATTTCATGTGGTGTAAGCATCAGGATAGTCTGAATATCGTCGAGGTATTCCTGCTCGCAAAAAAATGCAACATCATGAATGAAACACATAGACGACTGCTGGCAGCAGCATTTGTAGTCGTATAGTCAGCTACTTGATTTTTCTGAATACGACAGCAACATATAATACAAATGCATTTTTATTTAAATATACAATTACTTTTACTTATTTAAAATGCATTAGTACAACGTAAAAATAAATAAATTAGTTTAACGCCTTTTGATTATTAATGGAATTATAGCCTTTCATTTTGCGATTTTTTTTTAAACAAAATAAAATATTTCATAGTACTAACTTCTTTTACATATTTTGTTATATTGTCAACACTATTTTTGTTTTGTAGCCAACAAAACACACTTGCAGTTTTTTTTTCTATTTGAAGAACATATGACTGCCATTGTTGATGTTGTAGAGTTGTTTTTTTTTTTGATTTTGTTTCGTTAACTCTTTTGTATTAAAGCACCTCCAATATATGTATCCATTTTAGTTTGCAAATTCAGTATATTTATAATTTATTACTTACAGCAAAAAATAATAGAAACAATTTTATCAGTTATGCTTACGAAACTATATAAATAGACTTGAAGTTGGCTGCAAAAGCAGTAGCCTGTGTAAAGAACAAGTTAGCGACATGTAACTGTTACATAACGTGTCAGCCTTTTTTTCACATGAAAAGTATTGGGACGTTCCGGTTACGTTCGGTAACTGTTTTAAATGATTTTCATGTAAAAAAAAAACAACTGACTCGTTACGGTTACGGTTAGAAAACATTGACCTTTTATATGTATTACAATGCTATGAATGCATTTATCTTTATTTTATTTTATTTATATATTCTTTTTTTTTGTATTGTATATTATTTTTTTTATTATTATTACTATTTCATTTAATTATTTTTTTCTTTAAATAAATTAATACATAAAAATTTGTTTTTTAAATTATTGGTGAACTTTTACTCCCTTTATTTACTGCCTTTATATTAACTGGTAGTGTCTGCTTGTCGACAAAATTTTGGATCGATTTTTAGCCCCTTTCCCGTGAGCCAATCGATCTGAAATTTTGCATGCAGGCTCGTGGCAATGACAGAAATGATCTAACAAATTTTTTAGTGATGCCAAAACAATGGAAACTTTTAAAATTTTCTACCAGAGTTCACAAAAAAATGTACAAAGGGTTTGTTTTTATTATATTATTACCACAACGACCACAAAAACAACAAGTCCAGCTATGACAACAATGCAACATTTAGAATAACAACAGGAACAATATGGAAACATCATGTTTTTCATTTTTTTTTTTTAATTTTTCATAGATTTACCTGGACCTGTTCCACCGATTTTAATGATTTTTGAAGTAGAAATCTTCCCATGAATTTGGTGAATCATTCTCACTAAAAATTATCACCCTAGCTATCCTATTGAGGGCGTGATCGTGACAAGAACAACATAGAAAATTATATTTTTTCAAGACTTTTTTTAGTTCTTCATTCAAATCTCGGGCCCTAATCGACCGATTTGGACGATTTTAAATAGCAAACTTTTCAGGATGTTAATGAATCATTTTTTATGCCAACGAGCACCCTAGCTGCCCGATTGATGCCGTCATCGTGATTTCCACAGACGGACAGACGGACAGACGGACATCGCTATATCAACTCCGGTTGTTATATATTTTATGGGGTCCAAATTTTTTTTTCTAATTATTACAAACGGAATGACAAATTATATATACCCTCTGCACACTGGAGTGGAGGGTATAACAACTCTACAACAGCAACAATGACAGTCATATGTTTTTCAAATAGGAAAAAACTGTTTATGTGTTAGTTTCGGTCATTCCCCAGTATGCATTGAAATATTATTTCTCCAATGTTGGAGAAAAGTTAAGTTCTTAAATTGATGTCAAATGTAATTCTCAACTTGGGTTGAACAATTTTTCTCCTTGTTTGCTTTCAACTTGACATCAAGTTGAGACTTCCAATCTTTGAGAAACATTTTTACTCTCAATTGGATATCCAACACTTTTCTCCACTTGAGACCAAACATTTTTTCAACTTGAATACGATTTGTGTTAAGTCTGAGATATTATTTAAATATGTCATAAATAATAAATTAAATTAAAAAATGCCAAAAAAGTACAAATAAATCATTGATATATTTTTAATTATTTTTGCTTTTTGTCGAATTTTTCAAAAAATGTACAACTAATTAATTCATTTATTTTTAATTCTAGATTTTAAAAAATGTACATAATATGTACATTTAATGTTAAATATGTACATAGTAATGTTAAATATATAATGAAATTAAATTGAAACATTAAAAAAAAGTACATTGTTTTCATTTCTAAAATTTGTATAATATTTTTTAATATGGCAATTCCGTACCTTCCATTTGATACCGATTGGAAATATTTCTTTGCTATCAAGTTGAGAATCACAAATTTCTCAATTTGATAACTATGAAAATCGCCATATAAAAAATGTGCCTTTTAAGTTGAGAAGACTATATTCGAACTATTGAGGGCATTTGAGAATTGACGTTGGAGATTTGAGAAATGTATTTGATCTCAAATGCACCTCAAGTTGATAGCAAACAAAAATGTTTATTGGGACATTTATTGTAGGGTCGTTTGCACACACACAAAAAATAGAAAATAAATTGTCAATAAGCAAAGCAAGTGGCTTCGAAATTCGATGATGCCAGTTAATCATTTTTTGTTCACGCGGAATTTATAATTGGAGGAATTTTTTTCTCGAGAAATGTATCTTCCGTGAGAAAGAAATTCCTTGAGAATATTCATAATTGGGATGAATAACTTTTAATTGGAACTTTTTAGTCAGAATAAATCACAATTCTAGTTAGATATTGGTTAATATTTAATTAGAAAAAATATTGTGGTGGCATCTACGCAATTATTGAGGCAATCACGGAAAAATTAAATGCAAGTCTGTTTTTTTTAATATAACAAAAATGGATTTTCCCTCTAACAAAATATGGCAGAATTCTTTATAAATGAAATGCAAAATGGAAAATCAATTTTGTGCTAATTCTTAACAAAATTAATAAAATATCTATATGTATTATATTTATTAATATTTGTAATTTTATTTGACATAATTTCACACACAGTTTTACAGATCAACTGTTTTAATTAGAAAAAATATTGTGGTGGCATCTACGCAATTATTGAGGCAGTCACGGAAAAATTAAATGCAAGACTGTTTTTTTTAATATAACAAAAATGGATTTTCCCTTTAACAAAATATGGCAGAATTCTTTATAAATGAAATGCAAAATGGAAAATCAATTTTGTGCTAATTCTTAACAAAATTAATAAAATATATATATATGTATTATTATATTTATTAATATTTGTAATTTTATTTGACACAATTTCACACACAGTTTTACAGATCAACTGTTTTCAACTGATATAGAAGTTTTCTGTTTTTGAAACAGTAGTGCCAATTTGTAACATTTTGTGATGTAATGAAAATCGCAGAATAATAAGTTAATACACAATAAAAAATATTAAATTTTTAAGTTTTATATACATATTGCAATAAAAAAAACTTTGGTAAATTTACATTGAAGATAGTCAGAAATGAATGAGAAAAAATATATAGACATTTTAGAAAAGCACATTTAATGTTAAACTTTATGCACAAAATATATGGGTTTTTGTTGTTTCGAATTTAACTGTGGCTCTAAGTGAAAAGTTTTAGACCGATCGTATATTACATCTTGAGGATCCTCACCTAATATTTTCAAATATTTTAAATTCTTTTTAACTCATTTAACCTCATTACGAAAATAGTAAAACAGTAAATATGGAAAATCCACGCACCTCAAAAAATTGTTTTCTATGAAATAAATTAAAGACATTTCATATTATACAATTTTCTTTCAAAAATGTATCAATTATTGCAAATTTGAAATTTGACATATAGTATTTGTACATATATTTGTATAGATTTCGCAGTATGAAAAGAACTATTATTTCTTTATTTAGAATATATGTAAGTATTGCTCGCAAAAAATGCAACATCATGAATGAAACACATAGACGACTGCTGGCAGCAGCATTTGTAGTCGTATAGTCAGCTACTTGATTTTTCTGAATACGACAGCAACATATAATACAAATGCATTTTTATTTAAATATACAATTACTTTTACTTATTTAAAATGCATTAGTACAACGTAAAAATAAATAAATTAGTTTAACGCCTTTTGATTATTAATGGAATTATAGCCTTTCATTTTGCGATTTTTTTTTTAACAAAATAAAATATTTCATAGCACTAACTTCTTTTACATATTTTGTTATATTGTCAACACTATTTATGTTTTGTAGCCAACAAAACACACTTGCAGTTTTTTTTTCTATTTGAAGAACATATGACTGCCATTGTTGATGTTGTAGAGTTGTTTTTTTTTTTTTTTGATTTTGTTTCGTTAACTCTTTTGTATTAAAGCACCTCCAATATATGTATCCATTTTAGTTTGCAAATTCAGTATATTTATAATTTATTACTTACAGCAAAAAATAATAGAAACAATTTTATCAGTTATGCTTACGAAACTATATAAATAGACTTGAAGTTGGTTGCAAAAGCAGTAGCCTGTGTAAAGAACAAGTTAGCGACATGTAACTGTTACGTAACGTGTCAGCCTTTTTTTCACATGAAAAGTATTGGGACGTTCCGGTTACGTTCGGTAACTGTTTTAAATGATTTTCATGTAAAAAAAAAACAACTGACTCGTTACGGTTACGGTTAGGAAACATTGACCTTTTATATGTATTATAATGCTATGAATGCATTTATCTTTATTTTATTTTATTTATATATTCTTTTTTTTTGTATTGTATATTATTTTTTTTTATTATTACTATTTCATTAAATTATTTTTTTCTTTAAATAAATTAATACATAAAAATTTGTTTTTTAAATTATTGGTGAACTTTTACTCCCTTTATTTACTGCCTTTATATTAACTGGTAGTGTCTGCTTGTCGACAAAATTTTGGATCGATTTTTAGCCCCTTTCCCGAGAGCCAATCGATCTGAAATTTTGCATGCAGGCTCGTGGCAATGACAGAAATGATCTAACAAATTTTTTTAGTGATGCCAAAACAATGGAAACTTTTAAAATTTTCTACCAGAGTTCACAAAAAAATGTACAAAGGGTTTGTTTTTATTATATTATTACCACAACGACCACAAAAACAACAAGTCCAGCTATGACAACAATGCAACATTTAGAATAACAACAGGAACAATATGGAAACATCATGTTTTTCATTTTTTTTTTAATTTTTCATAGATTTACCTGGACCTGTTCCACCGATTTTAATAATTTTTGAAGTAGAAATCTTCCCATGAATTTGGTGAATCATTCTCACTAAAAATTATCACCCTAGCTATCCTATTGAGGGCGTGATCGTGACAAGAACAACATAGAAAATTATATTTTTTCAAGACTTTTTTTAGTTCTTCATTCAAATCTCGGGCCCTAATCGACCGATTTGGACGATTTTAAATAGCAAACTTTTCAGGATGTTAATGAATCATTTTTTATGCCAACGAGCACCCTAGCTGCCCGATTGATGCCGTCATCGTGATTTCCACAGACGGACAGACGGACATCGCTATATCAACTCCGGTTGTTATAAGGATCACAAATATATATATTTTATGGGGTCCAAATTTTTTTTTCTAATTATTACAAACGGAATGACAAACTTATATATACCCTCTGCACACTGGAGTGGAGGGTATAATAAAAATTTTATTAACAAATAGTAAGTATATTAAAAAAAAAATGGTTAACATAAAAATGTTGGTTATTGTCGTTAAATTACAATTTTTCTATTATTTAATTTTACTTATTTTAGGTTGTAAATTTTTTCAATTTTCTATTTTGCACCAACCGTTGTATACCTTTATCAACTAATGTTTTTGATTTTTTATACAACAAAACAGTTATATAAAATCTAAAAGCGCTATCCGATGTGGTATGCATGGATCCTTTCCATCGAACAATGCAGAGGACTCCGATGAAGCCATATTCTGTTCGCTTGTGGTAATTATTGCCCGCCTCAAGTTTACTATGTGATACTTTTCGAGGAGAACTGCGTAAAAATGGAAAATAATTTTGTGGAGAGATCTTCGTAATATTTGGATGCCACTCAAATTTTCTCCTCATTATAAGCCTTGTTCTGTACAAGTTTGGCGCTGATCGTTTTTATTTTCATAAAAATTAGTCGCGCTAAGACGTATTGTAGTTCATTGATCGAAGGGCGATGGTAATATATTTTTGTACCTTCTAGAACACTTTTTCAGTACATTTGGATGCGCGATGAGCTTCCAATTGCCACCGCAAGTAGTATCGCAGAGGGCACCACCATATTCCCCACGTTTAACAAAAACTCACTCCCGTATTCCCCTTACTTGGTGTTGAAAACCTAATGTGGCAACATTATGATTTATTGAAGCCTAAAAAGACACTATATATTTTTTTTTATTAAAAAAAGTTACCAAATAAGGAAAAATGTGTATTTATTTGCTATTGACAAAACTTTTTTAGTAAACAGATCCGCCTAGTTCGCTGTCTGTTCAAGTAAGACTTTTGATACTCTTTGAATCAGTTTTCATACAGTTTGGAAGTTACTGTATACAAATTCTAAACCTTTTTTCTTTTTTAGCCAATAAGTAGGTCGAAACATTATGATTTATTGAAGCCTAAAGGGCACTATACATTTTTTATTTAAAAAAGTTACGAGATAAGGAAAAATGTGTACTGACAACACTATTTTATAACAAAGTCACAATCCTAAATGCAGTTTTTCATCCAGTTTTGAATCGCCCTTTGGCTATTATTATTCATGTTCAGAAACCTAAATGCGGTTTTTCATGCAGTTTGACAGTTTTCATACTATTATTACACCATCATTGTTATAGTTAAATTCGATTGGTTGGGCAGGAAATTGTACTCCGTTAACAACTAAGTTAAATCTTTGCAAATTAATATTGAAAATTAAACGGATTTTCTTTTCGATCTGCAGTATATGCTTTATTAGATACCATACCAAAAATTAAAAAATTAATTGTCCAAGAACTACATTATCAAGCATTAATAAATGATTGACTGAATGAATGGTAAATGTTTTCATATCTACTCGTTTATAGGGGTATATAGCATTTTTTGATTGCAATACATAATGATGCGCTAATAATATATTATTATTGATAGTTAGATGATTAATATATAAATTAGCTTGATGAATTTTAATAAACGAATCAGTTTCTAAAATATAAAACTCAGGTTTTTCTAAGTTGAATGATACTTTAATATCGACATTATTAAGTAGATATTTATGCTGATTAAATATATCGACATGTAATTTTCCAAAAAGTTCAACTTTTTTACCATCTTTAAACATTTTTTTACGTTTTTCTAATCCAGGGTTTTCTTTTTCAATTAAACTATTAATTTTCTATGTATCTACTACCATCCGGATGATTCAAGATGTGTTGATGTAGCGTCATTTCCATAATTTAGTAAAGTTTCTAAATATGCTCTATAGTGATAGTTATTACATATCAGGTTGTGAAACATTTTTGTGATTTAGATGGACTGTACAATTTCTGAATATTGAATGAAGCAAGTTGTTTAAAACACTTCCACTTCCATTTAATTCAACAATAAGTCCCAGATATCTGTATATATAAAAAATTGTTGTAAGTTTGTTGTGACCTTATAACACACGAACGGTAAAACCTAATTCGATTAAATTTTTAGGGTTTGTTCGTATGGTTTATCTAAAGTTTGCACGAAATCGGTCGACGCGTTCGTGAGTTATGACTTTTCATGTCAACATGTGATTTTGTCCATATTAAAAAAAACAACAACAAATACGTAGGCGCCCATGAGAGTGTACGGTATGTATACTGTGTGCTGACTCATACACACGGTAATTACACGTTGTAGCGCACACACGCATACACGTTAGCAGCTGTCAGTGAGTGATCATTTTAATGTTCTTTTTCATCGAACTCGCATTGTGGACAGACGTAATCGTTAAGAGTCGCATTTAATTTTTTTTTGTTTTTTCATATTTTCAGCCATACATCATCAAACAATTCATTTGAATTTGTTTAATCGTTCGAATACAAACAGACAGCAGTGTATATACACTTTCCATTTGTATTTGCTGGTTGAATTGCTATCGGATTTCATGTCATATATATACGTGTCAGTGTCACTTTGTGTAGTTCCTTTTCCTCATTTTTATTTTTTTAAACTCTTGAAATTAATTTAAATGATTACATTTTTATACATAGAACACATTTGAAATGCCACGTGTAAGACGTTCAAATATTGGTGGACGTACACGTCATTCCAGAGTTGTTTCAACCAATCGAATATCACAAAGTGAACAAGATCGTAATCAACAAAATGCATCACAGAGGGAACGACGTATAAACCAATCGGTTGATAGTGCAAACACGGGTGCCAGTGCAAGGTCAATAAATCGACAAGTCATACGAGAAATGGAATTGGCGGTTTATAATTATGATAGCACAATTGATTACAGTATACATTTTTTATTGGACAAATGGAGAAACAATGTGTGCATTGTAAAGCAGTCAAATTTTTGCCAGCGTCAAAGCATTTCTTAACATATATTCAAAAGTACAATTCATGCTTCTAAATGACATCTTTTGGAGCTACAAATAATATAAGAGATGGTTTTATGCCGACGTTTAAGGAATTACTTCGCATGGAATAAATGATTTGAAATTTGATTTATGTGCTGTCTCTTTTTTTGATGTCTCCAAAAATTCAGATTCGTCATCTAAATCTATTTCAAAAACATTACAGATTCAAGGACAGATATACCTTAGAGCTGGGTCATTGTTGCCATTCCCAGATGCTGACCACCAGTTTTTGCAAATATATTTCATTGGTAATGAGAACAGCGAATTGAATCAGCCCTGTGCAATTGCTTAAATACAAGAAGAGAAATCTTGTATGAGCTGCAAAGATTTTTACATCAGCACAATGAATTGGTCAAATTATTCAAGACTGCACTGGATCAGGTGCCCACCGATGACTATAAAATCATAATACGTGCCGACAGAATACTACGCGGACAAAATGCCAGGCGATTAAATTAAATTTATTAAATTAAATTTATTAAATTTAATGATTTCCTGCACAAAGAGACTAAGTCTTATAATTACAGTACTGGATTTTAGAAGTGTACAAACATGATTAGCCAAATTAAATTAAATAAAATTGTAACTAATACATATAAAAATTGATACAAATAATATTTTAACATAAGAATTTTTAAAATTATGACATTAATAAAATATGACATAGAATATTAAAAAAAAATTTTAAATTGAAAATTATTAAAAATTACAAAAAAAGAGAGAGAAAAAATTAAAAAAAATAAGCATACAATAAGAAATACCTTTAAAAACTTTTGGTTTAGGCAAAGTATTTAAATAAGGATTTTTTGATTTTTTGTATTGCTTTGCTATTAAGTTAAAAATTAGGTGGAAGGCTATTCCAAAGACGTACAGCATTTATGAAAAAGTGCCATTCTGATACTAAGCATCGATGTTTAGGAATAATTAATTTTTTCCTCTGTTTAATTTGGCAAATCGTATATGATTGCATAAGTATTGTGGCTTTCCAGTATATATTATCTTATGAAGAAAAATTAGTTCTCTAATCTTTAGTAGGTTTTCAAGTGATACTCCGTACAATGCACCCACAATCGATGAAGTGGCAGTCGTAATAGTTGGTGAACAATTTCGGCCAAGAGATATTGTTTTGTACCGTAGGAATGAGCAACTAAATCGTATTTCTGAACTCCATTATTGTTATGACGCATTGCAATACCCGATTTTGTTCTGGAGAGGAGATGATGGTTATCATATATATTTGCCGATGATAAATCCAATGACTGGTAAAAAAATTATGATTTTTCAATACTTTTTTGAGTAAAATTTGCGTTCAATTAACAAAAAGAATAATTTTTATTATTTTCAAGTCAGGACACAACAAATGCATTTTTATTCGTATCGGTTGATGTTTCGTGATCAAGAGGACAATTACATTTTGGGATGCAATAAACTTTTTCATCAATACATTGTGGACATATATGCTAAAATCGAGAACGAACGATTGAATTTCATCCGTCATAATCAAGCCCGATTGAGATCTGAAGAGTACATACATTTACGTGATGCACTATTGAATGATGTGGATGTGAATGATATTGGACGCTTGACGATATTACCATCGTCATATACCGGTATCCCACGTCATATGCACGAGTATCACAGGATGCCATGTCATATGTTCGTCATCACGGCCGTCCAGATTTCTAAATCACATTTACTTGCAACCCAAAATGGGCTGATGTGTATGATTGCTAATTTGATGGTCAGGTGCCAACAGATCGATATAACCGCTCGCATATTCCACCAAAAATTGAAAAAGTTGATGGATCTGATTGTCAAGCACCGTGTATTTGCTATATGTATACAATTGAAATGCAAAAAAGAGGCTTGCCGCACGCTCACATTTTGGTTTGGTTGGTACTGAAAATAACACCAGATATGATTGATAGTGTTATATCGCCCGAAATTCCAGATCAAACCATCGATCAACAATTATTCGCAGTTGTCACGAAAAATATGATACACGGTCCATGCGGTGAAATCAATCCAAATTCACCATGTATGATCGACGGCAAATGTTCACAGCGTTTTCCAAGACAATTGATTGTTGAAACAATACACGGTGATGATGGATACTACTATTAAAATCAGGAACCAAGGCTTTGAAGTTGATAGTCGTTGGACAGTGCCGTATTCACCGTTGTTATCGAAAATTTTCAATGCTCATATAAATGCCGAATACTGCAATTCAGTCAAATCAATAAAATACATTTGCAAGTATGTTAATAAAAATTTTAATGAAATAAATTTTCAAATTCAACAGAAATTGCCATGATTTGAATTGATTTACTTTTTTTTCATTATTTCGAAATAGAAAATAAATAAAAAAAAACCAATGAATTTGATTCGATATTAATATTAATGCGTGGCGAAGCACGCCGGGATCCGCTAGTATACTATATAGATCTCTATATGTTTCACCATTTCCTAAAGAAATAAACTCTATAGTTGAAGAGTTATCTAATGAAGCAATTGGGTTATATGATATTTTTTCAGTTTTAATAATATTTGTTTGAATTGGTGGTGATTCAAATAAATTTAGTTCGCTTTTAATACATTCAATAAATTCGGACATCTTTAATTTTCAAAAATATCTTTAATGTTCTTTCCTCTACAACGTTTTGATTTAATATGTGGTTTATGTTTTAATCGTTTAAGTTTTATACGTTTTCTTTCTCCTTTTCGTAATTTATTTAATCTTTCTAAAGTAACTTCTTTAATATGGGTAACAGCTTTTTTCCCCTGCTTAAGTAAAATATCTTTTAATGGTTTTGTTCCAATTTCTTCTAATATATCCTTTCCTACTTCAATAGACTTATTCTTCAAAACATGTATTCCAGTTTTAAATATAGGTTTTATATATGATAAAAGGGATGAAAAAAGTGAACCAATGCCTTTTCATTTTGTATAATTCTTGGTGATTGATATATTCCACCAATATTATGTATATTTTCGCCAGATTGATTATTATAATGTCTTGTATATAAAACATCCATGGTAATTTTATAAATGATTTATATATAATACAAACAAACATTTTATAATTTTTGGAAATGAAGTGTGCAACAAACTGGTGTTGAGTCTGTTACATTCAACTCTTTTCCTTCATCGTTGCGAATCATGATAGATATATCATTTATATTAAAAGTTTCAATAGGGAAATACTCCACTCTACTAAAATGAATATAATTTTTTAGTGTTGTAATTGAGAATATTTTTAAACATTTTTTAAACATTTTTTGATGTGTAAACATCTATACGCGCAGGGGGGTAAATTTCTATTTCACAATACAATCACAAAAACAGCGTAACACATCGGTGTGAGCTGAAGCGTAAATCAGTGTGACTTTATCTGATTGTATTTGTGAAAAAATTATATGTTCTTTTTTATGCCACTTTTTTAAAAGCGTCATCTATGTATCACTTATATACGTTTATATTGGGATATTTTTAACGTTTTACAGCAAAGGGTTGTTGAATTAGCTGAAACAGTTTTTGCTATAAGTTATACATAGATGACGCTTTCTGTTTGATTTTAAAAAATGACATAAAAACATCTTTAATTACTAGATGTTTACACATCTTCCCTGTGATCGGACTCACATGATTTTTTTTTTATACCCTATACTACTATGTGGTTTGGGTATAATGATTGTAACAACCAAAAATATTTGACCTAGACCCATCTTTTATTATACCGATCGAATCAGAATCACTTTTTGAGTCGATTTAACTATGTCCGTCCGTCTGTGTGTCCATGTAAACCTTGTAATCAAACTGCAGGTCGCAGATATGAATATATTTTGATGAAATTTGATATATAAGCTTCCATCGGCCATGGGATGAAAGCTATTGAAATTGGTGAAAATCGGTCCATGTTCAGACCTAGCCCCCATACAAATGACCCCTATAAAATCGACATAAATTGCCATAGGATCCAAATTGTCGTATAGATCTTAGTCAAATTGGAATTGTATGTGTTTATTACATCCATTAATGAATAGCCCAAAAACGGTCCCTATGGGACAACTCTTGGTCATAGGCCCCATATAGAGCTGCTACTCGATCTTCACTTAAATCTATCAAAAAACAAAAATATTGCACTGATTCATCTCAAATTTTGTTTGTATATATTTTCGCAAAATACAAGAGACTTTACCAACCATGGTCAGGATCGGTCCATTTTCGGACCTAGTCCCCATATAGACATAGCATCCGATATGAACTTTTTCATATCTGCAGCCAAAAAAATTAATAAAAATGCCACTCAAATTTGGTTTATGCTTATTTTCTATATCCAGTTAGTTGGGCCTAAGAGATAGGGTCTCTAAACGCATGGTATAGGGTATCGTGTAGTCGGTCTAGACCGACTATAATTTTCTTACTTGTTTTGGATCCCACATGTCTACGTTTAATTATATCGGAATAGATAACAACTCTATCATTTACTATTGATGATATTATTTTATTAAAATAGTTGGATGTGTCTTCAAGTAAATTAAGTAAGGATTTCTCCAAAAAATAATTTGTTAACGATAAAATTGGTTCCTCCGCAACATTGCTTCTTTCATAACTGATAGATTGTTCATTATTTTTATTATTAGATATGTTTTTATTTTCTGGAACTAATTCCTTAATATTTTTACTACTAGTTTTATCTCATCAGTTTTATTTCGAGTTTTTAAATTTAAATTTTTTATACCATCTTTTTGTGTTTTCTCTATAAGTTTTTTCATTTTTTTTAATAATATCTTGCTCATTATTTAAGTTTAATATATTTTCATCAGGTTTAACATTAGTCGAGGTTTGATGTTGTTGTAAATCACGTTTTTTACGTTTTATAATATTTGATGTATCGGCTTCATTGTTATTTAGTAAAGAAAATGAAATATCTGATAGTCCAACTACCCACTGTTCATTTAAATTTAATGGTTGCTTTAATAAATTTGTAAAGTTATTTTGTGTATTTTTAAATATATTTATTGAATCGTTACATAATAAGGTAATGTATATTGTTTTGTTGTGAATTTGAACTCATTTTTTTTTAAATGATTAATTAAATTATTTGATGTTTCTTATATACGATTTTTTGTAAAGGGTCCGCCAAATAAATTTTTTTTTGAAAATGCTATAAAAAAAAAACTACTGAATATTATCTCAAATTTCCTTTTTTATTTGAAAGTACAATCCTTCCGGTTAATAATGGAAAATAATTTCATTCAAATGGCTGCCTCGGCTGGCCATGCAGTAGCCTACACGATCGGTCCAATTTTTAAGCACATTATCGATTGTGTGCAGCTGTATTTCACCAATGGCTTCACGAATATTGTCCTTTAACCCTTATCCCGTGTAAAAAAAAAAATAACGTATAAGGTGTAAGTGGGTCAATTTTGCCCAATAGTAATTTATTATAAAAACATTAAATTATGTATCATTTTTACAGTTTTCACATGAAAATATTACATTTGAATGGCTTTTGCAAATAAAATTATTGCAGTTCGTACATTTGTTTGAATATTTTGTACTGGATGAACGTTGGGGGCATATATAGCATCGGCCCCTCTTTAGAGCGCTCTTCTCAACCACTTTATCCTCCTTCTGCAAACTTCGTACAGTCGACTTGGCAAAACTGCTTCTCGGCATTGTGGAATGACGTGATATTTCATCATGGATTACCTAATTCTTCTAAAAAAAGACGACGTCGAAAGTGTTTTTGTTTGTTCCATTCTGCGTCAATGGCAGTATGGATAACAAAAGCATTATATGCGGAAATGTCCAACATGTTGTAAAATAAGGATTGTGGCCACCTATTTGATCGACGCTTGCAAGTATAGTTGCGGACTAATTGATCAAGTGTATCTACGCCGGACTTCGTTCCGTTGTAAAAATGGATCATTTTGGGTTTCTTGGTATCAGAAACAATTTCAGCGCTATGATGTAAAGTACTATATAGAATGACAGCACGATTCTTTTTTGGTACATAAGACACAATTGTGGTATTGTTGGTTACATCAAAAAGGAATTGCGAATAATGTTGTGGTTTTCCTTTTAGGTCGGTGAACTTAGGTGGAAGGAAGGTTTTGTTTTTTCGAACTGTACCAACAACTGTAAGTTTTATTTTTAACAGCTCAATTCCAAGTTCATGGGAAGTAAAAAAATTGTCACAGGTGACATTTCTACCTTTTAAATCCTTTACCAAATCCAAATCTGGTTGGCAATTTCTGTCCTTACCTGTATACACCTGCATTGACCATGCATAATTAGTGTCCGAATCGCAGAGCCCAAATTTTTAACCCATATTTGCCGGGTTTTGACGGTATAAATTGTTTGAAGGGACATCTTCCTCGAAATGTAACTAATTGCTCATCAATTGTAACGCATGGACCAGGATTATACAGTTTCCGTAAATTATATTCCCATCGATCCCAAAGGTTTCTTATTGGAGCAAGTTTATCACGAGCGCGTCTTTCTATTCTATCGGTTTTTTTTTATCAAAACGGATTACTCTTGTTATGTTTTGAAATCTATAAAGAGGCATAGTTGCTTTGAAAATAGGTCGTCCGTTTCGATCATCCCATAAGTTTTCCAAAGCTTCACCATGCGAACGAAATACACCAGCCAACAAAAGAATACAAAAATACGCCTTCATTGATATCTCGTCAACTGGCTTCCAGTTTTCTCCATATACAGAAACTCCTAAATTACAAAAATAAATATGAAGTGCCTAAATCGCAAAAAACATATTCCAATGTAAATTTATAATTTACCTTCTAAATTAGTCATATCTATGATAATTTTAACGATTTCCTTGGGCATAAGCAAATCGAAGGATGATTCTATAGAAATCATTCTCGTAATTGCGTAAAGAGTTGGTCCAGGTTTAGTATCCATAATGTTTTCAGCTGCACGTCTTCCAGCATTATCTAAATTTGGAATCTGGTCTGTCCAAACGTATTTTCCGTCTTTAGAGATAAAGTTCTCTGTGATTTCATTATCATTGGTTTCATCACTATCACTTTCACTCAAATCTGATACATTTTGACTATATACGGAATCAATATCTGATATCACACCATCATCTTCATCTGTTGACAGATCGTTAGCTATTTCATCATCTTCTGATTCACATAACAAATCATGAATTTCATTTTCGTTCAATCGCGACATTTTTAACCTTTTTACAACAACCGCACGCTTTGAAATTGTATTCGGACTAAATTAATATTCATACTTAACTAAATTTCTCAATAATATATGTAAAAAATGATTTCCTTGAATTAAGTTCTTATTTCTAAAATAACAGTAGTTTAAAAAAAAAAAAAATGTTTTGGCAAAAATTTGAACGACCTACTTAGTTTTATTCCAAAATTGCAAACTGCAAAGTCTTTTTCATTGAATTTAAAAATTCAAATATCACGTAATTTGAAAAAAAAAAATGAATGTACAAGTAGAAATACATATGAACGTAAAAATAATCATGCAATTTGTATTGGGCAATTTTGACCCACTTACACCTTATACGCTACTTTTTTAATGGGGACGCTCTGTTAGGTGATAGGACTATTTTTTTTTTTTTTGTATTCTATACATCTTCTCGAATGATTAAAAGTCACAAAGTTTCAGAAAAATATATTAATAACTTTTCAAGATAAAGCGAAATAAAAGTAATTTTTTTGGTTTTGACCCACTTACACAGGATAAGGGTTAAAGCGTCAATTGTCTCTGGCTTGTTGGCGTAACACTTATCTTTGAGGGCACCCCACAAATAATAGTCCAACGGTGTCAAATCGCAGCTCCGAGGTGGCCAAACGACATCAGCTCTGCGGCTGATAATGCGATCTTCAAAAACAGGGCGCAAAACATCGAGTGTAGCTTCGGCTGTGTGGCACGTAGCGCCGTCCTGTTGAAACCAAATGTTGCCAATATCCTCCTCTTCAATTTTTGTGAACAAAAATTCGTTCAACATGGCCCGATAACGATCGCCATTCCACTCCACTCCACTCGCCGGCCACTCCTAGCTCATTTTCGAAGAAAAATGGCCCAATTATGCCTCTGGACCAAAATCCGAACCAAACATTGACTCGTTTTGGGTGTATCGGCTTTTCAATGTATGTGTACGGGTTTTCTGTGCCCCAAATGCGACAATTTTGCTTGTTTACATACCCGCCAAGATCAAAATGAGCTTCATCTGAAAAGATGATTTTTTTTTGGCAAAATCGGCATCTTCCGTAAGTCGATCGCAGGCCCACTTAGCGAAGCGAAAACGCATTGGATGGTCAGTTGGCTTCAACTCCTGAACCAATTGGACTTTGTATGGCGTCATACCAAGGTCTTTATGCAAAATTCGTCTCAATGATGCCTCCGAAATGTTCAATTCTTGATGGCGCTTCACGCACACTTTCTGCCACAGCAGCAATATTCTCGGGCGTACGCACTGTTTTTGGCTTTTCACGCTTTGGTTTATCGATGAGGATGCCGGTTTCTTTCACTTTTTTCACAAGATAACGAACATACGGAGCTGACGGTGCTTCTCTTCTTCCAAAACCCGTACGCAATTTTCGCACATATTCTCCAACATTACCATGATTTTCAAAGTAATGTCCCAGCGTTGTTCAAGCGTTTACACAACCATATTCGTTCAGCGGAAGGATAAAACTAATTATCTGTCAAATCAAACATGAGCTACGTACCATTCACGAAATAAGCACTAGTTGAAAAAAAATATGTCTAACATCCGTCTGCATATTTGTTTTCTTTGTTTAAGCTATTAATTAATAGTTAGTGAATTAACAAACCTATACAGCTTTTTGTTTTACAAGTTTTTTTTTATTTTTACTGTTGGGCGTAAGCTCATATACTTTTTGACCTTTTTTTTTTTCAAATATTAACGACTTTAAACAATTTTTTATATTTGCTTTTCAATTTTTTAATTTAAGTTTTCAGTTTTCAGGTTTTCAATTTTTAATTCAAGTTTTTAGTTTTTAGTTTAAGTTTTTAAATTTTTATTTTTTTAATTTTTAGTTAAATTTATTATAGATAGGTGTCTTTCAGTTAGTTCCTATAGTTGTTTTAGATATTTCATTCTTTTTATTAACTCTGAACATTCAAGTGTCTTTCGGTTAGTTCTTATAGGTGTTTTTTCAAAATATTTTTAAATATTTCAGTTAGTTACTATAGTTCTTTTCCATTTCCAATATATTTTAGCTTTTTTATTAACTAAAAATATATCCGTTGACTTTGAATATTTGATATATTCTATTGAGGTTTTTTTTTTGGAGCTGAAAACATATTTTTCATTCACAAACCCCATTTTTTTCGATTTAGTTGAGAAAATATTCGTTTATTCAAGTCTATACGTTTCTTTCTATTGAATTATTCCAATATATATATACATATATATATATATATATATTTTTTTTTTTTTTTGTTTCTTATTAAGTTAAATTATAACCAATTTTAATACTACTTTTCAGACTTTAATATTTATTTACTAAATTTGTTATTACATTAGACCAAATTTTTTTTTTTTTTTTTAAATATTAACGATCAAATCTTTAATTTTTCAAAAAATATGTTCCATATTACCCAAATTTTACTGGATTACTGCAAATAAATTTGGGTAATATTGAACAAAATTTAATCTAGAAATTTTTTATCAAAATGAGATACCAACACTAAATTGTAAATTAAATCAAAATTTTTTAATCGATTTTAATTAAATATGGCTTGTTTTATTTGTAACATATCTATGTTTTTAACCTAAGATTAGAAAAGAGCAATTTTGATGTTTTTGATTTTTTATGAATTTTAAAACAACAAAAATATTTGAATTTTGCATCAAAAAATGTTTTTTTCGGAAAAACTTTGTGAATATTGCCGAAACTATTGCCCTTATTAAAAAATAGTGGAGACATAAGTTGGAGGTAATTTAGCTGTGGATTTTCGTATTTTTTATTTAACCAAATCGGACAAACCGTTCTTGAGTTATGCTAAAATATGTGGTGAAGCCTCCTTCATTTTTTAAATAGCGGTTTATCGCGAGAACCAGTCAATTCAAAAAAAGTAAATGCATACTGTGTATGTCTAATACAAGTGTTTACAAAAACCATTAACAAAATAAATGCCGCAGATTTTTTTATTTTTTTTGTTCCGCTGTGTAATCAGTCTGATGAAGCTAGCGCGGTAAGATCACCACCCATGGTGATTTAAACCAAAGCGGTCACCACTTTGTTATATAAAATATAAACAAAATGTACCAAAGAGAATTAATCGGCCAACGACCAAGAAAACATTTTCTACTCATCAAGATTAACTGAAAGAAATCAACAAATAATGTTTGACTGAAAGAAGCGATATACTTTAAACTTAAAATATTCCTGCCTTGTTCATCACTTAAATCCAGCTTACAACTGTTTTCGAATTTTTATTGGGATAGAAGCTAAAAAGTAACAACAAACAACAACAACAGAAACCACAGAAAGTTTTGCAGGAGCATCAACCAACTTATCAACAACAAAATAAGTTAAATTAATTAGTGATACTTGAAACCTTTAGAGGAGAAGGAAAAGAAGAAAGCAAAGGAAAATATAATAATTGTTACAAATAAATACACGCTTTGAGTTCTCTTTACAGACTAACTTAAGGCTTTATTTTTTTGAATATTTATCACATTTGACATTTCTCTTAGATTTGACATTTGGTGTGGACATATGTATATGACATCTCTTCACCCCTTAAAATTATTTCAAAGTTCAAATATATTTTTTTCCAAGAACAATGTATAAACTTTAATGGAATTTAATTATTATAAAAATGTATTATTATACAATGAAAATATGATATTTATAAGAATTAAATTGAAAATGTAAATGCATTATTAAATATGAAAGATATGAAATTGATTGATTAATAAAATAAATGATTTAAGTAATATATACAATAAACATGGAAATAATTTTGTATACTCTTGTAAGTATTTAGGAGGTCTTCTCTCTCTCTCTCGTTGATCGACGAAGAATACTATCCTCTGTCGGCTCTCTACCACTGCTACAAGAAGTTTCAGCTTCATTATTTTGTTGAGACACTGCTTCAGGTTCCTCGATGTTAACAGGAGGTTGTATATTACCATCAATATTTTCTGGGTCAACGGCTTTTTCCTCATTATTATTCGAAACTGGTAAATTTTGATGTGTTGTAGGGTTTGAAGAATTTACTACCGGAATTGTGTTTGTTGTAGTACTTAAATTTTCACCAATACTTCGCATTTGTTCAACATGTCTTTTCCAGACCCGACCATCGTTTAACAAAATGTTGTAGTGTAGATCACCCATTGCTGCTACCACTTTGCCAAATTTCCACTTGTCATGTGACAAATAGTCTCGAACTGCTACTTTGCGCCAACAGTAAACTTTTTTAAAACTTGTTGTCTTATTGGATGTTCGACAATATTAGTTGGTAACAAAAGTTCCAATCGTGATTGTATCTGCCTACCAAACATTAACATAGCTGGAGATTTGTTCGTAGCAGGATGCATAGCTCGCCTGTACGCCATAAAAATTTTGGTTAAATCCTTATTCATGGAATCAGAAGTACAATTCGCGGATTTTAGCTTATTTTTCACCGTCTGAACAAACCTTTCTGCTTGTCCGTTCGCTGCCGGATGATATGGTGCACCTTGCTTGTGTTGAATACCATTACTTTTTAAAAAATTCTGAAACTCCATAGAGTTAAATTGGGTACCATGATCACTTACGAAAATGTTGGGTATCCCAAACGTTGCAAATATCTCCTCACATTTACGAATTGTTGTTTCAGCGGTAATATTCGGTATAATATGAACCTCGGGGCACTTACTATAAGCATCCACCGTTACAAACAGATATTTGCCAAGAAACGGACCTGCAAAATCTGCATGAACACGTTCAAAAACGCGCTTTGCCGGCATCCAATAATGTACTGGGTTCAATTTCGTAGGATTTGGTTTAACCATTTCACACTGGACACAATTGGAAACCATCTCTTCGATGTCCTTGTCTAAACTTTTCATTTTTGAAATTCCAAAGTGAGCAGTATGATGTATACACGTATACCGCGCAGTAGGCACCCTTTTTGCAATGCAAACTCCGCTGGGGTACACCAAAACGATTTACACCATCACATTCTCTACCGTACATCAGACATTCGCGTAAAATTGCTGTTTCCTTATCAGATTTAGTGAACTCACTCAACTCCCTTACTGTAACGGGTAGGTTTTCAATAGTGCTCCACTCAATTACATCTACTTCTTCAATATTCTCATAGATTTCGCTAATTGGAAGTCGTGACATGGCGTCTGCATTCGCGTTGTCTTTTGACATTTTTAAACGGATTTCGTAATCAAAATGTGAAAGATAAATAGCATAGTGTTGCATTCTTGTCGCTGATAAAACAGGAATACCCTTGTTAGGTGAAAATATTTGTGAAATCGTTTTATTATCAGTCACCAAAATAAACCTATTTCCATATAAATATTGATAGAATTTACGCACACCGAAAAATATGGCATACGCCTCTTTATCAACTTGACTGTAACGTTGTTGAACATTATTTAACGTTTGTGATGCAAATTGTAATGGTCTTTCTGATCCATCTTCAAACACGTGACTTAACACCGCACCAACTCCAATTGGACTAGCGTCCACCGCCAACACCAAAACTTTTTGAGGGTCATAATGTGTGAGTAATGTATCGGATTGCATCTGACTTTTTATTTCCTTAAAAGCCACATTACACTTTTCATCAAATTTAAATGGTACTTCATTTTCAACAGATTATTTAGTGGATATACCATGCTACTCAAATTTTTTACAAATCTACCACAATAATTTATTAGTCCAAGAAATGATCTTACCTCATCCTTGTTGCTTGGCTTCTTGATATTTTGAATCGCCTTTATTTGCTTTTCATGGGTCGAATTCCCTCCTTGTTGATCACGTAACCACAGTATTCTATTTGATTTTTCATAAATTCAGATTTTTTTAAATTTACCCGCATGTTGTGCTTATTGTTGTGAAACAGAGTTTCACATGTATAAGATTAGTATAAGATTAGATAAAATAATAATAATAAAATAATAATAATAATAATAATAATAATAATAATAATAATAAATAATAATAATAATAATAATAATAATAATAATAATAATAATAATAATAATAATAATAATAATAATAATAATAATAATAATAATAATAATAATAATAATAATAATAATAATAATAATAATAATAATAATAATAATAATAATAATAATAATAATAATAATAATAATAATAATAATAATAATAATAATAATAATAATAATAATAATAATAATAATAATAATAATAATAATAATAATAATAATAATAATAATAATAATAATATAATAATAATAATAATAATAATAATAATAATAATAATATAATAATAATAATAATAATAATAATAATAATAATAATAATAATAATAATAATAATAATAATAATAATAATAATAATAATAATAATAATAATAATAATAATAATAATAATAATAATAATAATAATAATAATAATAATAATAATAATAATAATAATAATAATAATAATAATAATAATAATAATAATAATAATAATAATAATAATAATAATAATAATAATAATAATAATAATAATAATAATAATAATAATAATAAAATAATAATAATAATAATAATAATAATAATAATAATAATAATAATAATAATAATAATAATAATAATAATAATAATAATAATAATAATAATAATAATAATAATAATAATAATAATAATAATAATAATAATAATAATAATAATAATAATAATAATAATAATAATAATAATAATAATAATAATAATAATAATAATAATAATAATAATAATAATAATAATAATAATAATAATAATAATAATAATAATAATAATAATAATAATAATAATAATAATAATAATAATAATAATAATAATAATAATAATAATAATAATAATAATAATAATAATAATAATAATAATAATAATAATAATAATAATAATAATAATAATAATAATAATAATAATAATAATAATAATAATAATAATAATAATAATAATAATAATAATAATAATAATAATAATAATAATAATAAAATAATAATAATAATAATAATAATAATAATAATAATAATAATAATAATAATAATAATAATAATAATAATAATAATAATAATAATAATAATAATAATAATAATAATAATAATAATAATAATAATAATAATAATAATAATAATAATAATAATAATAATAATAATAATAATAATAATAATAATAATAATAATAATAATAATAATAATAATAATAATAATAATAATAATAATAATAATAATAATAATAATAATAATAATAATAATAATAATAATAATAATAATAATAATAATAATAATAATAATAATAATAATAATAATAATAATAATAATAATAATAATAATAATAATAATAATAATAATAATAATAATAATAATAATAATAATAATAATAATAATAATAATAATAATAATAATAATAATAATAATAATAATAATAATAATAATAATAATAATAATAATAATAATAATAATAATAATAATAATAATAATAATAATAATAATAATAATAATAATAATAATAATAATAATAATAATAATAATAATAATAATAATAATAATAATAATAATAATAATAATAATAATAATAATAATAATAATAATAATAATAATAATAATAATAATAATAATAATAATAATAATAATAATAATAATAATAATAATAATAATAATAATAATAATAATAATAATAATAATAATAATATAATAATAATAATAATAATAATAATAATAATAATAATAATAATAATAATAATAATAATAATAATAATAATAATAATTAATAATAATAATAATAATAATAATAATAATAATAATAATAATAATAATAATAATAATAATAATAATAATAATAATAATAATAATAATATAATAATAATAATAATAATAATAATAATAATAATAATAATAATAATAATAATAATAATAATAATAATAATAATAATAATAATAATAATAATAATAATAATAATAATAATAATAATAATAATAATAATAATAATAATAATAATAATAATAATAATAATAATATAATAATAATAATAATAATAATAATAATAATAATAATAATAATAATAATAATAATAATAATAATAATAATAATAATAATAATAATAATAATAATAATAATAATAATAATAAATAATAATAATAATAATAATAATAATAATAATAATAATAATAATAATAATAATAATAATAATAATAATAATAATAATAATAATAATAATAATAATAATAATAATAATAATAATAATAATAATAATAATAATAATAATAATAATAATAATAATAATAATAATAATAATAATAATAATAATAATAATAATAATAATAATAATATAAATATAATAATAATAATAATAAAAATAATAATAATAATAATAATAATAATAATAATAATAATAATAATAATAATAATAATAATAATAATAATAATAATAATAATAATAATATAATAATAATAATAATAATAATAATAATAATAATAATAATAATAATAATAATAATAATAATAATAATAATAATAATAATAATAATAATAATAATAATAATAATATAATAATAATAATAATAATAATAATAATAATAATAATAATAATAATAATAATAATAATAATAATAATAATAATAATAATAATAATAATAATAATAATAATAATAATAATAATAATAATAATAATAATAATAATAATAATAATAATAATAATAATAATAATAATAATAATAATAATAATAATAATAATAATAATAATAATAATAATAATAATAATAATAAATAATAATAATAATAATAATAATAATAATAATAATAATAATAATAATAATAATAATAATAATAATAATAATAATAATAATAATAATAATAATAATAATAATAATAATAATAATAATAATAATAATAATAATAATAATAATAATAATAATAATAATAATAATAATAATAATAATAATAATAATAATAATAATAATAATAATAATAATAATAATAATAATAATAATAATAATAATAATAATAATAATAATAATAATAATAATAATAATAATAATAATAATAATAATAATAATATAATAATAATAATAATAATTAATAATAATAATAATAATAATAATAATAATTAATAATAATAATAATAATAATAATAATAATAATAATAATAATAATAATATAATAATAATAATAATAATAATAATAATAATAATAATAATAATAATAATAATAATAATAATAATAATAATAATAATAATAATAATAATAATAATAATAATAATAATAATAATAATAATAATAATATAATAATAATAATAATAATAATAATAATAATAATAATAATAATAATAATAATAATAATAATAATAATAATAATAATAATAATAATAATAATAATAATAATAATAATAATAATAATAATAATAATAATAATAATAATAATAATAATAATAATAATAATAATAATAATAATAATAATAATAATAATAATAATAATAATAATAATAATAATAATAATAATAATAATAATAATAATAATAATAATAATAATAATAATAATAATAATAAATAATAATAATAATAATAATAATAATAATAATAATAATAATAATAATAATAATAATAATAATAATAATAATAATAATAATAATAATAATAATAATAATAATAATAATAATAATAATAATAATAATAATAATAATAATAATAATAATAATAATAATAATAATAATAATAATAATAATAATAATAATAATAATAATAATAATAATAATAATAATAATAATAATAATAATAATAATATAATAATAATAATAATAATAATAATAATAATAATAATAATAATATAATAATAATAATAATATAATAATAATAATAATAATAATAATAATAATAATAATTAATAAATAATAATAATAATAATAATAATAATATAATAATAATAATAATAATAATAATAATAATAATAATAATAATAATAATAATAATAATAATAATAATAATAATAATAATAATAATAATAATAATAATAATAATAATAATAATAATAATAATAATAATAATAATAATAATAATAATAATAATAATAATAATAATAATAATAATAATAATAATAATAATAATAATAATAATAATAATAATAATAATAATAATAATAATAATAATAATAATAATAATAATAATAATAATAATAATAATAATAATAATAATAATAATAATAATTAATAATAATAATAATAATAATAATAATAATAATAATAATAATAATAATAATAATAATAATAATAATAATAATAATAATAATAATAATAATAATAATAATAATAATAATAATAATAATAAATAATAATAATAATAATAATAATAATAATAATAATAATAATAATAATAATAATAATAATAATAATAATAATAATAATAATAATAATAATAATAATAATAATAATAATAATAATAATAATAATAATAATAATAATAATAATAATAATAATAATAATAATAATAATAATAATAATAATAATAATAATAATAATAATAATAATAATAATAATAATAATAATAATAATAATAATAATAATAATAATAATAATAATAATAATAATAATAATAATAATAATAATAATAATAATAATAATAATAATAATAATAATAATAATAATAATAATAATAATAATATAATAATAATAATAATAATAATAATAATAATAATAATAATAATAATAATAATAATAATAATAATAATAATAATAATAATAATAATAATAATAATAATAATAATAATAATAATAATAATAATAATAATAATAATAATAATAATAATAATAATAATAATAATAATAATAATAATAATAATAATAATAATAATAATAATAATAATAATAATAATAATAATAATAATAATAATAATAATAATATAATAATAATAATAATAATAATAATAATAATAATAATAATAATAATAATAATAATAATAATAATAATAATAATAATAATAATAATAATAATAATAATAATAATAATAATAATAATAATAATAATAATAATAATAATAATAATAATAATAATAATAATAATAATAATAATAATAATAATAATAATAATAATAATAATAATAATAATAATAATAATAATAATAATAATAATATAATAATAATAATAATAATAATAATAATAATAATAATAATAATAATAATAATAATAATAATAATAATAATAATAATAATATAATAATAATAATAATAATAATAATAATAATAATAATAATAATAATAATAATAATAATAATAATAATAATAATAATAATAATAATAATAATAATAATAATAATAATAATAATAATAATAATATAATAATAATAATAATAATAATAATAATAATAATAATAATAATAATAATAATAATAATAATAATAATAATAATAATAATAATAATAATAATAATAATAATAATAATAATAATAATAATAATAATAATAATAATAATAATAATAATAATAATAATAATAATAATAATAATAATAATAATAATAATAATAATAATAATAATAATAATAATAAATAAATAATAATAATAATAATAATAATAATATAATAATAATAATAATAATAATAATAATAATAATAATAATAATAATAATAATAATAATAATAATAATAATAATAATAATAATAATAATAATAATAATAATAATAATAATAATAATAATAATAATAATATAATAATAATAATAATAATAATAATAATAATAATAATAATAATAATAATAATAATAATAATAATAATAATAATAATAATAATAATAATAATAATAATAATAATAATAATAATAATAATAATATAATAATAATAATAATAATAATAATAATAATAATAATAATAATAATAATAATAATAATAATAATAATAATAATAATAATAATAATAATAATAATAATAATAATAATAATAATATAATAATAATAATAATAATAATAATAATAATAATAATAATAATAATAATAATAATAATAATAATAATAATAATAATAATAATAATAATAATAATAATAATAATAATAATAATAATAATAAATAATAATAATAATAATAATAATAATAATAATAATAATAATAATAATAATAATAATAATAATAATAATAATAATAATAATAATAATAATAATAATAATAATATAATAATAATAATAATAATAATAATAATAATAATAATAATAATAATAATAATAATAATAATAATAATAATAATAATAATAATAATAATAATAATAATAATAATAATAATAATAATAATAATAATAAAATAATAATAATAATAATAATAATAATAATAATAATAATAATAATAATAATAATAATAATAATAATAATAATAATAATAATAATAAAATAATAATAATAATAATAATAATAATAATAATAATAATAATAATAATAATAATAATAATAATAATAATAATAATAATAATAATAATAATAATAATAATAATAATAATAATAATAATAATAATAATAATAATAATAATAATAATAATAATAATAATAATAATAATAATAATAATAATAATAATAATAATAATAATAATAATAATAATAATAATAATAATAATAATAATAATAATAATAATAATAATAATAATAATAATAATAATAATAATAATAATAATAATAATAATAATAATAATAATAATAAATAATAATAATAATAATAATAATAATAATAATAATAATAATAATAATAATAATAATAATAATAATAATAATAATAATAATAATAATAATAATAATAATAATAATAATAATAATAATAATAATAATAATAATAATAATAATAATAATAATAATAATAATAATAATATAATAATAATAATAATAATAATAATAATAATAATAATAATAATAATAATAATAATAATAATAATAATAATAATAATAATAATAATAATACTAATAATAATAATAATAATAATAATAATAATAATAATAATAATAATAATAATAATAATAATAATAATAATAATAATAATAATAATATAATAATAATAATAATAATAATAATAATAATAATAATAATAATAATAATAATAATAATAATAATAATAATAATAATAATAATAATAATAATAATAATAATAATAATAATAATAATAATAATAATAATAATAATAATAATAATAATAATAATAATAATAATAATAATAATAATAATAATAATAATAATAATAATAATAATAATAATAATAATAATAATAATAATAATAATAATAATAATAATAATAATAATAATAATAATAATAATAATAATAATAATAATAATAATAATTAATAATAATAATAATAATAATAATAATAATAATAATAATAATAATAATAATAATAATAATAATAATAATAATAATAATAATAATAATAATATAATATAATAATAATAATAATAATAATAATAATAATAATAATAATAATAATAATAATAAATAATAATAATAATATAATAATAATAATAATAATAATAATAATAATAATAATAATAATAATAATAATAATAATAATAATAATAATAATAATAATAATAATAATAATAATAATAATAATAATAATAATAATAATAATAATAATAATAATAATAATAATAATAATAATAATAATAATAATAATAATAATAATAATAATAATAATAATAATAATAATAATAATAATATAATAATAATAATAATAATAATAATAATAATAATAATAATAATAATAATAATAATAATAATAATAATAATAATAATAATAATAATAATAATAATAATAATAATAATAATAATAATAATAATAATAATAATAATAATAATAATAATAATAATAATAATAATAATAATAATAATAATAATAATAATAATAATAATAATAATAATAATAATAATAATAATAATAATAATAATAATAATAATAATAATAATAATAATAATATAATAATAATAATAATAATAATAATAATAATAATAATAATATAATAATAATAATAATAATAATAATAATAATAATAATAATAATAATAATAATAATAATAATAATAATAATAATAATAATAATAATAATAATAATAATAATAATAATAATAATAATATAATAATAATAATAATAATAATAATAATAATAATAATAATAATAATAATAATAATAATAATAATAATAATAATAATAATAATAATAATAATAATAATAATAATAATAATAATAATAATAATAATAATAATAATAATAATAATAATAATAATAATAATAATAATAATAATAATAATAATAATAATAATAATAATAATAATAATAATAATAATAATAATAATAATAATAATAATAATAATAATAATAATAATAATAATAATAATAATAATAATAATAATAATAATAATAATAATAATAATAATAATAATAATAATAATAATAATAATAATAATAATAATAATAATAATAATAATAATAATAATAATAATAATAATAATAATAATAATAATAATAATAATAATAATAATAATAATAATAATAATAATAATAATAATAATAATAATAATAATAATAATAATAATATAATAATAATAATAATAATAATAATAATAATAATAATAATAATAATAATAATAATAATAATAATAATAATAATAATAATAATAATAATAATAATAATAATAATAATAATAATAATAATAATAATAATAATAATAATAATAATAATAATAATAATAATAATAATAATAATAATAATAATAATATAATAATAATAATAATAATAATAATAATAATAATAATAATAATAATAATAATAATAATAATAATAATAATAATAATAATAATAATAATAATAATAATAATAATAATAATAATAATAATAATAATAATAATAATAATATAATAATAATAATAATAATAATAAAATAATAATAATAATAATAATATAATAATAATAATAATAATAATAATAATAATAATAATAATAATAATAATAATAATAATAATAATAATAATAATAATAATAATAATAATAATAATAATAATAATAATAATAATAATAATAATAATAATAATAATAATAATAATAATAATAATAATAATAATAATAATAATAATAATAATAATAATAATAATAATAATAATAATAATAATAATAATAATAATAATAATAATAATAATAATAATAATAATAATAATAATAATAATAATAATAATAATAATAATAATAATAATAATAATAATAATAATAATAATAATAATAATAATAATAATAATAATAATAATAATAATAATAATAATAATAATAATAATAATAATAATAATAATAATAATAATAATAATAATAATAATAAAATAATAATAATAATAATAATAATAATAATAATAATAATAATAATAATAATAATAATAATAATAATAATAATAATAATAATAATAATAATAATAATAATAATAATAATAATAATAATAATAATAATAATAATAATAATAATAATAATAATAATAATAAATAATAATAATAATAATAATAATAATAATAATAATAATAATAATAATAATAATAATAATAATAATAATAATAATAATATAATAATAATAATAATAATAATAATAATAATAATAATAATAATAATAATAATAATAATAATAATAATAATAATAATAATAATAATAATAATAATAATAATAATAATAATAATAATAATAATAATAATAATAATAATAATAATAATAATAATAATAATAATAATAATAATAATAATAATAATAATAATAATAATAATAATAATAATAATAATAATAATATAATAATAATAATAATAATAATAATAATAATAATAATAATAATAATAATAATAATAATAATAATAATAATAATAATAATAATAATAATAATAATAATAATAATAATAATAATAATAATAATAATAATAATATAATAATAATAATAATAATAATAATAATAATAATAATAATAATAATAATAATAATAATAATAATAATAATAATAATAATAATAATAATAATAATAATAATAATATAATAATAATAATAATAATAATAATAAATAATAATAATAATAATAATAATAATAATAATAATAATAATAATAATAATAATAATAATAATAATAATAATAATAATAATAATAATAATAATAATAATAATAATAATAATAATAATAATAATAATAATAATAAATAATAATAATAATAATAATAATAATAATAATAATAATTAATAATAATAATAATAATAATAATAATAATAATAATAATAATAATAATAATAATAATAATAATAATAATAATAATATTAATAATAATAATAATAATATTAATAATAATAATA